>CM052442.1:108583998-108644542 GCA_028533085.1 Varecia variegata | reverse complement strand
AGGGTTGAACTATCAACAGGCATGCCTCGGAGATCACGTTTTGATAGACCACCCGCCCGACGTCCCTTTGATCCCAATGATAGATGCTATGAGTGTGGTGAAAAGGGACATTATGCTTATGATTGTCATCGCTACAGCCGGCGAAGAAGAAGCAGGTCACGGTCTAGATCACATTCTCGATCCAGAGGAAGGCGATACTGTCGCTCACGCAGCAGGAGCAGAGGACGGAGGTCAAGATCAGCATCTCCTCGACGATCAAGATCTGTGTCTCTTTGTAGATCAAGATCAGCTTCGCTCAGAAGATCTAGATCCTGTTCAAGATCAAGATCAAGATCCAGGTCTCTTTCCCGACCAAGAAGCAGCCGACCAAAGTCCAGATCTCCATCTCCAAAAAGAAGTTGTTCCCCATCAGGAAGTCCACGCAGAAGTGCAAGTCCTGAAAGAATGGACTGAAGCTCTCAAGTTCACCCATTAGGGAAAAGTTATTTTGTTTACATTATTATAAGGGATTTGTGATGTCAGTAAACTGTTACCTAGGAAGGATATTTCAACCATCTAATCAAAATAGATCTGGATTATCACTCTGTAAATTCACAGCAGTAAGATAATATAAATTTGTTGAATGTATTAAGATCCTATGGTCTGAAAATGTGGGTTTTTATTTGGCACACTTAAATAAAATGTTTCTAACTAGAAAAAAAAAGAAAGAAAGAAATTATCTGGCCAACTAAAAATATATATAGAAAAAAATTAGCCGGGCATGGTGGCGCATGCCTGTAGTCCCAGCTACTCGGGAGGCTGAGGCAGTAGGATTGCTTAAGCCCAGTAGTTTGAGGTTGCTGTGAGCTAGGCTGACGCCACGGCACTCACTCTAGCCCCGGCAACAAAGCGAGACTCTGTCTCAAAAAAAAAAAAAAAAAATTCCCATGTTGAAATCCTCATCTCCAACACCTCAGACTGTGACTGTATTTTGAGATAGGGGTTTTTAAAGAGGTCATTAAGTGGAAATAAGGTCATCAGGGTGGACCCCAATCCAATAGAGAGAGATCTCAGAAGAAACCAACCCTACCAACTGGACCTTGGACTTCTAACCTCCAGAAATGTGAGAAAACAACTTTTTTGTTTCTTTAAGCCAATCTGCGGTATGTCATTATGGCAGCCCTAGCAAACCAATACAGCTCCTATTATGGGTTAGAAATAATAGATTTTACATATTGGAATCATTCCTTCTATGAGCATTTATTGGCACCTACTGCATGCTGGCTGGGGCGAGGCCGGTGAGGCACTTGCCTCAGGTGCAAAATTGAAGGCAATGCCAAAAAAACCCAGTCACCATGATAACAATATTTTAACATTTGTTTTCAGAGGGGGTCTTACTGTGTTGCCCAGGCTGGAGTGCAGTGACCGGATTAATAGCTCATGGTAACCTCCAACTCCAGAGTGCAAGGGATCCTCCTGCCTTAGCCTTTCAATTGTTTGGAGTATAGGTGTGTGCCACCATGCCCAGCTAATATTGTTATTATTATTATTTTTAGAGATGGGAATCTAGCTATCTTGCTCAGGCTGGTCTCGAACTTGCAACCTCAAGTGATCCTCCCACCTCAGCACCTCAGCAAGCCCAATCGCTGGGATTACAGACATAAGCCACTGCGCCTAGATAGTGCGTTTAAAAAAAAAAAACCAAAAAGTCAAAAGAGTCCACAATGAACGAAACATCACATTTTCGACAAAGACAAAATCAGTATTGGTGATTTTTCTTTTCTTTTTTTTTGAGACAAGAGTCTCACTCTGTTGCCTGGGCTAGAGTGCCGTGGCGTCAGCCTAGCTCACAGCAACCTCAAACTCCTGGGCTCAAGGGATCCTGCTGCCTCAGCCTTCTGGGTACCTGGGACTACAGGCATGTGCCACCATGCCTGGCTAATTTTTATGTATATTTTTTTAGCTGTCCATATACTTTCTTTCTATTTTTAGTAGAGACGGGGTCTCGCTCTAGCTCACACTGGTCTTGAACTCCTGAGCTCAAACAATCCACCTGCCTTGGCCTCCCAGAGTGCTAGGATTACAGGAGTGAGCCACCACACCTCAGCCTGGTGGTCCAAACGACTCTTCATTATTTAGTCCCAGCCCTGCTAGATGCTCTAATGGGGGTTGAATTTAATCCTCCCTCAAGAGCCTTGGGAAAGGTCAGGCGAGGTGGCTCACCCCTGTAATCCCAGCACTCTGGGAGGCCGAGGTAGGAGGATCACTCGAGGTCAGGAGTTTGAGGCCAGCCTGAACAAGAGCAAGACCTCGTCTCTACTAAAAATATAAAGAGATTAGCCGGACAACTTAAAATACAAAAAAAAACTGGCTGGGCATGGTGTCACACTCCTGTAGTCCCAGATATTTGGGAGGCTGAGGCAGGAGAATCGCTTGAGCCCAGGAGTTCAAGGTTGCTGTGAGCTAGGCTGACGCCACTGCACTCCAGCCCAGGTGACAGAGGGAGACTTTGTCTTAAAAAAAATAAATAAATAAAGAGCCTCGGGGAAAGTGCATTTTTGCCCTCCTTGGAAGGTTAAACAAATGGGTTTAGGGAACAGGAGCTGCAAGCAAAAGTTGCAGCCTATGACCGCTGAGCTATGCAGAGCCTTAGTAACCACCAGAAAGCTCTTCCCAGGGACAGCATGCAGCAGAGTTTACAGAGGCACAAATTGAGGGTCTCAGCCCACCAGGACTCTGCCCGCCGCCTGGGACTCCAGGCCACACCTTAGGGTCTTCCTTTAGAGCCCTAAGCAAACTGTTTTACATTTCTTTGTTTGCAAGCTGCCCTAGGGGACCTCCTGGCTGGGGACTTTCCAGCAAGCCCAGCCCCTGCTCACCTGCACATCAGCCATCAGCTTCCCCCTGGTTTTCACCTTCTCCCCTAACCGGATTCCTCAGATCCCTCAAGACTCCAATACTCACGGGGCAACACATATTTCCTGGGGGCACAGCTATGAAGGAAACAGACAAAAATCTCTGCCCTCAGGGAGCTGGCCGCCAGGTGGAGGAAGTAGTCAAATATTAGCACAAATCGACTCTCCAATTGTGCCAGGAGCTCTGGGTAGAAAGAACAAGGAAGGACAGGGTATGACAGGGGAGCGATGCAATCTAGCCTGGGGGATCCCGGAGGGCCTCCTGGAGGAAGTGACTTTGAAGCTGTTATCTGAAAGGTGAGAAAGAGTTAGTGGAGCCAAAGTGGAGAGGGCCATCCAGGCAGAGGGAACAGCAGGTACAAAGTCCCTGGGGTGGTGGGAGCCAGGGTTGAGAAGATGAATGAAAGCCATGAGTCTCTGCTGCTACCACCTCTAATAAGTGAGTGTAAACACAGAAGCTGATATGGTATAGGGTTACCAGAACGCAAAAACAAACACAGGAGGGGCTGCTTCAGATGCACTAGCCAGGGCATGTCTCTAGAACAAAGTCGTAAAGGGCCCCATAGAAAATATTGAAAATATTTTGGCTTTTTGGGCCATGTGGTTTCAGCACAAAAGCAGCCATAGACAATACGTAAACGAATGGGCATGGTCGTGTGTTTTAATAAAATTTTATTTTTGGGTACCAAAATATGAATTACATACTATTTTTATGTGACTTGAACTAATATTCTTCTTTCAGTTTTTTTCTTTTTCTTTCTTTTTTTCTTTTTTTTTTTGCGACAGGGTCTCACTCTGTCGCCCAGGCTGGAGTGCAGTGGCATCATCATAGCTCACTGCAGCCTCCAACTCCTGGGCTCAAGTGATCCTCCTGCCTCAGCCTCCTGAATAGCTGGGACTGCAGGCACGTGCCACCACGCCTGGCTAATTTTTCTGTTTTTAGTAGAGATGAGGTCTCCTTATTGCTCAGGCTGGTCTCGAACTCCTGACCTCAAGCGATCCTCCCACTTTGGCCTCCCAGAGTGCTGGGATTACTGGTGTGAGCCACTGCACGGCACGCCAGGCCTGTATTCTCTTTTTATGACTCTGCCACAATGTATTAATATTTATCCATTTTACTGTTGGTGGGCACGTGTGTGGTTTCCAGCTTGGGGCTGTTATGAGCGATGCTGCTATGGAACGTTCTAGCATGTCGTCCTGACAGCATTTCTGCTGGGTGCATACTGAGGGGTGGAATTGCTGACCACACGGTGTGGACACATCCCTTTAACCAAAGTGCAAACCAGGACGATTTGCAAAGTGAAAGGGGCACTGGCTTAATTGTACCATGATGACAGTGTACACCAGGCCTCTGGGATGTGTCCTTGCTCTGCGCAAAGTGAACACATGAGTGGAGACCCCAATGAGAAGAACCCCCTATATATCTTGTGCCCACTCTAAGCCCGTTTGTAAAATGGAACCACCTAGTCCTGGCCTATACCAGTGGATCTCACCCAAGAGGATGCGCTCCCCCATCCCCAGGGAACACTTGGCAATGTCTGGGGACATTTGTGGTTGTCAAGACTGGGGGCTGCTCCAGGCATAGGGTGGATGGAGGCCAGGGACGCTGCTCAGCACCTTGCAATGCCCAGGACAGCCCCGGTGCAGAGAATTGTCTAGTCCAATTGTCAATGGTACTGTGGCTCTGAGACCGTGAACATGATTGTTTGAACTTGTAATATGCTCTGATTATTTCAGAGCTGCCATGCAGATTGTGGCCTCTCATTCCACGCATATTTAGGGAGTACTTCCTTTCTGCTAGGTATTAACTGCCAGGCTGAGGACACAGCTTAGAGTCTAGTGGAAGTGAGGATGGGGAGAGGATGGGACAGATCTTGCAGGGCTTGGTGGGCCCCAGGGAGGACTTGGGCTTTGACCCCTAGGGAGGTGGAAGCCATAGAGGGCTGTGGGCAGAGGAGGGACGAGACCTGACTCAGGTGCTCACAGGCGCCCTCTGGTGGCTGCTGTGGGGAGGACAGACTCTGTGGCAATAAAGGCAGAAGCCTGGGAACAGCTTAAAAAAACAAGGCCGATTCCTGAAGTTCCCTGTTCCTTGGGAGCAACAGAAACCCACTGTGTGAGCAGCACCCACCTGGGCTCGTGGGACCTGGGAGACTCAAGGAACAGATGCCAACACGATATTCACTCTGCTTGTTGACGTGTGAGTAAAAACATCCTCTGTGGGCCAGGCGTGTTGGCTCACGGCTGTAATAACAGCACTTCCAGAGGCCAAGGCAGGAGGATCACTTGAGGCCAGGAGTTCGAGACCAGCCTAGGCAATATAGTGAGACCCCCATGTCTGCAAAAAAATTAAAAATTAGCCAGGTGCAGAGGCACACACCTGTAGTCCCAGCTACTTGGGAGGCTGAGGCAGGAGGATCACTTGAGCCCAGGAGTTGGAGGCTGCGGTGAGCTAGGCTGACACCACTGCACTCCACCCTGTCTCAAAAACATTTAAGAAAACCTTTGTTTCTTGTGTTTTCTGCCAGCTTCCATGAAACAGTGACGGGCTCACTTGTTGGCTTACTAGGAGGGTGGAATCCCAGAACCTGATGCTATTATTGGCCCCATTTATAGATGAAGAAACTGACATAGAGAAGGCAGGTCAGTTGTTTCGTGGTGTGCGAGTCCCTGTTGCTGCTATAACACCTTATCACTAAGGAACGCAGTGGCTGGAAACAACACACATTTCTTATGTCACAATTCTAGACTTCAGAAGTCTGAAATGGGTCTCACTGAGCTAAAACCAAGGTGTCAAGAGGGTGGCTCCCTCCTGGGGGCTTCAGGCGAGAGCCCTCTCCCGCCTTTCCCAGTGTCTAGCGGCCGCCCGCGTCCCTCGGCTCGGGGCCCTTCCTCCCCCTCCAGAGCCAGCAGCGCAGCGTCTTCCAGTCTCTCTGCCTCCGACCCTCCTGCCTCCTCGTGGGAGGGCCCTCTGCTGACACTGGGCCCCCTGGATAATTTAGGATAATCTCCTTATCTGAAGATTCTTTTTTTTGGTGGGGAGACACAGGCACAAGACACCGTTCTTAGTCCCATCTGCAGAGCTGCTTCTGCTGTGTGAGGTCACATACCCACAGGTTTCAGGGTTTGGGACTTGGACATCTTTGCGGGGCATTATTTTGCTTACCACAGGTGGTAAAGAGAATACAGGTAGATCAAACGACCTGTGCAAATGTCCTGAGGCCAGCAGGGTTTTGATTCATTGGAGAAACTAAAGACAGACCAGGATGGACTCACTGAGGAAGCAAAGCCTTATGGGAATTTGTCGTGGATGCTGGTGGACCCGCTAGGAGTGCCTTCGGCTGCAAGTACCATATGGAACAATTCACAGTGCCGCAAACACATAGAGAGTTATTTTGTTCCCCACATAAGAAGTCTAGAACAGCATTGGCTGATAGAAATATAATGCGATCCATTGACAACATAGCATATAAACATAAATACAAAACAAAACATGTTTATAACTATAAATATAAAATATAAATAAAAATATAAAATTTAGTTACAAATATAAACATAAATACACAATTTATTTATAAATATATTTATAAATGTAAATGTAAAATTTAGTTTTAAACATGTAATTAGAAATATAGGCAGGGGCGCAGTGGCTCACGCCTGTAATCCTAGCACTTGGGAGGCCAAGGCGGGCGGATCCTTTGAGCTCAGGAGTTCGAGACCAGCCTGAGCAAGAGCGAGACCCCGTCTCTACTAAAAATAGAAAGAAATCATATGGACAGCTAAAAATATATATAGAAAAATTAGCCGGGCATGGTGGCACATGCCTGTAGTCCCAGCTACCCGGGAGGCTGAGGCAGTAGGATCGCTTAAGCCCAGGAGTTTGAGGTTGCTGTGAGCTAGGCTGACGCCACGGCACTCTAGCCCAGGCAACTGAGCGAGACTCTGTCTCAAAAAAAAAAAAAAAAAAAAGAAATATAAATATGCAAGTATACATATAAACATAAATATGAAATTTAGTTATAAATGTATAAGTAGGAATATAAATATATAAATAAAATATAAACATAAACTTTATTTATATACACAAATATAAAATATATTTATAAATATAAAATAAACAGAACCAAATAAACCTTTTTTTCCTCTTTAAAAATTACCTGGTCTCAGGTATTCCTTTACAGCAACACAAGCAGACTGAGAAAACAACTTCCTACCATACTTTACATGTTGTAAAGTCAAACTATTTTATGGTACATTATCTCATGCTTCTGCAAATTCTAATAAATTCTGTCTATGGCTTAAAAAAAAGAAATATAATGGCAGCCACATTTGTAATTTATTATTTTTATTTTTTTTTTTTTTGAGACAGAGTCTCACTCTGTTGCCGGGGCTGGAGTGCCGTGGCATCAGCCCAGCTCCCATCAACCTCAAACTCCTGGGCTCAAGCGATCCTTCTGCCTCAGCCTTCCGAGTAGCTGGGACTACAGGCATGTGCCACCATGCCTGGCTAATTTTTTCTATATATTTTTAGTTGTCCAGATAATTTCTTTCTATTTTTTTAGTAGAGACGGGGTCTCGCTCTTGCTCAGGCTGATCTCAAACTCCTGAGCTCAAATGATCCTCCCGCCTCGGCCTCCCAGAGTGCTAGGATTACAGGCGTGAGCCACCGTGCCTGGCTTGTAATTTAAATCTTTCTGGTAATCACAGTAAAAAATTTTAATAGGGGCCAGGCATGGTGGATCATGCCTATAACCCCAGGATTTTGGAAGGTGGGGGCAGGAGGATCACTTGAGCCTGGGAGTTGGAGGCTGCAGTGATCTGTGATGACATCACTGCACTCCAGGCTGGGAGACAGAGCAAGACCTCACCTCTATTAAAAAAAAAAAATTCTAATGGGTGAAATTAATTTTAGTAATGCATTTTATTAAATCCAATATATCCAAAATATCATCATTTCAACATACAACCAATCTAACAATTATTAATGAGATATTTAATATATTTTTTTAGAGAGGCAACTTCTGGCATAGGTCCAGTCACTCATTGATATTGGAGCTGGCATTTCTGAGTGAGTGTCTCCTGACCTTTTCCTCATAGTTGCAAGAGGGCTGCTGCAGCTCCAAGCATCTCATCCACATTCAAATTAGAAAGAAGCAGGGAGAGGGAGATGGCGCCAGCGATAGCTATCCCTGTAATCAGGGTAGTGAGTGATTTGTCCTCATCCCCCAGGCGGCTTCAGATCTGTATCCTATGGGCAATTTCAGCTCCAAGAGAGGTCAGGAAAGTATTTGGTTTATTCAACCTCTTCAGAGGCCAGATAGGGAGACGGAGGAATGGCCAATCAGCCAACGGGTGGCTCCTGCAGCTAGCTGGGAATGTGGTCTTTGGTCTTCCCCCCAAGCCTGTACCTGCACTCTTCAAGGTCACCCTCGCACAGTATTCCTTCCTACCTTTGGTCAGCCCAGATTTCCTTCCCCGGGCCTGGCTTCAGGGTGGCACACAGACCCATCAGCTCCTAACTACCTAACGCTCACGCCTATTCATGCCTAGGCCCTACCCCCTATTCAGAAAAAATTTAGGAAAATTCACATAACATAAAATTAACCACTGACCATTTAAAGTAGACAATTCAGTGGCATTTAGCATATTCCCGATATTGTGTCACCATCATCTCTATCTAGTTCCAACACAATGTTTTTTTTTGAACACGGTCTCCCTAGAGTACAGTGGCGTCATCATAGCTCGCTGCATGAGCCTCGAACTCCTGGGCTTGAGTGATCCTCCTGCCTCAGCCTCCCAAGTAGCTGGGACCACAGGTGTGTGCCACCACGCCCAGCTAATTTTTTTTTGTAGTTTGATGGGATCTCGCTCTGTTGCCCAGGTTGCTCTCAAACTCCTGGCCTCAAGTGATCCTCCTGCCTGGGCCTCCTAAAATACTAGGTTTACCATTACCACCCTGCCAACCTGTAATAGTACTTAAAAAAGAAGAAAGAACAACAGTGAAAAGAAAGGATTCCTCTGCTGCCCCCAAGAGAGGAAAAAGAAAAAAGAAAGGAACCCACCCTGGTGAGCCCTAGAGGTGATGAAGGCAGTCACTCTTATCTTCCAAAGCAGACTTCAAAAGAGACAGAATTGAGCATTTGACCAGCCTCTGCCCTACAAACTGTTTTCCAGTAGAGTCAAGTACCTCCAGTCAATAAGGAAAAGTTTTCTTTTTTCCTTTTGCAGAAGAATTCCATTAATAAATAAAGGAATGAAGCCGCCACTCGATGGCTTTAGAATGAATTAGAGACATGACATTGTGCAACCTTTTTTTCCCTTTACCTGGAGGATCCACTTGGGTAGACGTTTTGCAATGTCTATAGAAATTATTTAGAGTGCATATTCAGGGCAACTTGACTCTATGCTCCCAGGGTAAAAAAATATGACCCTTTTGATGTCATGCAATAGGCTGGGTGTTGTGGCTCACACCTGTAATCCCAGCACTCTGGGAGGCCGAGGCGGGAGGATCACTTGAGGTCAGGAGTTTGAGACCAGCCTGGGCAAGAGCAAGACCCTGTCTCTACTAAAAATAGAAAAATTAGCCAGGTGTGGTGGTGGCACCTGTAGTCCCAGCTATTCGGGAGGCTGAAGGAGGAGGATGGCTTGAGCCCAGGAGTTCACAGCTACAGTGAGCTATGATGACACCACTGCACTCCAGCCTGGGTGACAGAGCAAGATCCTGTCTCAAATCAAACAACCAAAGAAACAAAAGACAGACACAAAAGGACAAATCCTGTGTGATTCCATTCATAAGAGGTCCCTGGAGTCGTCAGATCCACAGAGACAGGAAGTAGGATGGTGGGTGCCAGGGGCTGGGGAGGGGAGGGCAGTGAGTGTTTCATGGGGACGGAGTGTTAGTTTGGGAAGAGGAGAAAGCTGTAGAGATGGAGGGTGGTGATGGTTGCACAGCAATGTGAATGTGCTTAATGCCACTGAGCTGTGCACTTAAAAATGCCTAAGATGGTACATTTTATGTTGTGTATATTTTACCACAATTTAAAAAAATGAGGTCAGATCTTATTATGCTGTCCGGGCCAGAGTGCAGTGGCTACTCAAACTTCTGGGCTCAAGCAAACTTCTGGCCTCAGCTTCCTGAGCAGTGGGACTCTAGACACGCACGGTTTGCCTGGCTGGAATTACTCTTTTATTTTCCTTGTGGACTTGGGCATTGGTAATACGCAGACACACAGCTGATTTTTGTATCTTGGTTTTGCATGCTGCACTGTGCTGCTGCGTTCATCTCTTCTAACAGTTTTACTGTGCATCACTCCGGGTTTTCTACCTGTGTGATCACATCGTCTGTAAAGAGAGGTAACTTTCCTTTTCCCTTTCCAATGTGGATGCCCTTTATTTCTTTTTCTTTTTTTCCTATTTTTAGTAGAGACGGGGTCTTGCTCTTGCTCAGGCTGGTCTCGAACTCCTGATCTCACCTTGGCCTCCCAAGTGCTGGGATTACAGGCATGAGCCACTGCGCCCAGCCTACGCTTGTTTCTAACATCTCTTTTAGAGGCCAAAAATGTCACCTATTATGATAATACATTGCTATGTTCTGGAATATATCCACATAAACACATATACGCTGCATTTGTTAATAAATGTAAGGTACTTTCAATGTGCCGCTACCATCAAATTCACAATTTCACAGGTATTCTTGCCTAGGAAATGACTCCATTTCTTTAAGTACAAAAAGGAAATAACTGTATCTATATATACATCTCTCCATCTATACCCATGTCTGTTACATAACCGCGGAGGTGGTTCGTGAATTTGGTCACAATTGGGAAGGATCTGATTTAGATCTGAGGAATTCTGTCTAAAAACTGGGCTGCAGGCGGGGTGCGGTGGCTCACACCGGTAGTCCCAGCACTTTGGGAGGCTGAGGCGGGAGGATCACTTGAGGCCAGGAGCTGGAGGCTGCAGTGAGCTATGATGACGCCACTCCACTCCAGCCTGGGCTACAGAGCAAGACACTGTCTCAAAAAACAAACAAACAAACAAAAAAACCCTGGCTGTAAAGGTATAAATTGGTCATGCAGGGATTTTCCACACCCTCTCTCTCTGCTTTACTGTTCTACGTACTTCTCATCACTGTCTGAATTTCTTCTCCATTTAGCTTTTTCTTTATTTTTTTTTTGGGGGGGGAACAAGGTCTTGCTCTGTCACCCCAGCTAGCGTGCAGTGGCATCATCACAGCTCACTGCAACCTCACTCCTGGGCTCAAGCGATCCTCCTGCCTCAGCTTCCCAAGTAGCTGGAACTACAGGTGCACACCACCATGCTTGGATAATTTTTAAATTTTTTGTACAGATGGGGTCTTGCTATGTTGCCCAGGCTGGTCTCCAACTCCTGGCCTCATGTGATCTTTCCACCTTAGCCTCCCAAAGCGCTGGGATTCCAGTCACAAGGCACCATGCCCAGCTGTATTTAGCTTTTTATTTTGCTTGTTGTACATCCCACTCCTGGCATGTCAGCTCATGAGGACAGGGAATTTTGCCCGTTTTGGTCACCACTGTGTCTCAGCATCTCCAACAAAGGTTAGCAAACTATGACCCTTAGCCCAAATCTAAGCTGATACCTGTTGTTATACGGTCCCTGAGCTAAGAATGGCTTTTTCTTTGGCCTTTAAATGTTGCACGAACAAAAGCAAAAGAATAATACCTGATGACAAGTGAAAATACATGTGATTGACATTTCAGTGTTTGTAAATAAAGTTTTATTAGCACACAGCCATGCCTCTTTGTTTACATACAGTCTGTGGTTGCTCTTGCCCTAGATGTATAGTTGAGTCATTGCTGCAGACATGGTATGTAGTCCACAAACAGAAAATATTTACTACCTCGAACTTTGTAAAAAACATTTGTAGACCCCTGAACCAGTGTCTGGCGTACAGTAGGCGCTGGGTAAGATGGAGAGGCTATTGCTAAATACCTGGTGCGAGAGTCTGAAGCAGTTTACGACTGTAGCCTATGGCGACAATTGGACCCAGATTACGGATTGTGGTTTGGTTGATGTCTGGGCAGTTACTTCCTATCTCTGAGCCTAGATTTCATCATCAGAAAATTGGGGTCGATGGGAATAGTGATAACATGCAAACCCTTTGATCTGGCAGCTTCTAGGAAAGGGCTCAGGAATGTTAGCCGACAACTACGACTCTCTTGCATCCATTCCCCACCTTCAGCAAGTAATTAGCAACTCACAGTCTATGTTGTTTCATCTGTTCTTCCCCCGCCCACACTTTTCTCATTCTTCTTTTCTCTTTATTATTATTATTTTTGAGACAGGGTCTCACTGTCACCCAGGCTGGAGTGCAGTGGCATCATCACAGCTCACTGCAGCCTCCAACTCCTGGGCTCAAGCAATCCTCCTGCCTCAGCCTCCTGAGTAGCTGGGACTATAGGCATGCACCACCACGCCCGGCTACTTTTTCTATTTATTGTGAAGATGGGGTCTGGCTATGTTGGCCAGGCTGGACTGCAGTGGCTATTTTTTTTTTTTTTTTGAGACAGAGTCTCACTCTGTTGCCCGGGCTAGAGTGCCATGGCGTCAGGCTAGCTCACAGCAACCTCAAACTCCTGGGTTCAAGCGATCCTCCCGCCTCAGCCTCCCGAGTAGCTGGGACTACAGGCATGCGCCACCATGCCCGGCTAATTTTTTCTATATATATTTTTAGTTGGCCAGCTAATTTCTTTCTATTTTTAGTAGAGACGGGGTCTTGCTCTTGCTCAGGCTGGTCTCGAACTCCTGACCTCGAGCCATCCACCCGCCTCGGCCTCCCAGAGTGCTAGGACTACAGGCGTGAGCCACCGCGCCTGGCCTGCAGTGGCTATTCACAGCTGACTTCCTACTAGTGATCAGCACAGTACCTGCTCCTTTCCCAGCATGGGCCAGTTCACTCTCCTTAGGCAACCAGATGGTCCCTGCTCCCAGGAGGTCGTTATATTGATGCTGAACTTAGTGCAGACACCCAACTGGCACCGCGCTCGATAGCCCAGAACTACTGGGCTCCCACCTCAGGCTCCCAAGTAGCTGGGACTACAGGTGCACACCACTGTGCAGACCTGTCATTATTTCAACGCAAATCCTATACCATTTCTTCTACAAATATGCTTGAAACTTGTTTCTGATAAAGACTCCTTTTGAAACACAGACACAATACCATTGTCATAGAAAACCTTCAAATCATGAGAGTTGCAAAAATCTACAGGTCTGATAAAATTTTATAGAACTACACACACACACACACACACACACGCACACAGAGCACGTAAAATCTGATGAAATCTAAATAATGTCTGTACTTGAGTTGATTGTATCGTACTAACATCCATTCCTGGTTGCCAAAACACACTATGGTTATGTATGTTGTTATTACAAAGGGTGCACAAAACTCTCTACTATTTTTGGAACTTCTTGTGAGTACTAAACTTTATCACAATAAATAAAAAATCAGGCTGGGCACAGTGGCTCATGCCTGTAATCCTAGCACTTTGGGAGGCCCAGGCAAGAGGACTGCTTGAGGCCAGGAGTTTGAGACCAGCCTGGGCAACATAGCAAGACCCCTATCTCTGCAAAAAGTAGGAAAATTAGCCAGGCTTGGTGGCGCGTGCCTGTAGTCCAATGAGCTGAGCAGAAGACTTTGGCTTTATAGACAGAGAAAGGTTGAAGAAAAGCAGAAGCAAAGAACAAAAAGTGTATTAATCCTTTCAAAGGCAGGGACAAGGAGACAAAACAATAGAAAACATAAGGAATTAGTTAACACCAGGTTACTTCTGGCTACCTTTTTGCCTAAGGATTAAAGCAAAGGGAATGTCACTATCATGCCCATTGAAGGTTGAAACTGGCCCGTTTGAGAAATTAGCTGTTATGTCTCTCCCCAGACATCTCAGCAGGTCAGATAATTTAGTTTAGATTTGGTGACCTGGAACATCATCGTGAATGACTCCATTTTGATTTTTGTCTGGTCTGTTGGTGCCGAGGGCAAGAGGTTAGTCCAAAACAATGACCTCTTCTAGTTTTCCTTAACACTACTGCCTTTCCTTAAAATTTTGGTATTTCATCCATCATGGACACTTTTGCATTAATTTTTACGTTTGAAATATTGCACTGAAATATTTGATTGGGCCAGGCTCAGTGGCCCACACCTGTAATCCCAGCACTTTGGGAGGCTGAGGAGGGAGAATTGCTTGAGCCACCCTGGGCACATAGCGAGACCTCATCTTTACCCACACAAAAAAAAAGGAAGAATGAAAAATTAGCCAGATGCAATGACGAAAGCCTGTGTCCCAGGTACTTGGGAGGCTGAGGCAAGAGGATTGCTTGAGCTCAGGAGTTTGAGGCTGCAGTGAGCTATGATGACACTCTTGCACTCCAGCCTGAGTGACAACGGGAGACCCATCTCTTAAAAAAATAAAAAGGCCAGGCGTGGTGGCTCACACCTATAATCCTAACACTCTGGGAAGCTGAGGCAGGAGGATCGCTTGAGCCCAGGAGTTTGAGGTTGCAGTGACCTATGATGATGCCTGGGCAACAAACAGAGCGAGACCCTGTCTCAAAAAAAAAAAAAAAAAAGAAAAAAAAGAAAAGAAAAAAAATTACAGAATTACTGTATTTGCTTTTGCTTTTGGCATCCCATTCAATTTTTGTCTAATTCCTGCCCTGAGAATTATTATTCCAGGGGGTAGGCTTTGGAATGTGCAGTTTTGTCCTCACATTTCCTGCTTTGAACGCAAGAAAGTTTGAGCCTTGCTTCTCGACGGCATTGGGGAGCCAAGGAGAGCGTTTGAGCGGGAGAGGTCCCGGTCGGTGCAGATTCCCAGGGTTTACAGTGGGTGGGGAGTCGCCCGCGGAGAGACGCGAGCTGCACATTGGGGAGCGGGGTCCCGCGCTCCCGGGCCTCCGTCCCGCCGTTGGGGTGCGGGGCGCGCCAGGCCCCGGATGTGCGGCCGCGGGGGTCCGGCCCGCGGAGGCTCACCCAGGCGCTGCGCTGCATGCACTGGCGGCCGCTGCGGTTGAGCAACCTTCCCCTCCCCCGGCGCCGCCAGAGTCTGGGCACGCACCTGGCGTCCGCCGCGCGCAGGGAGCAGACGCACCTGGCCGCATTGTTGTCGCCGTCACCGCCCCCTCCCGCGTGCAGTCCCCAGACGCGACCCAGCATCCGCCCCGACCTGTGCGGCGCGCCTGCCCCTTTAAGAAGGCAGACGCCACCAGGGGTGGGCGTGACCGCCGCGAGCGAAAGAGGAAGGGGGAGCGGGAGTTCGGCGTCCCTGATTGGCCCGGGGTCCGGGAGGCGGCCGCGTGCGCCTGCGCAGTACGCAGCAACGCGCGCCGTTGGGGGGAGGAGCGTGCGCGGGTGCTAATTGGCCCGAGCGGCGGCCCCGCCCGCGAGTCGCGGGCGGTCACGTGACGCGACGGCTGGGGGCTCCCGGCGCGGGGGACGCTGGTGGCCAAGATGGCGGCGGAGCTGGTGGAGGCCAAAGTGAGTGAACGGCGGCGGCGCCGGCCCGGGCGGGCTGGCGAGGGGGCGGGGGCCGGGCCGCGGGCCGAAGTCTGCTCCTTCCGCCCGGGGCCCCACGGCGCGGCCCGCCCGTGGCTCGCCGTACGGGCCCCCGGCCCCCGCCCCCGGGGCTCAGGGTGCGGGCGGGGGGCGGGGAAGCCGGGGGCGGGGCCCCCAAACCTCAACCGGGTCTTCGCGCCGGGAGTCGTTGCCCTCGACCCAGCCCGAGGCGTGAGGGTCCCGGTCCCTAGCGCGGCGACAGGGCCGCGCCTCCCGGCTTGGGGCACAGGCTCCCTGGACGACGGGACGGGCCGGCTGCTCCTGCCCCCCTCGTTCCGAGCCGGCGTCCGTGCTCAGGTCGGGGGAGTGTCCACGCCTCGTCGCCCGCGTGGCACCGGGGACTGGTAGCTGGGTCTTATCTTCCCCACGGAGCAAGCTAGCCTGGGGGTTGCGACTCCCTCCCTGCTCGGAAGGGTCCCCTGACTCCGGGTAGTGTTCTGCCCCCAAAGCACAGTGTGTCCTCCTGGGGTCTGCACCCCAGACAGGGGCTGGGAGCCCCTGTTCCGCTCCCGCGTTGGTCCCGGAGCCCCGCCCCCCTTCTGACACTGTCCACACCCCGGGATGGGCTCTGGGTTCACATGGGACCCACACTTTGCCCTCCCCGGGGGCTAGAGCCCTGACCCATGTTCTTGCCTGGAGACCTTCCTTACTCCCCTTTTTCAGTCCGGAGTCCTGGGCTCTGCTTTCCTTCTCCTTGGTTTCCCACGGGACAGAATCTGTTAACCTGTCAACTCTGCCTCTGGGGCTTAGAAGCCCCACACTTGCAGGATCACGTCCTATCTCCAAGCCTCACATTCTATCCCCAAGCCTTGGCTGCCCCTATACTCCGTAGCGATTTTACGTAGGACAGACTCCTTTCTGCCTACACAGCCCCCAGAACGGTTCTGCACCCCAGCCCTGGCTTCCTAGCTCTCTCCCTTTCTGCCTGTTAACACTGATCCTTGGAGGGTCCCGGTTGGGTCAGGGTAGGCCTCTTTAGGATAACTCCTGCTGCTGCTTCTGTGTGCTCTGGGTCCTGGTCCAGGTTCCAGTCCTGTAGATACAGTCCTCTGCCCTAGCTTGGGGCCCCTTTTAACTGTCTTGGGACTGAGCTCAGAGTGACCCCGTCCCAGGAGTGTACCTTCTCCAAGTGCCTCCCCAGAGATGTGGGTCCAGGACCCTTAGAAGTGCACTCAAGACCACTCGTACCAGGGAGATAGGGGATCCCCAGCCCTCTTCTGGTTTTCCCTCCCCAAGGTCCTGACCTACCTGTGTTTTCTTTTTTTCTCTCCCTCCATCTTCATATGTCGCCCTTCACTTCCCGCTGGGATCTGAGCTGCAGCCCCAAAGTTCTGTGACAAGAGGATATACCCTGTCCCCCGGCCCCCAACTCTACACCACACACACTTCTGCCTCTCTCTAGGGTTTTGGAAAACGGAGACTTGCCCTATAGATGTGTAGGTCTGAACTCTGCAAACCCAAGGTGGCAGTCTCCAGGTTTGAAGTTATCTGGAGCCCTGAAATGTAACCTCCTCTTGAGGCTGTGGACCCCACCCCCCGACCCCCTGACCCCAGCCTCGGGTCTGGTCTGCAGTCTTTTTTTATACTGTCCAGGGCCTTGAAATATGATCTGATGAACTCTCCTTGACCCTCTCGTGGCTGGGCCCCCCCCCAATTATATCAAGTTGACCCTTCTTTCAAGTTCTCTAAACTGTGAGTCTACATTCGGGGGGGCTTGGGGCTGTGGCACAACTTCCACGACCCTAGGGAGCTCTCTGTCTCCTTGAGTCTTTTGCCACCTCAGAGCGCCCTAAATGTCATTGAAATGTCCCCCTTTTTGTGGCAGCTTTCCCCAAGCTGTCATACTAATGGCCATAGATTCTGTTTTTGGGGTGCACAGCAGGCTGGTCGGAGGGAAGAACGTTGCAAGTGCTTGCTGATAAACTTTGAAATCTGAGATTCCTGAGGCCCTGGAGTCGGGTTTTGGGGCCAGGGGTGTCCATTCAAACAGCCCCCCCCCCCCCCGCCATTTTCCTGGAGAGAGGTGGCTTACTGAGCTCCTCCTGTGCGCCGAGGAGCCCGAGCCGGACAGCTGCCTTGTCTCGGCTGATGTTTCCCCACGCGGCTTCCAAACAAGCCTGGAGTTGAAATGCAGCTCTGGAAGCCGTCGGGGCCTGGTGCTGTTTATAAACACGGGTCCAATGGCAGGTGGGCCAGGATGAAGCCAGGGCAGAAAGTGATCTTCAGAGCATTCGGGGCTTCTTCCTGAATGTCTGTACCCGCCTCATCCCCCCAAAGTGTCAAGGGCAGGCTCCTTGGTGGTGGCAGCTGCCGAGAAATCTGAGTCCAGAACATATGGCAGCCCAAGGGGTGTGCTCTGGGATGCAAGAGCTCCGGATATGCAGCCCTGACGGAGGGGCTCGTCCTCGGCAGAGCCGGGGCTCCCGGGGGCAGGTTGACGTCAGCAGGTTCGCCAAACCCACCTGCCTTTGGCCCAGGTGCCAGCAGTAAGCGTCCCCGTGACACTGGCTCTCCTAAGGGCTTGGGCCTCTTCCAGGAGAAACATCTTGTCCGCAAGCCTTTTTGTTTTCCGCACAAGGTAGGAAGTCAGGCCAAGGGAGATGAGGCGTTTTTGTTCTCAGAGCATCCTGGACTCTCTGAGGGCCAGCAGCCCGCGTAGGTCCCCGGATAGCTGGTGTGCTGGTGAGTGAGGGTCCTCCAGGCGGCTGGGTGTGAGTGGAAGGGACGCCTTCAGGAGCCTGGGGGACAGGGGTCCGAGTGCCAGCCCTGCACTTAGACTTGGTGGGCTGTGGGCCAGCCGTGACCCTCTGAGCCTCAGTTTCCTCACATGATGGGCGTGGCCACTGTGAGGTTAGTGACGTGGAAAGACCCTTCTGGCAGCTGGCACGAGGTAGACACTTGGCACCACGAGTGCTTTACAGAACCACGGCTGCAAGCGCAGGGGGAGGACCCTGCAGCGCTAAGAAGCCTCTGTAGGCAGATGTGTCTGTCCTTCGAACTTGCATGGCGTCTCTGCTGCTACAGGACCTTGCGCGCCCCTCCCCTCACCCTTAGCCAGGAGCTGGAGACCCCCAAGCCTTGTGGCACGGGGGCCGCTGCATACGCACCCCAGCGGGGCTGCCACCAGCTCAGGCCCTCGGACTCTTCCAAGTCGAGTCTCAGCGGTTTGTTGGTTTCTTTGGGTGCGCTCCTGCCCTGGGTGCCAGCTCTCTGTGTCCACTCTTGTCACTTGCACTTTCTTTTTCCATCCCCCGGGGTGTCTCTTTTTCCCACCATTTTTCATTCATCCCTGGCAAGCTTTGGGGCTCTGTGGGTGGCCCCCAAAACCCTGCCAGCCCATCTCTGGAGGACACTTTGCTTATGTAGCTGGGCAGGAGCTTTCATGGGGGGTGGACCACCACCAGGTAGCCCCTGCTCAGACACTGGAGTTGGCTGGGCTCTTCTGTTGGTTCCATTTAGCTGGACAGGCCCTGCTAGGTAACGGGGGCTGGGCCCTGCCAAACCTCATGCGTCACTTTGCCGCAGCTCTGTTAACAGCCTCTACGGCAGCAGGAGCCCTGAGGCCTCCCCCTTGGACCAGTGGGTCTCAACTAGGCCGAGCTGCTGCCTCGCTTCCCAGACACTGCGCAATGTCTGGAGATGGTTTTTAGTTGCTACGACTGGGGTGGGGGGTGCTCCCTGCATGGGCTGGGTGGAGGCAGGGATGCTGCTCAGCGCCCTGTAGTGCCGAGGACGACCCCACTCCAGAGAACACTCCAGCACCAGTGTCCGCAGTGCTGAGAGGGAGAGAGCCCGCCAGAGATGGCCAGCAAGCATTTTGGGGACCTCTGAAGTGCCCGGCTCTGTGCCAGTGCCCCGGGCAGTAGTGTGGTAGAGGGACCACCTGGCTTTGGTGTGGGGCCTGGGTTTCAATCCTGGTGCTGTCTTCCCTGAGCTGCTGCTCCCTCATCTGTAGTGGCACCCACACCAACCCAGCAGGGGCGCTTCAGGGGTCAGAGTTAGATAGATAATCGCACGTCCCACTCAGTTCCTGGCAGGTGACTAGTATTAAGCAAAGGTGCGACCATCGTCGAGACTGAGGGAAAGGTGTCTGTGGCTCAGCTGTGAGCACTGGCTCTGCCAGGTGCTCTGCATGAGTCACGTTGTCTGCTTCCCCAACATTCTGACGAGGTGGATGTTGTTTTCCTCTCCAGTGAAGAGACCGAGGGTCAGAGAGGCTGTCAGTGTTTGCCAACTAGGCACTGGCAGGGACTGTTTGTGGGCAAAGCCAGATTCCTGGTTCCTGCCCTGGGGATGCTTTCAGGCTGGAAGATGGGGAAAGGGAACCCAAAACAGAAGGTGGGGGCTTTCAGAGGAGCTTTGCTGCCTTGGCAATGCTGGGAGGGTTGGGGGGGCAGGGCTTGGTTCAGAGGGTCACCGTGGGGGAGGGCGAGCATTCGGCCCCAGCAGTGGGTGCTTCACATGCCCCCAGGTCAGAGCCTGGGAGGTGCCTTGTCCCCGTGGTGGCCGGGTTGTGGTGGCGCTGGCCTCTGAGCGCATGTGTGGTTGCTCTTCCCCAGAACATGGTGATGAGCTTTCGAGTCTCCGACCTTCAGATGCTCCTGGGTTTCGTGGGCCGGAGTAAGAGCGGACTGAAGCACGAGCTGGTCACCAGGGCCCTGCAGCTCGTCCAGTTTGACTGTAGCCCTGAGCTGTTCAAGAAGATCAAGGAGCTGTACGAGACCCGCTACGCCAAGAAGAACTCGGAGCCTGTCCCTCAGCCCCACCGGCCCCTGGACCCCCTGACCATGCACTCCACCTACGACCGGGCCGGCACCGTGCCCAGGACTCCGCTCTCGGGCCCCAATATTGACTACCCCGTGCTCTACGGGAAGTACTTAAACGGACTGGGACGGTTGCCCGCCAAGACCCTCAAGCCAGAAGTCCGCCTGGTGAAGCTGCCCTTCTTCAACATGCTGGATGAACTGCTGAAACCCACTGAGCTAGGTGAGTCGCCGCCGCGCGGGCGCCTGTGCTCTGAGTTCGCACCTCGCACCTGCGCCTGGCCACACAGTCGACCGAGGGATGTTCTCTGTGGTGCAGCAAGGACGGGGGTGCCACGGGGAGTGGGGATCGTCCTTCCCAGGAAGCAGAGGGACTGTCTTAGATGTCGGTTACCTATGGCGTGTCACGGGTTACTCCCAAATTGAGCAGCTTAACACGGCGGGCGTCTGTTAGTTCCTGTAGCTGTGGCTGGGTGGCTCGTGCGGCTGCCTCGTCCGGAGGCTCGACTGGGGCGGGAGGAGCCACCACCTCACGTGGTGGCTGGCGGGCCTCAGTGCCTTGCTGGCTTTGGCTAAAGACACACGACCCTCTGCATGCTGAGAGCCCCACGGCTCGCACGCACCAGAGCCAGGGAGTGCACAGCCCAGGTCCAAGCCCCGGTCCTTTTTATAATGTAACCTCGGGGCGTGTCTGCCTTGGCTTCTGCCACATTTCGGTGCTCAGGCAGCTCTGCTGCGGCGTGGCCGTCACCGAGGGCTGTGTCAGAGGCAGGCTTCTGTGCTCTCTTTTCCCACGGGAAGGAGGCTGGACAATCGTATCCAATCTTCCTTCCTTCTTGCCCCTAAGGCTCTTGCTCCTGGTGGCGTCCTGCGGGAGCAGCCTCTGACTGCAAGCTCCGACGACTGCTGGGCTGCTCCTGCCGTGTGTTCCCAAGGGGCTGGGTGATTGGGGGTGGAGGGGATGTGCTGGGGCTCCGTGGTCCCCTCTTTACTCACTTTTTTGTCCCTAAGTGTTGATTGAACACTGCCGTGTGCCAGGACCTCGCAGTACACAGCAGTGTGGGTGGCCCGTGAGGACTCAGGCTGCAGCATGGTCCCTGAGATGCTGCCCTGAGCTTGGGGCCGGGAGGGCCTGCCCAGCCCCAGCCTGCCGGGCTCCTGAGAACAAGCAGAAGGGGCCGGGCCTTTCGCGGGCCATGTCCGGGCTAGCAGCTTCGACCAGGTCCTGAGTGCCCCTGGAGGCCCCGCCCGTGGTCTCTTCCTCCTGCCCCCACCTCCCTCTCTGCAGTCCTTCACTCACGCACGGGGCACGGAGCAGGGTACTTGACAGAGCCCCTGCCTTTGCGGAGCTTCCTTTCCAGCACCCCACTGGTGGCACAGGGGCCCCCAGCCTGTGGCCTGCTCCATGGGGCCGGTCACCCCCCCCCACGGCCCACCGTCTGCTTCTCCCACTCAGCTCCTCCTGTCTTTACTGAGTTGGCACCGTGTGCTGTGGTAGAGTGCGGCCTGACAGAGGCTGCAGTCCCCACGCGCCCCGCCCCCACGTCCCTGGCCTGGGAGTTCAGAACCTCGGTGCAGGCCCCCTCCCACCTGCTGACCCAGCGCCTGACTGGCCCCCTGCTGCGCTGGGGGCCCCTCTTTGGCATGCAAGTCTAGGCACCAGTCCAGCCGGCCTCGTCTCCTCTGGCCCAGGAAGGGGGCTGATGCGGGGAGGGGTACAGGCTGCCTCTCCCCTCTCACCTGCAGCCTCCAGGATTTGTGATGTTAAGCTGGGGGGGCTGTGGTTTCAGGTGGGGTTGGAGGAGGTGGAGGAGGGATGACGGCCCTGCCTGTGTTTCCTACAGCAGCCTGAGGCTCCGCCTTCTGGTCCAAGGCTCCACCCTCCATCCTTAGTCTCCGCCCTGTGGGCCGAGGCTCCTCCCCACAGAGGAGGTGTTTCACAGGTTGGCCTAGCTGCACCTGTCATGGAGTTGAAATGGTGACGCTGGGGACCCAGGGCCTCATCTTGGGCTCCTCCAGGCTGTCTTCCCTGCCTTTGTGCTCCTGTCTAGGTAGAAGAGAAGGAAGCCTTTTCCCTGCAGGCTTCTCCGGCAGGGCTGGCTGGCTCTGGCGTTCGTTAGGGCTGGGTTCAGACTCCTCAGGCCTTGAGCATGACCAGGGAAGCCTCAGGGCGGGCTCGGTGCTGGGCTCAGGGCCGGGACTGGCTGGCCTGGCCCCACCTCCTGCCGGATCAGATCAGATCGCAGGCTTCCTTCCTGCAGGGTGAGCAGTTGCTCCGCCCCACCATGCATCACTGTGCCCTGAGCCCCCAGGGACCCCAGTCACCTGATCTCCGGGAGAGCCGGCTCCCTTGTCTACACCCGGAATGACTCTGTTGTCGGCTCAGAACAAAGAGGCTGACCCCGCCCTGCCTTTCCTCCCCATAGTTCTCTGCCCCCATCTGAGGGCCTGGGAGGGGCACTCCCACCAGGGCGCACCCCCTACCCTGGACCCCGTGCTCTTGGGAGTCCCAGGGGGCCAGGTCCTTAGAGGTTTGCCTGTGTCATGTCCTGAAGCAGTCAGTGGGCCTGTTGTTCCAGGGCTGAGATTCCGTCCCCCACCCCACCAGGGTGAACTCTGTGGCACTGGCGTTGCCCAAGGGCCACTTCAGGAGGACCCAGGCCACCAGTCTCCCCTTCCCCTCACCCCTGGTCATGACCTGCCAGCCAGAATGAGGCCCACCGTCTGGCCTGCTTCCCTGGGAATGGAGAGTGCGCTGGGCGACAGGAGCCATAAATCACACGGATCAGGGCTAGGGCTGGGGGAGGGGAGGGCTGGATCCCCTGGGGTGGGGAAGGCTGGCGCCCAGGAACGTCCGGAGACTTGCCCAAGGTCACATAGCAACCTGACTTCATCCTCCCGCCTCTGACCCCTTTTGTGAGCACTGAGCCCCGCGGCCCTGACCTCATGAAGGTTGGGGACCGCATCCCACCAAGGGGAGCCACCTGTCCTCCCTTTCCCAGCCTTCAGCCAGGTGTGACTGGGGCCCACGGGGAAGAAGAGAGGCTGTCGTGAGACTTGGGGCAGAAGGAGGGAACTCACTGGCTGGCAGAGCCACTCCTCAGGGCTCCCCAACATCCCCCGGTGCCTGGGGGTGTCAGCCTGTCCCACTGTCGTGCAGGGTGCGTGGCTCCTGTCGAGATGAGCCCAGGTGCCCCCCAGAGGTGGGTGGCTCCGACACTGGCTGAGAATCCCTGGTCTGGCTGTACGTAGGCACACACGTGCCCCTTGTCCGGACTTAGGTTCTTTGCCCAGCATTGCCGAAGTGACAAGCAAGATAGTGGTGGGCCCTGCCCAGCACTGCGCAGGTGGTGGTTAGACAGCGCCAGGTGACACATGATCTGACGGTTATAGGGCTCCCAGGGCAGGCTGATAGCACGTTTATTGCATGACTGTGAGGAAGTAGCCGGCAGGGAGGCTTCCTGGAGGTGGCGGCACTCCGTGCAGATGCAGAGGGTCAGTTCCAAGAGGCCGGGCAGAGAGGAGGGGCAGGGGAGTGTGTTCCAGGCAGAGGGACCAGCAAGGGTAGAGCCTGGCTGGGAGAGAAGGCTCATTCACGGGACTGAATGGAGGACATTGTGACCCGGGCGTGCTTTGCCCCGGGAGGAGGGACAGAGCAGCCTGGCCTCGGGTGGCAGAGGCCAGAAAACTTGAGAACGGGGACTGGGCACCCTGAGGTCCTAGTGAGCTTTTCCTGCTCCTACTTTTGGGGATCTCTCTGAGGTCAGAGGGGCCGAGGGGCAAACCTGCCACTCACAGCCAGGCCTGGCACGGACCCAAGGCCACTGTCCCTCCATGGCATCTTTGGGTCTGTCCTGTGCCCTGGGGGCCTGGGCAGTCACGTGGGGTCCTGTGCCACTGTCTTCTGTGCAGGGCGGTCTGGCTCACTTGGCTGGCTGGGGCCCCCCATGCCCGAGGTTGGCTGGGGTGGGGGGACCCACGGGCTCTGCCGCAGACTCTGGCCTCCGGGAGCACCCAACTGCTTGAGGAGGAGGGACAGTCCTCCCAGGACCTGCTGAGGACGCCCACCTCCAGCCCAAGTCCTGCTGCCCACCTGTCCCGTCTGCCCCATCTGTTCCCCACCTGGAGGTCCCCTAGTCCCTCAGCAGCCAGAAGCTTTCCAGACAGAAGGCTGGCCATATCCCTGCTGTTCAGGTTGCTCCCCTGCCTGGGCCGTGCTGACTCCTGCCTGTCCCCTCCCCTCCCTGCCCTCCCCTCTCCTCCTCTCCCCCTCCGCACTCTGCTCCAGCCACACGGGCCTCCTCGCTGTGCCTCCCACATGCCAGGCACTGTCCTGCCCCAGGGCCTTTGCACGGGCTGTGCCTCTGGTGTGCTTGTTCCTGGGTGCCCACATGGCTCCTCCAGGGCTAGGCTCTGTGTCACCTCCCCAGAGGCCTCTTCTGCCCTCACTGCACTCCTGTTGTCTACCAGAGCTTTTTCCCAGTGCTGACTTTCCTTTTTATGCCTTTATTTTTTTACATTTTATTAATTTCTGTGCGTTATTTACATCTGTAGGACTGGTTTGTTTACCATGGCCAGGTCGGGTGGGATTGGGGGTGCGGCGTGAGCAAGGACAGGCAGCTGGGAGGCCACAGGGAGAACAGCGGGGAGCTGACAACTCAGGCTCCTCTTTCCATGGCGACCGTGGTCTGTCCTGCCTGTCCCTGGGAGTGGACTGGCAGGTTCCTTGCTCTGTGAGTAGAGGAGCTGGGGTTTGAGCCCGGAGCTCCCCAGCCGGGCCTGGCTCTGTCCAGGTGTGGCCGCCAGTGGCCCTTTCACACAGCCAGGGCACCTGTTCTGCCTCCTGCGGGACAGCACATCCCTCAGACCTTGACTCCATGCCGTGCCGACTCGACCCTGGGAGTCAGTGAGGACCTGCCTGCGTCCTGGAGCCCCGGTGGGGGTTGGTGCTGGTGGCTCTCACTGGGCGGGCAGCGGTCAGAGGCCACATGTGTCGGGGAGGGGTTGTCTGTCCCTCTGTCCTGGGCCTGGCTAGGCCGGGGGTCAGGAAGCTGCCAGCAGACAGCATGGGCCGGTGGGCGGGGGAAGGGTGTCCCATCCCATCAGCTTTCTAAAATCTGCGTTTCCTTTTCATTTAAACTTTTGTAAAATGACACGTTTGTCATAGAAGACCCTAGTGAGCTGCAGAGAAAGCAGCCGTGACTCCATGGCCCGGAGCAGCTCTCGGCCATTTGGGCTTGTTTCTGCTGCCTCCTTCCTTTGTGCGACTGTACGAACATGTGGCTGTGTCCTGACGGCATTTTATAACCTCCCCCCATACACTGTGAGCATCTGCTTGAGGCATTAAATATTCATCGTCAGCGGCATCTTGTGAGGCTGCTGGCAGCCCAGGCTGGAGACGGTGCCGGGCCTGGGATCGTGCGCCCCAGCTGCCCTGCTGGCTTCTGACTGTCCCCTCCCCTCGTCCCTGGGGGATGCGAGGGCCTCGGGCTGGGTCCTCCTCAGCCTGGCCGAGCACCTCCTCCCAGAGGCTGCTCTCTTCGATGTGACGTCACCTGGCCTCGTGGGAGCCGTGGGAGGTGGCAGGTACTTCTGGTTCCTGCCGCGTCTGCTCCTTGATCTAGAAGGCCCATGGGTGCCCCTGTACGCCGGGCAGCAGCACACAGAACGGCCCACCTAGGTGCAGCTCACGCCTTAGTGGCACAAAGAGTGAGGGAAAGATGGGAAATCAAGCTGGTTCTCGGGAGGTGACGGTTTTGGGGAAAGGTCAGACAGGGAAAGGAGAAGCTGTGGTTTCTAAACAAGGTGCCCAGGGAAGCCTTTCATCCTGGCAGCCTTTGTGCAAAGACCAACACGGGGGCCATGAAGACAGTCGGGAGGAAAGTTCCAGAAGAGGGAATGGCGAGTGCAAAGGCCCTGTGGCAGGGCGTCCACAGCTGGTGGGGATTCGAGGAGGCCAGGGTGGGCGTGCACAGGAGGCCTCCTGGGGTCCTGCGTCCCACTGTGGCCCTGAGCAGGGGGCCGGAAGGGGTGGGGTGGGCTGGGAGGCTGCAGCTCTGGCCCTGCATGAGGAGGGCCTGGGGCACCAGCCCAGGCAGGCCGGCAAAGTTGGCGGCAGGGGTCCACACGGGGTGTGGTTTTTGTTTTTGTTTACATTTTGAGACAGAGTCTCACTCTGTCACCCAGGCTGGAGTGCAGTGGTGTCATCACAGCTCACCGCAGCCTCAAACTCCTGGGCTCCAGTGATCCTTCTGCCTCAGCCTCCCAAGTAGCTGGGACTACAGGTGCATGCTACCACCATGCGCAGCTAATTTTTAAATTTTTGTAGAGATGGGGTCTCGCTATGTTTCCTAGGCTGGTCTCAAACTCCTGGACTCAAGTGATTCTCCTGCCTCGGCCTCCCAGAGTGCTGGGATTACAGGCATACGCCACTGTGCTGGGTGCTGGGTGCTTTGAAAGCAGAGCTGGCAGGATTGACCGAGGGAGTGGACATCTGGGGTGACAGAGGTGATGAGGAAGTCATGGACATGCCGGGTTTCTGGCCCTGAACAGCTGATGGGGCATAATTGCTGCTGACCACGATGGCAGACCCCACAGCCCCTTCCAACAGTGTAGGGTGGGCCGTGTTTCTGGAGGGGTATCAGGCAGCCCCCTGGGACACTCCAACAGGAGAGTTGGGGTGCAGAGCACGACCCCAGGGTAGGACCCCAATCCTTGCCGTCCCGTGCATAGGTCACAGCCTTCCTCACTTTCTGAGCGCTTGTCTGCCCAGGCATAGGATGGCAGCCATTCCTTGGCCAGCTGGGTGGGTCCTGAGCCGCCTGCTGGGTACCCACGCTCCTCCCCTGCCTCCCAGAAGCCACTGCGGGTGGGGGTGGGGTGTTGGTATTTCGACCTCCTACCCAGCCTCTGAGGCCCAGCTCAGGTGTCGGTTCCTGCGAGACCTCCCTGCACCCTGGCCCCCCAGTAATTGCTCCCCAAGCTCCCCGGGCAGCTCTGGGCGTGTCTGCAGGTGGCCTGTGTGCACCCCCCCCCCCCAATTAGGCGGCCTTCCTCAAGGGCCCCGGCCAGGACTCACAGCCTGGCAGCGCCCAGGGACCTGCCAGGCTCTCAGCAAACAACCGGGGTTGGCTGTAGCCATCGCAGCACCCCCGTTCCTGAGCGTCGACCATGCGCACTGGGCCCCCGAGAGACAGGACGTGCAGGTGCAGGCCGGGGAGGCCCTGCCCGGGCTGGGGTCCGAGCCCAGGCCATCTGGCTTCTGAACCTGAGCTACTAAAATCAAAATCAGACGTGCTTGTCACAGAGCTACCTGTTCTCATGGTTGGGAAGGCTCTAAGGCAGGTTGGCGGATGTGGCCCCATCCCGGCTGCTGCCTGTCTCATAAACAGGGTGTCACGGGCGTGTGGCTACTCCTGTTGTGGCGTTGTGGCATTTGCTTCTGTGGCACAGTTGCTTGGTCATGACAGAGAGAAGGTCGGCTGCAGAGCTCAGCCCTTTGTTGGAGCCATCGGCCACGCCTAGTTCTGAAGGGTGTGCGGTTCCATCTCCCCTCCCAGCTACTCAGGGGCTGCCACCGTGGCCAGATTCTTGTCCCCACCCCCCAGAGGTCTGTTGCAGGTATAAGCAAATACACATTTACACAGAGCCTCCTTCTGTGTTTGCATGAATGGTAGCGTGATGCTCACGCTGCTCCGCACTACACTTCAGGTACTAGAGTGGCAGAAACATCCGGAACTTTTCATCCTTTATCCCCATTTTCACAGTTGCATAGAATTCTGTTGTGTGATGGCCCGTGTGATGGCCCAGAATGTTCTTTTACCCAGACCATGTTGACAGGCGTTTAGGTCATTGACAGCCCTTTGCTGGTAGAAGCCGTCCTGTGTGACGTGTGACCCCAGCCTACGTCGTCCTGCGTGTGCGAGTCCGTCTGCGGTTGCGGTTCGTGAAACACAGGGTTGCTGGTCTTGGCTTGTGTCTGAGCTTCTGATAGCTGGTGCCTGTGGCCTGCCTAGAGGTTTCAGTCCTGCAGCCTGTGTCCTCGTTACGTTTTATGTGTCTAACTTCACCCGGGCAGCCTCTCCAAGTGGTCATACAGCTTCTTGGTGACCCCGCCCGCCTAGTGTTCCAGTGGCACCATATCCTTACCAACTTCTGGAGTTGTCAGTCTTTTAATTTTAGCCACTCCAGTGGCTGTGTCAGAGGTTCCAAACTGGTCTTGCGTTCCTGGAACAAATCCCAGCAGCCTGAGATACTCGCTAACGTTTCACTGAGGAGTTTTACCTCTCCGTGGATGGGAGATAGTTACCTGTGATTTTCCTTTCTTGATGCATCTTGGTTGGGTTTTGGCATCAGGGCTATTTGGGCCTCACGAAATGAGTTAAGTAGTCTTGCCTTCCTGTTTGCTGAAAGTTTATGTAAAGTTTATATGATTTCTTCCCTAAATGTATTTTGGGTGTTTTTTGTTTTGTTTTGTTTGAGACAGGATCTCACTCTGTGGCCCAGGCTGGAGTGCAGTGGTGTCATCACAGCTCACTGCAGCCTCCAACTCCTGGGCTCAAGTGATCCTCCTGCCTCAGCCTTCTGAGTAGCTGGGACTACAGGCACCACCACCACGCCCAGCTAATTTTTCTGTTTTTTAGTAGAGACAGGGTCTCGCTCTTGCTCAGGCTGGTCTCGAACTCCTGAGCTCAAGTGATTCTCCCACTTCAGCCTCCCAGAGTGCTGGGATGACAGGCGGGAGTCACCGGGCCTGGTCAGTCATTCATCTTAAACCCTTTTGTTGTTTAACATAAGCATTAAGAGCTGTCACTCTCTGATGACTGCTTTGGCTGCATCCTGCAAACGTTGTATTTTCGTATTTGCTTCAAAGCGTTTTCTAAGCGGCCCATGCTGCTCAGTGCAGTTACGGTTGAGAGCTCAGGGCCCAGACTTGGAACCACAGTGGTCTCTATCCCTTCGCAGAACATTCCCCAACTCCTGCAACCAGTAGGTGCTTTCTGACGGCAAGTGAGTGAGGCCCTGCCGTTGCATCTCCCAGGCCTCTGCTGCTCGTCACACCCTGCTGGGAGCCGGCCTCTTATGGACTAATGTTGGTGCACTTGGAGGTTGACTTCCTTACCTCTCGTGCTGGCCTGGGAGTGCCCCAGGCAGACCGTCCAGGTGAAGTGGCGGCCTGAGGGCACGTGGAAAGCAAGGGCCAGGCCGGTTTGTGCTGTGTGAGGGTGGGCGGGTGTCCTGCCTGTGGGGCATGGCCCTTCTCCCCCAGCCAAGCAGTTTCCCGTGTTCCTGCGTGGACGCCTGAACTCCAGGGGGCTGTGGGGCTGCCCCGCCCCGAGAGTGGCCCTACCAGGGAGCATGGGCAGGGGGAGCTGAGCGGCACCCACCCCGTCCCACACGTTCACCCAGCCAGCTTCCCACCTCCCGTTTCCTGGTCCGAAGGGGCAGGCGTGTGGGAGTGGCGGGCTGTGAGGCTCCCTGGGGACCCCACGTGGCACTGACCTGCCTGTGTCTTCAGTCCCACAGAGTAACGAGAAGCTCCAGGAGAGCCCGTGCATCTTCGCGCTGACGCCGCGGCAGGTGGAGCTGATCCGGAACTCCAGGTGCGCTGGGGCCCCACTGTCCGCTGCCGACCTGCGGTCTTGGCTGCTGGCTTGGGGGAGCCTCACCTTGGCTGCCGCGGGCCCTACTCTGTCCAGAGCAGCGCAGGGAACAGGAGTGGTCATTCTAGAAAGCCCCATCCTGTGTCTTAAGTGCCCGCCCCAACATGCTGAGCCATGTGCTCAGTGTCAGCACACGCTTACCCCTCTGAGCCCTGCAGCCCACGAGCGGCAGACTCAGTGTCCCCCTTTGACAGGGCCCTGCCTGGATTGTTCTCTGGGAAGGGGTGTCCTGGGCACTTCAGATGCTGAGCAGTGTCCCTGCCCCCACCCACCCCATGCCAGGAGCTCCCTGCCCTCAGTGTGACAACCACAGATGTCCCCAGACATTGCCGTGTGTCCCTGGGGGCAGGATGGCCCCCAGGTGAGGACTGCTGAGCTATGGCAGGTGAGGGACAAGGGCCTGGGAGTGGCCACACCGCTCTCTGTTCCCTCACTCAGGCTCTGAGGCCACAAATCCACGTCCCATCTCTGTGGATCTGCCTGTTCTGGACATTTCTTATAAACGGAGTCACACAGTGTGTCCGTCTGTGTCTGGCATCTCTCACAGAGCACGATGTCCTTAAGGTCCATCCACCTGTGGCCTGTGTCAGAGCCTCGTCCCTTTCTGTGGCTGAGGGCTAGCCCACGTGTGGATGGGCCATGTTGGGATTGTCCATCCACCTGTGGGTGGACACTGTGTGGTTTCCACGTCATGACTGTTGCTGGTTGTGCTGCCGTGAGCACTCACATGGGAGTCTTTAGGTAGACGTGACTTCTCACTTATCTCGGGTAATTTCTTGTTGAGGTTTATCCTTGGGTGTTCCTGGGTGTTGTCCCACTGCTGTGCGTTGGCTGGGTGATGCTGGTTTGTGCCTCTGTGACTTCCTTCATCCCGGCAGTGGCCGGCCTCGCCGCCTGCCTTCATTGCTGGGGCTTTGTGCCTGATGCCCGAGCTCCCAGCGAGCAACAGCCCCCTCACGGTGGCCCCACAGACACCCATGTCCGCCCAGCCTACACGAAAGGGGCCTGGGCCTCAGTGTCCCAGCTCGGGTGCGGACAGCCCTGCCCAGGCAAGGTCCCCTCCCTGCTGGCCTGACGGGCGGGTGTGCTGTGCTGTGCTGCCACCCATGCCCCCCATGCCGACCTGTCCTTTCCTCCCCTTGGTTTGCTCAACAGAGAATTGCAGCCCGGGGTCAAAGCCGTGCAGGTCGTCCTAAGGTAGGCCCAGGTGTGCCCACGACCCCAGGGGGCCCCAGGCGAGACCCCTGCCCCTCTCTCCTTCCTGGGTGGTGCGGCCTTTCCGCGTCATGTCCCATCCCGGACGCATCATGGCCCAGGCCCCTCAGAGTCTCCAACCAGTGCCAGAGCCTGGCTCCCACTTCCTGCCATGCGTCCTTGCCAGGGACACACCGCCAACCCCCAGCCACTCAGGCAGACACTGGGGCCCTGTGAGCCCCATGCACGGTGCAGCCATGTGCCACCTTCTCCACTGCCCCCATCACTGCTGTCCAGCAGCCACGAGTATCCTCCCCGAAGCACTGCACCTGCACCCCCTCCTCTGCCTGAGGCCCCCCGGCCTCTTGTTGTTGCAGAATCTGTTACTCAGACACCAGCTGCCCGCAGGAGGACCAGTACCCACCCAACATCGCGGTGAAGGTCAACCACAGCTACTGCTCGGTCCCGGTGAGCCGAGGCCGCCCCTGGATCCACTGTGGGGACGGGGCCCGTGGCGGGACAGGGCCCATGGGGGGGCGGGACCATGGGACCCGCGGCCTGTCTGCTTGCAGGGCTACTACCCCTCGAACAAGCCTGGAGTGGAGCCCAAGAGGCCCTGCCGCCCCATCAACCTCACCCACCTCATGTACCTGTCCTCCGCCACCAACCGCATCACCGTCACCTGGGGGAACTACGGCAAGGTGAGTGCACCCCCGCCACCTGGCCCTGTCCCACCTGGCCCCGGCCCGGCCCTGACCTCCAGCCTTCTGTCCTCAGAGCTACTCGGTGGCCCTGTACCTGGTGCGGCAGCTGACCTCGTCAGAGTTGCTGCAGAGGTTGAAGACCATCGGGGTGAAGCACCCAGAGCTGTGCAAGGCTCTAGGTGAGCAGTGGGTGCTGGGGGACACCTGGGTCCGGGGCACCTGCCCCACAGCTGGCTGCCACCTTCGCCTATCAAGGCAGTCCCAGTCCTATCCCTGGGGACCCTCCGTTTGCTGGGTGTGAGATGCAGGTGTAGGCCCAGCCCTCGGAGCTTCTGGTCTGTTGGGGGCCCCGTGGGGACCTGGGCCACCCAGGGTCCAGCTCTGGGGCCCCAGGACAGCCTGTCACTTGGGGTCTGGCAGCAGCATGGCAGGAGGTCTCTGGAGGATGCTGGAGGAGGAGGGGGAGCTGCGAGCAGAGGCCCTCAGGCAGGGTTGGGCCCAGGCCGGCCTGGGAGCGCCCACGGGGGTCCAAGCCACCGAGGAGCTGGGGCCTCATCCCTAGGGCAGCACAGAGCCCGGGAAGGGTTGGGGGGACCTGAGGCAAGCCAGGCTCTGAGCAGACGCTGCTGACTGCTGTGCGGTGGGACGAGGGGTGCGGGTGGCAGACGCCAGAGGAAGTCAGAATGTGAATGGTGGCGCCGAGTTTATCTTGTTTGTACTCATAGCAGCTGAACATTTTTTTAAAAGTGACATATAGCGCATTTTAAAAACAAAACCCCAAAACCAGCAGCTAGACTGCCCTGTCTGTTCCTGTGCCCCCACCCTGAGGCCTGCCCAGGGCACAGCCACAGCATGTCCTGCCTGGCCGCTGTGTGGCCTTAGGCAACTTGCTGCCCTTCTCTGGTGGCCGCTCTCTTCATGAGAACAGACCTGAGCCATCTCGGGGCCATTCAGGCCCCTCTCTGGGTCGCCCCGGGCCATGGTGGTCTCTGCCTGTCTGTCCCATGGAGGGGGCAGGGGCGGGGCCCTGCCTGGGGCTTGGGATGGGCAAGTGGGCTGAGGAGGGTGGTTCCTGGGTCGTTCTCAGGTGGGCCCGGTGCTAACCCAGCCCCCTGCAGACGGCGTCGGGAGCGCCTTGCTCACCCTCCTGGCGCCAGGCTGGGCCCCTGCCCCTGACATCCGGAAGCTTGGAGCGGAGCTGGCATTTTGGGGGAGGGCGCTGTGAGCCCTGTCGTATTGAAGCCCCCACCAACTGCAGGCATCAGCACCCCCTACAGAGAAGGACAGGAGGGGTGATGTGGGGTCACCCAGGGAGGTGGGGCCTGTGATGTCCCCATCTGACCAGGGACACTGGTACAGAGCGACACCCTCAGAGCCCTGTGACCCCGAGGCCCCACTGGCCCTCCACCCCCACCTGCCTCTGCCTGTAGGGACAGTGGCCGATCAACAGGGCGGAGGCTGGGCGTGGTGGGCTGGACAGGCCTGAGCTGGGTACCCAGGAGCCCTGTGGCACTGGTCGGCCCCTCTGGGGGCTGAAGCGTCAGGTTTCCTCAGAAGCTGGCCCCAGGCTTGGTGTCTTGGTCGCTGGCTTTCTCTAGTTGACTCGCAGCTTGGAAGTCCTGTCCTTTGTCTCGTTTGCACCTTTCCTGCTGCGCACCTGGTCTTTCTGTATACGGGGAACGGGGGAGGAAGGTCTTGCTTGAAAACCAGACTCAGGCTCGGCACGCTGTGCTGGGGAGGCTGAGGCAGGAGGTTCGCCTGAGCCCAGAAGCTGGAGGCTGCAGTGAGCTATGATGAGGCCACTGCACTCCAGCCTGCACCACAGAGCAAGACCCCATTTCAAAATAAAAAAAAAACATGTACGCCTGCATCCCCTTCTCGCTTCCCGAGGTCCTTTGGAGGGAGGGTTCAAGGCTCTCCTTAGCCAGAGCAGGAACCAAGGGGCGCAAATTCATACTAGGGTGTGAGTGACTTAGGTAGCCTTGGCTCACTCGGACATCCTGCAGGAGGCTGGGCCGCCGAGGAGCCCCCAGGTCCTCATGTGGGCTGTGGGTCAGGCCCAGCCTGTGGGGGCCCAGGGTTGGGGGTCAGGAGGAGGAAGTGGTCCCCGAGTTTGCAGAGATAAGTGATTTTCCAGGCAGGTAAAGGGGAGGTGGGGAGTTTCAGGCAGAAAACGCAGTAGGACAGCAGGGCTGGGGTCGGGTGGGGACAAGCTGGCACAGTCACCCTTGCTTCCTGGAGCTGGGGACAAGGGCCCAACGGTCTGGGGCACGAAGGGAGAGACCATGCAGGCCCAGGGCCAGTGTGGTCCCTGCCCTGTGGGGTCCAGGGCTGAGGTCCCCTCCCGGCTGGGCTTATCTCAAGTGTCCCCACATCCTGGAAGCAGAACGTGCATAAAAGCGCCAGGGAAACCAGACGGCCACTCACCCACCCCAGGGCTGCCTTCAGGGGCTTCCTCCCAGCCCCTGGCTCTCCTAGTGGGGAAGAGGGACCTCTTGCCCGGAGTGTCACGTGTTATGCTCCCCTTCCTCCCGCACAGCTTTGCGGTAGGAAGTCAGGCTCGACTCCTGGTGGCAGTGCCCAGTGGCTGGGCAGGGGACGCTTCATGGCTCTCTGCTGTGATCCGGGAGGCTACAGGGTCTGTCTCGGAGAGGGCGTCCCTGCCTTGCTCCTGGCTGTGTCCTTAGCAGTGGTGTTTTGGTGGCAGAATTAACAGTCACCGCAAATGACCCTGTGGGTGGCTGTGTGTTGCCTGGATCTTCTTGTGGGTCGTAAAAAGCCCCAGCAGGTGGGGAAGGCCCCATCGGCCACCTGCTCTTTGGGGTGTTAGTTGGTCTGGGGCACCCGGGCCCAGTCAGCAATGATGGTGGCCGCTGTCCGGCTTTCCTCACAGGGGTCCCTCGAGGCCCGAGCTGTGCAGTAAAACTGGGGTCTCATCGTCGGGGAAATGGGTGTCGGGCGTGCCCCCAGCCAAGCTGCCCCGCCCCTCCCCTGACGGCATCCTCCGTCCCCTCCCTGCAGTCAAAGAGAAGCTGCGCCTCGACCCCGACAGCGAGATCGCCACCACCGGTGTGCGCGTCTCCCTCATCTGCCCGGTGAGTCGTGCGGCCCTCACCTCCATTGCCCCTCCTGTTGGCCCTTCTTGGGCTGCCAGGTCTTGGTTTTGGTCCGTCAGTGTCCCTGAGGCCGTGAGCGAATGGCAGGCCCACATGGGAGAGCGTGGCGGGGCTGGGGCACAGGACCCCTTCTCACGCCGCCCGCCCTCCCTCCCGCAGCTGGTGAAGATGCGGCTGTCTGTGCCCTGCCGGGCAGAGACCTGCGCCCACCTGCAGTGCTTCGACGCCGTCTTCTACCTGCAAATGAACGAGAAGAAGCCCACTTGGATGTGCCCGGTGTGCGACAAGCCGGCACCGTACGACCAGCTCATCATTGACGGGTGAGTCTCGGGGCCTGTTCTGGGCTAGCCCACGTCTCGGGCCCTCCTGTGGGAGGGCGAGCCGATCTGGTCCTCCGAGCCCCGGGAGGCCCCGACCTCCCTCTGCATCTAGCGGGCACAGCAGGGGCCACGTGGTTGGTCCGGAGCTTTGGAAACCTTAGGCCATGAGAAAAGGCAGTTTCTTCCCAGCAGAACTTACCAGAGCCTTTGCTGCAGGGACAGAGTATAGCTGAGGCAGCAGAAGGTGTCTCAGGTCCCCCGTTGTTCCCATGTGTCTTGGGCGAGTGTGACCTTGAGCTCCCACATAAAATGGAGGCTCGAGAGCCCAGCCGTGAGGTACTGGGATCCAGGGAGCTGCTTCCCGAGGGTGCTGTGCCCCCTTGGTCGTGACTCTGCACAGAAAGGGGAAAAGGACAGGCGTCTCTCCAGAAGTTCCATCCTGCGCCTGCCTTTCCCAGGGGTGCAGTTGTGGCCAGGCTGCCTCTTGGCCTATGCTACAGGCCCCTCCCAGGCCACAGGGGGACAAGGAGGACAAGTATTTTCTGCTCAAAAGGGAAACTTTGCTCTTTGCTCAGGTCTTAAGTTTCCAGAAACTGAGCTCTGTTGTCCGTGGCACCTGATGCAGCTCCTGCCCGGCGCCAGCCACGCCCACCTCCTGTCTCTGAGCCGCTGGCCAGGGCGTGAGGTCGCCCCCATACAGAGGGGCCGGTGCTGCCAGGGCGGCAGGCCGAGTTCTCTGCCTTGGCCAAGGGGATGAAGATTTGTTCCCCAGATGACCCCCTACCCAGGCGTGTTCTCCTCTCCTGGGAGGTGACCCGTGGTCCTCCCCACTTTACTGGTGAGGAAACCGGGGCTCAGAGGAGGCACCCGCAGCCGCAGACTACCCCTGGCTTGCAGGTGGCTGGGCCAGGACTGGAACCTGAGTCAGGCCAGCTCAGCCTGGGTCCGCTCCCTGGAAGGGACAAGCGGCAGCCTCCACGCTGCCCAGCCTGGGGTGGAGCGAGGAGGCCCCTGGGGCCGGGCACGTGGGCTGGGCTTGAATGGCCGCTCTGTTCCCGGCCTGCCAGCTGTGCGGCCCAGTGCCCGCCTCCCCCACAGCCCCGCAGTCTAGGGCTCAGGCCCGGGGCCGTGACAGCTCCAGGGGCTGCCGGGACCGGGACAAGGGGCTCCCTGGAGGCGGAATCATGGTTCATAGATTCATTCCACAAGGCTCTGCCACCCTGTCTGTGCCTGGTCTTGAGCTGGGTGACCTCAGGGTCCCCAAAAGGACCCTGTCCCAGACTCTGCCTTCGGGGAACCCTCCTCTGGGGGGCGGGTGAGAGGGCAGGCCACACACAGACTCCTCTCGCTGTGGCTCCCTGAGGCAGGGAGGGAGAGAAACTGGGTGGGGCTTTGGAGGGTGAGTAGGAGTTTTGCAGGCAGGGAGCTGTGTTCACACCCAGGTGACCACCTCTGAGTGGTATGGTGGAGGCGTGGCTGGCCTGGGGGGGAGGGGTCCTGTCTGCCTCAGAGCAGGACGAGCCTCTGTCCTGTGCAACCTAGACTGTCTCGGTTGAAGGTGCCTGGGAGCAGGTGCGACCCTGACAGTGCACAGGTGCTGGGGTCTGGTGGCCATGGCTGCCACAGCCAGTGTGCCCCTCGCAGGCCTCTCCTCGGATGCCCCGGCTGCCAAGCCCACCCGTCCCGCAGGTGGGGAGCCCGAGACCCTGGTAGGAAGTGGCGGGGGCAGGTCCAGAAGCTGGGCTGGCCACTGGCCGTGTGGCCCACAGCCCCTTCCTGGGTCTGTGCCCCATCTGCAGAGTGGGCTGGTAGCCCCTCGGAACCAGCGGGTGGGGCACAGCGGGCACTCGGGGATGCTGCCGTTGGTGTGCGAGCTGCTAGTCCTGCCCCTCTGTGGGGCTGGGAAGCAGCCGCCTTCCCTCCAGGCCGCAGTGTTCTCATCGGCCAGGCTGGCGGCGCCGCGTGCAGGCAGGCACGCACGCACCCACCACTCTGGCCACTTGTCCTTGGGCAAAGTCACCTCTTAGGGTTTGGTTTATTCTCCTGTAAAAACAGCACAGAGTCGAAGTCCAGGGTGGAGGGAGAGCAGGGCGGGCATGCGGCTAGAGGGTAGGTAGCAGCCCTGCGGCTCCATCCTCTGAAGGGCAGTTGTGGGGACTCATGACTGGTCGCCCCTCCCCATGGCCATGTCCCTGCAGGCCCCGAGAAGGCCTGTGGGTCCCCGCTGGGCACCGCCCTGAAGCCACCTCTGGGGAGAGGTGGGCAGTGACCTGGCGCTTCTGGGAGGGGTGGAGGGTACAGGGGAGCCCAGGCAGGGTGGATGGCCGGTGGGGGCACCTCCCGGCCAGGCATCAGCTCGCTGCCCCACCCAGGCTGCTGTCGAAGATCCTGAGTGAGTGCGAGGATGCCGACGAGATCGAGTACCTGGTGGACGGCTCGTGGTGCCCAATCCGCCCCGAGAAGGAGCGCAGCTGCAGTCCCCAGGGCCCCATCCTCGTGCTCGGTGAGTCCGGCCCGTGGGTTTGGCCGTGTCTGTGTCAGACTCTGGCCCCGCTGATCTCCGAGGTGGGCGGCCAGAAAGCTCCCTGAGCACCTGTGCCCGTCCCTGTTGCCCGCAGGTACCTCAGACGCCAACGGGCTCCTGCCCGTCCCCAGCGTCAATGGGAGCGGCGCCCTGGGCAGCAGCGGTGGTGGTGGCGGCGGCTCGGTCAGTGGCACCGAGAACGGGAAGCCGGGAGCAGACGTGGTAGACCTCACGCTGGACAGCTCGTCGTCCTCGGAGGATGAGGAGGAAGAGGAGGAGGAGGAGGAGGAAGACGAGGAGGGCCCCCGGCCCAAGCGACGCTGTCCCTTCCAGAAGGGCCTGGTGCCGGCCTGCTGACCGCCGGCCGGACGCTCGACTTTCCTGGTGCTCACACGCGGGGCGCGGCCGGCTCGGTGCAGAGGGAGGAGTGGTTTTTTTTTTCTTTTTACTGTCATTTATTTTGTTTTTCCACCCCTTTCCCTGGCTCCTGGCACCTGTACCTCTGGACTCTCCTATCCGGGGATTAAAAAAAAGTAAAATGACAAAAAAAAAAAGGTACAAAAAAGAAAAATGAAACAAACAAAAAGTCAGACTCTTAACAACAAGGCCAGCCACGCACACAGCCGCTTCCGCCGGAGCCGAGCCCCGAGTGGGAGCTGACCCCGGGAAGGGGCAGCAGGCGGGAGGGACCCAGGAAGCCGCTCGCGCCCTCCCCTCCGCGCCACTCCGGCCACCGCCGTCCTCGTCCCACAAGCATTCCAGCTGGCGCAGAGGCACGGGCAGGCAGGCAGGACGGCGGGCGGGGCGGCCCCTCTCTCTGGCGACCACCACTTTGACATTCGTCTTTGCTTTTCTCTCTGCAAACGGGTCCTCAGCCCGGAGACCCTCGAGCGCCCGCCGAGCAGCGAGCATTTTAGCCAAGAAGCCATGGAGTGGGTTGGGGCAGGGGGGTGGCGGGGTTGGGGGGCGGGTGGTGGGCAGGGCGGTGGGGGGCTGGGGAGGGCTTAGCCACAGATGTGTTGTATTTTTTGAAAGTGCAATAACTTGGTATTTTGAAGACCCGGTGTGTGGCCAGGACCCCCCGGGGAAGGCGGGGGCCCCAGGGTGCGGCACCATGTGGCGTGGGGGGGTCTCAGTTTTCTAGCCAGCTACCTCGGTAACTCCAATTCAGGTTAACTTCCCTACGGAACAGCACAGATGTTCCCAGCTGCCGCTGCCGCCGCCAGGCCCCAGTCCACGGGGCAGGGAGGGCAGTCACCTCCTGAGGGGCAGCAGGGACCCGGCCCCCGTCTCTGGTTTGGGTTGGTTCCTCTCCCTTCTTTTTGCTCTTGGGTTTTCCACCGGGCGGGAGGCTGGCCTGGCGCCCCCTCCCGGGAGCCTCGCTCTGCCAGCAGGACCCAGCCCGGCCCCTCTGGGGTCCCTTCCCAGGCCCCCCAGCCCTCGGCCTCAGGGGTCCAGCAACCATGGGGGCTTCCGGGGCCCTGTCCGACGCCTGCAGGAGCTCTCGGCCGGGCGTCCAGGCCCTGCCCCCGGGAGGCGGCAGGGCACGGTCTTGCCCTGGGTCTCCGACGCCCCCGTTCTGTTTTGCTTTCCCCTCCCCCCCCAGCAGAATCATTCTTTGTATAAACAACTCTTGTAGTCAGGAAGCAATATCATTTCAGGTCTGCAAAAGAAAGGGACATAGATCTGGTTGAGGGCAAATCCAGTCTCACTGTATAAACCGGCTGCGCAGCCCGGCCCCTCCCGCCTGCCCTGCAGCTGCGGGCCGCTGTTTTCTAATATTTGTATTCTAATTTAATTGTTTTTAAAAAACACAAATAAAAAAGGTCGAGGTGAAGCCACCAAGGTGTCTGCCATTCTGTGTCCTGGTCTTAAGGCGTGTCGCTGGCACGAGGCACCCCGTGGGGTGATGACAGGGTGCGGAGGACAAATGTGCACCTTTCCTTCTGTTGCCTGAGGTTGGGGATTTAGAAGGTGCAGCACGTCGTCAGCGAGGCAGGTCGTACCTTGAACTGCCAGGGCGCCGTGTCCCCACTGCACTGGGACACTTGGGAGAGGTGGCTTGGGCAAGAGGAGGTTGTGCCTGGCTCCCCGGGTGGCTGAGAAGACACAGGAAGGGCCAACCAGCATGAGAAGCAACGTCAGGGAAATGCACTTCAAATCCAGGTCCCAGCCACCCGGGAGGCCGAGGCGGGTGGATCGCTCAAGGTCAGGAGTTCGAGACCAGCCTGAGCAAGAGCGAGACCCCCATCTCTACTAAAAATAGAAAGAAATTATCTGGACAACTAAAAATATATAGAAAAATGTAGCTGGGCATGGTGGCGCATGTCTGTAGTCCCAGCTACTCGGGAGGCTGAGGCAGAAGGATTACTTGAGCCCAGGAGTTTGAGGTTGCTGTGAGCTAGGCTGATGCCACGGCACTCTAGCCCGGGCAACAGAGAGAGACTCTGTCTAAAAAAAAAAAAAAAAAATCCACAGTGAGGTGCTCCATCACACCCACCAGCATGGCAAGACTAAAAAAATAAAAGGATAGCAGCTGGAGGCTGTGGAGGAGCCGGAGCCCCACTCTCGGCCCCTGGGGGTGTGAAGTGGTGCAGCCGCTGTGGAAGCGGGTGGGCGCTGCTCAGAAAGTGGAATGCTGAGTTAGCACGTGACTTGCCCTTGCACTCCTAGGTGGGGAACACATCCGTCCTCGTAGAAGCCTTCATAGGAGTCAGAAAGCCAAAACAACCCAAGTGTCCCATCAACAAACAGGTGATGGATAAATACAATGTGGTCCCACCACACAGTGGAATTTTTTTTTTCTTTTTAGAGATAGGGTCTTGCTGTGTGGTCCCAGCTGGAGTGCAGTCACGTAGTCGTAGCCTCCAACAATGCTCCTGCCTCTCAGGGTGCAGGATTACAGGCATGAGTCACCGTGTCTGGCCCCTACACTGGAACATCACTCAGCCACGAAAAGGGAAGAGGCTCTGACACAGGCCACAGCGTGGATGGACGTTGAGGACATCGTGCTCAGTGAGACACCAGACACAGAAGGTCACACAGTGTGTGACTCCGTTTATATGAAATGTCCAGAACAGGCAGATCCACAGAGACGGGACGTGGATTTGTGGGTGCCAGGGGCTGGGGGAGGGGGTGGGGAGTGATCACTGATGGATATGGGGCTTTTTTGGGGTGATGGAATGTTCTGGAATTAGTGCTGATGGTGGACAATCCTTTGAATATACTAAAAACCACTGATTGTACAAGGGTACATTTTATGGTCTGTGAATTACAACTCGATTAAAAACAACAGCTTCTCTCACATAGCAGAGGGGTCACGGGGCGTGCGTGGGGAGGTCCTCACGGCCGAGCGCAGTGGACTGTGCTGCCTCTGCCTCTTGGTCCAGAGGCCACGGAACCAAGCTGTGGCTCCCTCAGCCCACTGACGCCGTGGGGCCTCTGGGTAGAGGCCTGCAAGCTGCCAGGGCCCGGGGCCCGGTGGGGGCTCAGGACAGGGTCTGGCTGTAGCACGCCGGCCCCTGGCCCTACCCCAGCCCTGGCTGGAGCTCTGGGTGCCAATCCCAGGAATCCGCAGCCGGCTCCTCAGGTGATGGCAGACAGGTGAGGGGCTCTGCCTCCCTGAGCCGTGACAGCGCTGTGGGGTCCACAGGAGGGCTCTGCGGTCGTCCAGGCTTCGTGATGTTCCGGGCAGGGCCTGGGCCGAGCCTTGCCGAGTCCCTATGGCCACTAGGAAGAGCCTGGTCTACAGAGGAGGGGCTGAGGCTCAGAATGGACGTGGTTCCCAGCGTGGTGCAGCCATCAGTGGCTCCATCACTTTGGTACTGGCCTGGACAGACGCCTGGGACCGTGGGCTGAGTCTGGTTGGGGGACAGGAGGTGTCGGTGGGGGGTTCTCCCCGGGGGCCCTGGAAGTGGCTGTGTGTGGTGACCGCAGCCCAGAAGCGGGGTCTGCAGTCAACTGAGGTTTCAGGCTCCAGACCCACGATCATGTCACGGTGGCCTGGCATGGGCGGCCCCCAGTCCCCACTTCCCCACCCAGGGCCTCCGTGGAGGCACAGGTGGGGACTCCGTGGAGGCACAGGTGCCCAAGGCCCGGCCCTGGTTGCGATCACAACCTGCCCGGCCGGTTCTCCCTCTGTCCCCTGGGCCCTTTCCTGGTGCCCCCCGACCTGCTCGCCCAGGGGCTCCAGACCCGGGGCCTCCCCAACACCCCCCATCCCCAGGGTGCTGGGTCACTGTCTTCATGCCCTGCTCCCCCACGGGACAATGGGACCGCAGAGATGGGACCGACTTCCAGGGTGTGGGCCAGGCCCCTCAGGGTTCTCTCCTTGGAACCCAAGTGTGTGGTGTGGCAGAGGGACCTCAGCCCCAGGGACAGGGCAGCCCCCTGATTCTGGATCCTCGTTCTTCAGGGCCAGAAGGGGAAGGGGACCCCCCCACCCCGAAACCCTCCTTCCCCGCCTCCCAGCTTCTCCCCAACAAAACACAGAGTACATCAAAATCAGGCAAGTGAGGCCACGGCGGTCGTAACAGGCTTCATTTAGTGGTTTTTTTTTTTTTTTTTTTTTTTTATGTACAAGAAAAAAATGATTTTTTTTCTGGTTTTTCATCATCTTTTGTCTTTTTGTTTTTGTTTTATTACTTTTAAAGCTTCTCCCCCCACCCCCAAAAAGTGCATTTTTATCAATTGATTTTTTTTTTTAAATCTCCCACACTTTATAAAGACTCTCGAATACAGTCTCTGGAATGTCTGCTGTGCTCTGTACCCGAGGGCGCGACCCCCGCCCCCCATGTGCCAGGCCTGGCCCCCCAAAGTCCAAGGCACCTCAGTTCTGGGCCTGGGGTGGGGCAGGGGCACCTGGGTGTCGGGGCCCCCACCCGCAGCCTCCAGGCAGCGCCAGCCACGGATCGGGGGTCTCCCCAGCCCCCCGCATCTCCCGGCTGCCCCCACCCCCCGTGTAAATCTCTACATTTAGTGCGAGCTAGTCTGAACTCTGAGGTTATGGCTCCCGGGGCGCCCGAGCCCCCCAGGCCCCTGACCCGTCCTGCTCCAGCCACCCCCCCACCCCACAACTCCAGGAAGGCTGCTTCCTCTGCTTAAATAACTTTTTAAAATAAAACTGCAAATATAAATATCTTTCTTTTTCAAAAAATAGGATTTTTGCTTTTTTTTTTTTTGTTGGTTTTTAACTTTTTTTCTTTTTCCTGTTTTTCCTCTCGGTCTATCTCACCTCCTACAATTCCGGCTGCCTGGACCGTCCCTGTCCTGGGTGGGGGGAGCCCTGCAGCCCCCTCATAGGGTCCCATCGCGTGCAAGGCGGCTGCTCCTGCCACGGCCCACGGGTCTGAACAGTGCAACGACCCCACCCCCCCAAATCTGACCACCCTCCTCCAGGGAAGACCCCAGAAGGGGACAGGGGACCCTTCTCTGCCACCGGAGACCCCCCTCAGAAGGAAACAATATGACAGCTATGTACAAACAGGGCATCCAGACTCCACGGCCACATGGGGAGGGGGGTCTCCCGGCTGAGCTGTTCCCGTCGGGGGACAGACTTTGGTTTCTCGAGCTTGAGCCTGGCTGGGGCACAACAGGCCCACACAACCCGTGCCAGGCTGGGCCTGGTCCGGCATTTTTACATTCACTGGTTTATAATTTTTTTTTCGTTTTTCATTTTTAAAAATTTTTTTGCCTTTTAAAAATTTTTCTTAATCTCCAAAGGCAGGGTGGGGGGCGGCTAGGCAGGAAGCAGCAGCAACTAGAGCTTGGATGTCCCTCTCTCCCTCTCTCTCCCGGCCCGCAGGCAGGCTGGGGACCACTGCAGACGGGGGCTCCTGCCCTGCCACCTCCCCCAGACCCCCCGGGCGCCCTCCCGGAGGCCCCGCCTGGTGCTCACGCTCTCACACACGCACGCACACATCCACGCAACTCCACCATGAGGTTGGAAATAACAATTTCGCGTTGTTTTTCTTTTCTCTCTCTTTTTTTTTTTTTTCGTTTTTTGTTTTTTGTACCAGGCAGTTTGAAAAAAAAAAAAAAAAACCAAAAAAGAAAATGCAAAAAAAAAACAAAAAAAACAAAAAAACCCCAAACAACCAAAACAAAAAAGCCTTCTGCTATGTCCTCTCTGACGGAGTCAGCGGCGACCCCCCTCAAATAGAATTTGTTTGTTTCCTGAAACGCGAAAATTCAGCAGTATCTTTGGCAACACTTGATCACGACCTTAATTTAAAGAATAAAAATAAAATTGATCCACGTCTATATACAGTATGTGATTGCGCGGAGTCGGGGAGGGCTGGGCAGGGTGGGGCTGGGGGTCCCGGGCTTGGGCCCATGCGGTCGCTGTGGCCCCCGGGGCGGGCGGGAGGTTAAGGCAGAGTGGGCGGGCAGGCGAAGCTGAGCTCAGAGCTAGGGGCAAGGGTTTAGTGCAATTCCCGAGGTCTCTGTGAGTGTCGCACGCCGTGGGCCATAGCCCCTGTCCCCACCAGTCCCAGAGGGCTCCACACCCCCCCCAAGTCCGGTCGCCCCCACTGGCCAGGACGACAGCTGTGATTTTTGAGTTGGTTTTATTGCGAGGGGGTGTGTGGGTAGGGGGAACAGGGCTCCCTTCTTGGGGGACCTCTCTGGGAGTTTTTTGGGGGATGGGGAGGCGGGGAGGGGAGGTGTCCCTGCTCGGCCACGACAAGATGGTTGTCCGAAATTGGGGGATGACCGAGGCCAGCATGCTGCCACCTGGCCCTGGGCCGGCCACGAATGGGGATCCTGAGACATTTGGGGTATGTGTGGGGGGAGCTGACAGGTTTGCAGGGGCAGGGAAGAAAACCAAAAAACTATCCTGTAGAAACAATATGAAAATTACCTTCTTAAAAAGCTTCCCTTTAAAAATGAAAGAAAAAGGACAGACAAGAAGAGGCATTGTCACAGAGGAGCAGGGCAACCCCCCCACCCCCGCACTGGGAGGGAGCCTCGGGTGGGCTGGCGGGGAGCGTTATATACAGGGTCCCACGCTAGGTGTTGCATATGCAGGACAGGGGCAGGGTGAGGGGGGCGTCCTGGCATCTGGTGACATCATCTCCCCAACCCTGGCCCCACTCCGTGGCCTGAGGCTCGGTCCATGCCGGGCCCTGTGGGAGCCAGAGGTTGGGGGAGACAGGTGCCAGCACCCCGGGTGGGGGGGGGCAGTTACAGTCAGTGCCTTTGAGTAAAAAGAGGGGTGCTTGGGGCAGGGGGGGTCTAAGGCCCTGGAGGTGGGGGGCCCCTATCACCCACCTCGACGGGGCAGGCGTGTCCAGGATGGCAGCTCCTCGGTGGCCATGCGGGAGGACAGCCATCGGGGGTCTGGGGTGTGGGTCGGGGTGCTCGGGCTGGTGGGAAGGCCAGCCCCCTCTCGGGCCATCCCTGAGCTAGGGGGTGAGGAAGGAGGGTCCCCATGGGCAGAGACGGCTACTCGTATGGCTCTCGGGTGGTGAGACATCTCCAAATCAGAACTGAAAAGGGGGACATAACTGGGGTAGGGGTAGGGACAGCGGCGGGGGGTGGTGGTGACACGGCACAAACACAAAACCCCCACCGTCCTGCCTTCGAGGCCAATTCCACGGGTCCCAGGACAGACCCCTCGGAGCGTGTCTCTCGGGTCCCTTCCGGGGGCTTCCTCCTGGGCACCCCCCTTCTTGCCTTTGGGGAACAGAAGTGGATTCTACGTCTGCGGTGGGTTTTTTTTTTTATTATTTTGTACAAAAATAAATCGACTTTTAGGAATTTCTTTTGCGCTCTCTCTCTCTCTCTCTCTCTCGCTCGCTCTTTTTTTTTTTGTCTTTTCAACTTTTCATAGAAGTTGGTTGCAACTTGTAAACATGGTTTTTTTTAAATTAAGAATTAAGATAAAGTGTAGTACCCGTTCTGTTACAAAGTGCCAAGACTTCTAATGTGGTTGGTTGCCTATTTTTTTTGTTTTTAATCTTCCTTTCATTTTGTAAAATCTTGTTTTTGTTTCTTTTATTGCTTTTGTGACATTGGAACTGTGGACTGTCTCTGTCTGTCTCTGTCATCCCTGCCATCCCCGGACCCGGGCATCTGTCCGGTCCAGGCTCTGCGCACGCCACACGGTTTGCCTGCTCCTCTGAGGAAAAGTATATATTTTATATATATATATATCTATATATAAATTTTGTTTTTAAGGAGAAAAAGAGAAAAAAAATAATCTAAAAAGTGCTTTAAAAAGTCGGGACACAGGGGGCTCCGGGGACAGGGCAGAGACAAAAGTTTTGAATCTCCAAACGCTGTGGGGGGAGGTTGGGGCGAGAGGGGGTGGGGTGGGGGGCGCCCTGAGGGGTGGCCCCTGGGGGTCCCGCCGGTTCTAAGTGCCGTGAAAGGAGGCGGCAGGAGCCACCGGGGCCATCCTGGTGCCCCCCCCCACCCCCCAGCCCCAACCCACAGTCCTGTCCCCCTTCCTCCAGGCCTGGGAATAAATAGATTTGTGTCTCGGCGGCCGGGAGATGCGGGGCGCCAGTCACGGGCAGGGTGGGAGGCGGGGAGGCCGTCGGGGAGATGGAGGGGAGACCCCCCCCTTAGTAAGTGCCCTGAGGAAGGATGGTGGGGGGCCGGGGGTCCATTTTAACGTCCGCTCAGAGCAGACAGAAATCATTTAAGGTCTTGTCCAAAAGACTCCTACAATCCAGCAAAGGGAGGAAACTAAAAGCCCGACCCAGTCCCCAGCACCCCCCGCAGCCCCTCAAGTCCGCCCTCGCCCCAGCCCAGGGCCTCGGATGGGCCGGGACCCCACGCCGGGTGCCCGGGGGCCTGGGGTGCGCGGAATCCTTGTGTCCCACAAAAACCCCAAACCAAGCCCCGAAACCCAGCGACGGGGTGTGTAGGGGGGAGCCAGGGGGGGGCCGGGCCCTGGAGGGGGGACCACATCAGGGAGGGGGGAGTCTGAGGAAAGCGCTACCCTAGATTCTGTGACGCTTCATATATATATATCTGTATATATATATATAGATATAGATATCTGTATATAGATAGATTTTCTTTTTTTGTGTTTTTGGGGGGGTGGTGGGTGGTTTTTCTCTCTCTCTCTCTTTCTCTCTCTCGCTCTCTCGTTCTCGGGTTTCTGTTTTCTCTTTTTGGTTTTTAGGCGAGTCCGGCTGTGAAGTTGTCGTCGGTGGCGGCCCCGGGGCCCCCTCCGCCGTCACCTCCGCCGCCGGCGCCCGCTACATTCAAGCGGCCCAAGCCCTCGGGGCTGGCCGCGTCCTCGTCCTCGTCCTCGTCCTTAAAGTGCTTCTCCTGGCCGTTGCGCCGGGCGTCGGGGGAGCCGGGCGGGGCGGGGGCGCCGGGGGGCGCGGCGGCCCCCGGGCTGGGGTCGGGTCCCCCGCCCCGGACGCGGGGCTTGCGGCCGCGGCGCGAGGGCACGCCGTTGCAGCCGTCTTTCTTGAGGTGTCTGTGCAGGTGGTCGGAGCGGACGAAGGTCTTGCAGCAGCTGTCGCACTGGTAGGGCCGCAGGCCCGTGTGCACGCGCATGTGGTTCTTCAGGTCGTAGTTGTGGGCGAAGGCGGCGCCGCACTGCTGGCACAGGTACGGCTTCTCGCCCGTGTGCTTCCTCATGTGCACTTTGAGCTTGTCCTGCCTGTGGACGGGCGGGGGGCGGGGGCGGTCAGTGGGCAGCTGGGCCCGCCTGGTCTCTGCCCGGGAGCCCGGGGACCCTCGCTGACTGGCAGCCCCCTGGACCACCGTTTTGGAAAGCGGACTGTCCGCCTGAGGCTCCAGCGTCCCGGTGTGGACAGTCCCCAGCAAAATGGGGGGACAAAGTAGGGCATTTTAGTGTTCTGAGACTCTGAAGAGGGCCTTGCGTGCTGTGTGGCATTAGGTAACCGCTAAACCTCTCTGAACCCCTCTCCCGACCATAGGAGGAGAAGACAGCGGGCCTCCGCCCAGGGGTAGGACAAGGCCAAAGGGTGGCTGTGGCCTTCCTTGGTGCTGCAGACATTTACCGAGCACCTGCCGGGGGCCAGGCCCTGTTCCAGGTGCTGAAAATACCGCAGGGAGCGAGGCTGGCGGTCGCTGGGGTGTTTGGTGACAGATAGAGTGACCAACTGTTCTGGTTTTAGCACTCAGAGTCCCGCATCCCGGAAACCCCTCGGTCGCGGGCAAACTGGGGCAGTTGGTCACCCTAGTAACCAAGTCCGCACCCGACAGCAACCAGGACCTGACAACTCTCCCCTCTGGCCTCAACGGGCCCCTAGCTGTCACCCAGACATGCCACATACGAGCCTGCCTCAGGGCCTTTGCATCTGCTATTCTCCCTGCCCAGAGCACTTTTTCCCTCTCAGATCTTGACAAATTTGGGCTCAAATGTCACCTCCTCCTAGTGGCCCTCCCGGACCCCACTGCCTGGTCCCTCGAGCCATCATTGCCCAACTCTCCGGTTTGGGTTCCTTGTTTCTCATCCATCTCCCAGGCTGGACTACGAGCCCCGAGACGGCAGGTGCTGGGTGCGACTTGCAGTCCCTCCCTGCTCTTTTCACCCTACAGGGGACAAGGAGGACCTGGCTCAGTCTGGGGGCATTAGCCCACGAAGCGGTCACCGAATCAGGCACTACTCTGTCCTGTATGCCACCCGCCGGCCACCGGCACTCCTGAGCCCTTGAAAGGCAGCCGGTCTGAGCTGAGGTACACGGGAAGTGCAGAGGGCACCCCAGATTTTAAAGACTTGTTATGCGAAAAGTAACACATGTGTAATTCTGCACGTGGATTACACGCTGAAATAAATGATCTATCAGGTTACATAAAATGTGCTTTTCACCAGCTCTCTTTTGCTTTTTCTTAATGTGGCTTTCAGAAAATGTAAAATTACGTAGGTGGCCTGCACGGCATTTCTATTGCACGGTGCTGGTCCACACGGCTAGGAGCAGATTCCTTCCCGGAATGTGGAGGGCAAGAGGGAGACCTGGATCTAACGTGCCCTGATTTAGCATCTGACCTGCTCCTTGGACCCCTCATCCTGACCACTCTGGGTTTCTTCCTTCTCACACTCAGCAGACTGACAGCTTCTTTAAGTGCAAGGACTGGCAAACTCCTATTCATCCCTCAAAGCCCCACCTTGAATGCCCCTCCACCTCTGCCAACCTCCAAAGACCTGGCTTCTCCTCTGGCACCATCCACAGAGCTGGTGTCTGTACTTACTCTCCCCTTTCCTTGGCTCTATTGCTCCGAGGGCCAAGGCCTGGTTCTTTAGCAACTAGACCCCTGCCCCCTCTCTAGACTTGTTGGCCCACTGGGCTGTAATGCACTGCTCACTCCCTGGACTAAGCCTGTCTGCTGCCAGCCTCCAGGCCTCTGGCTCCTTCCCCTTGCCTCCTGCAAAGCCTACTAACATGGTCTCCTAGGTGCCCTGCCCAGAGCTGGCAGGGGGCCAGGGCACGCACAGAGGGAACAGCAGGCACTAAGTTTCTCAGGCACTGTGTAGAGACTTCCCCAGCAGAGGCTGGGAGGTTCAGAGAAAGGAAGTGACTTGCCTGGGGTTGCACAGCGGGCCAGGGGGCCACGCAGAGGTGGGGGCGGAGGTAGCCTCAGTTTCATCACCCCGAGCCCCAGCCAGGGTAATTATAGCCCCGGCCGCCATGGGCCCCACTTACTCAACACTGCTGTGACTCAGAGGGGCCCCTGGGCTCCCAGCCTTGGGTGGGAGGGGGCCGCCTCCTGCGGGCGGGGGGCTGGGGCCCTGGGCTCAGCGGAAGCAGGTGGGTCGGTGGCGGGAAGAGGCTTTGCAGAGTGATTCTCTGTCTCTCTCTCTTTCTCTCGGCCTCAGTTTCCCTGACTGGCAGGTGGGAATGGCCTTGGGGGGTGGGGGGGGCAGCCAAGTGAGAATGAAACTGAGGCTCTGGCCTGCGGTTAGGGAGGCCGGTGGCCCCAGCCCCATGGGGGTGAGGGTGGGGCAGGCGCCTTTGCCTGGCCGGGTCCCTCTCCAGATCCTGCTGCCTGGGCCCCTCCTGTGCTCAGAGACCCCCGAGGGCAGGGCCTGCAGCTACCTCGGGGCCCCTGCTTGGAGGAGAAGAGAGACCCCCAGAACTCCAGCACCCCAATCTCCCTGAAGGGCCGCCTGCCTCCTACCCCATACCCTTTGCCCCTCTCCTGGCACTCCTGTGGTAGAAGCCAGGCCGCACCTTCCTCTCCTGGCCTGCTGGGGAGGGGGCCAGGGGTGCTGGGGAGAGGGTCAGCCCCAGTTCTTGTCCCCATGGGGTGGGGCCGGGAAGCTAGGACAATGGCCCCTTTCTTCAGCCTCGGTGGGTGTGGCTGGGGAACCCCAGGGCGGGTAGGGGGCAGGGGTGATGCTGAGTCACCACCTGGCTGGCCCCCTGCCCCCACAGCCCTGGCCCGCCCTGGATCCACAAGGCCCAGCCAGCCACCTCTGGACTCCTGAGACTGAATCGCAAACTGCCCCGGCCTGGCCTTGAACTCCTGCCGTTCAGGGACCAAGCCCGGTGACAAGTGACAACTATCGGCCTCAGTGATCCCTTAAGCTGAACTGGCCTCAGGGCCTTCGCACTGGCTATTCCCTCTGCCTGGAACACCCTTTCCCGCATCTCCCAGCCTGGCCTCTTCCAGGTATCCGCAAGACTTGTCTATCCACTGCAGTGTCCCCAGCACCTAGGACAGGGCCTGGCACCCAGCAGGTGCTTAATAAATGTCGGCAGAATGAAAACAAATTACCTGAGCTCACGGGAGACTTAAAAGCGACTCAACAACCACCGTTCTACCTCCCTAAGGAACTATCACCTCTCCCAAAGGAAAAAAGAGAGAGAAAAATCTACACCGTGGAAGACAAGAACCCCCTGCAGCACCCCCCAAAGGAAGAAGAGTGACTCCTGTGCCCTTCCCGCCAGCCTCCCCGGCTGTCCCTGTCTGGCGGGCTTCACGCTCTACGTGGTCACTGTCTCTCGCCTGTGCTGTGTCCCACCGGGACCGTCCGCCCACGAGGGCAGGGACTGGTCCGTGCTGTTGTCAACGGGCGCAGGGTTGGGGGACTGCCGTGTGTGCGTGGTGCAGAGAGAGGGGGCCCCCCAGGACGCCGCGCCCGCCCCCCGCCGCGGTGCGGGTGGCTCACCTGGTGAAGCGGACCTTGCAGATGTTGCACTCATACGGCTTCTCGCCCGTGTGGGTGCGGATATGCCGCGGCAGCTTCCCGGCCCCCTGGATGACCTTCTCGCAGATGGGGCACTTCTGGAAGGCCTTGGCGCGGATCTTCTTCTCCACCTTGGGCGACCAGGCCGGGTAGACGTCACCGTCATGGGCGCCGCTGAAGTACTTCAGGTAGTAGTCCATGACGCCCTTGTCGTCTGCCCGCGACTCCTCGTCGCTATCCCCCGCTGCCGCGGCGCCCGCCCGGCTTACCGACGACATCATCTGCTGCAGCAGTGTGCTGGCCGCCAGCCCGTCCACGTCAGGCCCGTCCCCGTCCTCGCCCTCCGCAGCTCCGGACAGGAAGCCTGGTGAGTCGCCGGGCTCCGGGGCCGCCTCCGACAGCGAGGCCGCCTCCTCCTCTCCGCCCCGGCCGTAGTGGCCGTTCTGCGTGGTGGCCGGCGGGGCCGCTGGTGGCGGAAAGAGACTGCCGGCCGGGGTGTCCTCATCCCGCTCCGGCCACAGGCCCGGGTTGCTGTCGCCCTCGTCCCCATCCCCCGTTGGGGGCCGCTCAGCTGGGGGGCCCGGCCCATAGAAGTCCAAGCCATTGCAGTCGCCCGCTGCCACGGCGGCCACAGCAGCCGCCACGGCCTCCTTGGTGGCATCCAGGTCGTCATCAGAAGCGCCGAAGGCGGACCACGGGAAGCCGGCGGCCGCGGGGGGCAGGCTGTTCATGGGGTTGCTCTGGAAGAACTCGAGGTACTCCTTGGCGCGGAGCAGGTTGCGCTGATCAATTTGATCTACAAGGTCCAACTGCCCGGCGTCGGCGCCTGCATCGGCCGCCAGGATCTGCCGGTCCAGCAGGTCGGCGCACACGTGGCTCACGGCCGGGATCTCCAGCAGGCGGGCAGCGCTGAGGATGTCGCCCACGTTGGCCGTGCTGACCGTGAGCGTGGCCGTGTAGGCGAAGTCCATGAGCGCGGTGAGTGCCTCGGCGCTGACGAAGTCGATCTCGTACACGTTCTGCTGGTCGACCACGGCTCCCGACGTGAACAGCTTCTTAAAGTACTGGCTGCAGGCGGCCAGCACCGAGCGGTGCGTGGGGAACTCGCGGCCCTCCACCAGGATCACCACGTCGCACAGCAGGCCCTGCGTCCGCTGCTCATTCAGCCCGCTGAGGATGTCACTGCTGTGGTCGGGGAACGGGATCCCAATGGGGCCGTCCACGCCGCCGGCCATCTTCCGCGCCGAGACCTGCAGCACCGGGAGGGAGCGCTCGTGAGTAGGTGGGTGGGGGCCTTAGTGCGCCCAGCACCAGGGGCTTCCCCCTGCCCCCCAGCCTCAGTTTCCCGAGCTGTGCCCGAGGGCCGTCAGACGTCCTATTCTAGCTCATCGACATAAGACTGCGCTGGCGGAGCCCGTGCTGGGTACTTGGGAGATGCGCGCACCCTGGCATCCTCCCCTGACACGAGAATGCCCACTGAAGGGGCACTCTGAGGTGCTGCAGCAGCACACAGTAGGTGCTCAGGAAACGGCCCCAATCAGAGCCATCCTCCTATTAATCCGAGCACCAGCTTCTGCTGACACAGAGGTGGCGGCCACGCAGGGACGTTCTGAAAGCTCCCACTTCTCCCTGGTCACGTCCGAGCCCCCACCAGCCCGTGGGGGGCACCCCCTCCGTCGCGGAGCTGAGGAATGGCCATCTGCCCAGTGGGGACGCGGCTGCATCCAAACTCAGCCCTGACACCCTGCGACCTGAGAGCCCGGCCCTCGGCCTCCCGGACCCTTGCTCCTGCCTCCTGGTCGGCGGGGTTCGCTTCGGGGGCTGTGAGTCAGCAGGAAGGGGTGAGGCTGAGACCCAGGACCCGGCGCTGCAGCCAGCTGGGGTCAAGGCTGCCATGGGCGTGCCCTGTAGGGGCAGGACCGGTGACTCCACAGGCCGAACCCCTTCCTGCCCCGTGGATCCCCTGGCACGGGGCTTGGCCCCAGCAGTGAGTAACAGGGACACCAGGCTACCACCTGGCCCATGTCCCCACAGAGTGGCAGGGGGCCTCCTGCCCACGCCCCCACCTGGCAGCCCCTTCAACTCTCGGCCTCCCTGGTGGCACTGTCCATCCTGTGACAAGGCCCTGGCGCTCTCTGGGCCTCAGTCTCCCCATCTGTCCAATGGGCAGAGCTCTCAGGAGGAGCGGGCGCCGGGGGGCTGTCTGTCCCACCACTCTCCCTCGGGGCCCCCCCCCCCGTTTTCCGCCTTTCCCTCGACTGTGACTCATCCGCCCACTCGGGCGCTTGTGCAACCCTCTGGCTCTGTCCCCACCCTCCACCCTCTCCTAGGAGTCCCAGGCTGCCTGAGCCACCCAACACAAGCTGAATTCCTCCAGGCGGGCGGCCGGCTCTCAGGCTGGAGCCCCCGGGCAAGGTCCCCGGGGAGACGGCCAGAGTTAGGACCTCCTGGGCCTGGAGACCCTCCTGCCCCTATGGCCAGGCGGGCGAGGGAGACCCGGTGTCGGTGCAGCCGGACCCAAGGCCAGGGTGGCCCTGGGAGTGGGGTCCAGGCCGAGGCGCCGACACAGAGGCCTTTGTGCTGTGGGCCTGGCAGCCACACTTCCCAGGGCTCTCTGGCCGCAGCCCCCCTCGCCTGCCCTCCTTCCCACGACAGGGCCCAGGCACCAGCTGCTCACCTCCCCCTGGGTCGGGTGGCCTGCGGTGGAGAGGGGGTGCTCAGATGTGGCTGTCGGGAGCAGGGAGGGGGGACCCCATCGGCAGCCCGGCCCATGGAGCCTCAGAGGAGCCCCCGTTGGCGGCTGCCACCCCCTGCCACCATCTGCCGTCTGGCCCTGGGCCGCAGGGAGCATGTGGGCAGATGGGGCTCTGGATCAGACCCACCCCACCCCCAGCCCACCCCCCAGCACCGGAGGGAGGGGACCTCTGACCTGGGCCACCAATGCCCCAGATGGCCTCTGGGGCCTTGCGTGCTGGTCCCCCCTCAGGTGACCCAGGCTCCTCTTGGAGTGGCTCGAAGGGGCCTCCCCAAAATGGCCCAGGTGACTCACCCCTCCCGCGGCTACTCTGCACCCCTGGCTTCCCTAGGCCAGGGACTGCCGCAGCCCCACTTTAAGCGCGGAACCAGGCTCCAGGCCGCAGTGGGGCCCGTGAGCTCGGTCTCTGCCCTCTCCAGCCAGGGGAAGTCCCTGTGAGTGGCCCCCTATTTTACAGATGAGAACACTGAGGCCCAGAGAGGGCTACCGCCCTGGCAAAAGGCACCCAGTTGGGCTGACTCCCAGGGGCTGGCCCTGCACCCACTGCCCTTCCCTCACCCTGGAAGCCAAACTCACTCTGCAGACACCAGACCCACACCCACACCCTCTCTCTCCAGGAACACAGGCCACCTGCCGGCCACGCCCTGGGGCGCCAGCCCCACCAGGCCCTCTCGGGGGGCCGCACCCTAAGGAAAGGGCAGAAGATCCTGCCTTTGAGGTGAGAGGGGCCCCACCAGAGCCCCGTCAGGTGGCCATTAAGTCCCAGCAACAGAAAACACCTGCATGCTGAAGACCCACTGTGTGCATGACACACAGTGGGTGCCCCCGTCTGTGGTGGTTTCATTCCCCTCCTCCCCCAGGAAGCCTCAGCACCCGGCCCCCCTGTGCTAGCCAGGTCCCCAAGCCCGCCAGCCAGGGTCCCCTGAGCCCAGGCCCACACCCACCCAGGGCCCCATCTTTCATCACGGCCCCTCCCCCGCACTCGCCTCATGGGATTTCCGGGGCCGCTTGGTGCTGACTCGGCGGCGAGGGGCAGGCCCTGGCAGGCCCCTCCTGGGCTGGAGGTGGGGCGCCCTCCTCCCCCTGGGCAGCTCCCAGGCCCTAAGCCCAGCCCTCCCCGGGGCGGCACACAGTAGGGATGCAGCAAACCCTGGAGGAACCAAAGACCAAGCCCAGCCGCACCCACCTGGCTGCAGGCACACCCTCTCCCACCTCCCATCTAACCTGGGGTCGCGTGCTGCTGTAGTTTCTTTCTAAGGCAAAAGGACCCAGCCCTTATTTCGGCCGTTCCCTGTGCCCCAGAACTTTGAGGAACCAGCCAGGTGCCTTCAGTTCACCTGAAGGCTCAGAGAGGTGACAAGACCCAGCCAAAGTCACACAGCAGATGGGTGGCCTGGTCTGGACTCAGGCCCTCTGACCCGAGCTCTCTAGGGATGTGCAGCAAGTGTCACCCAGGCGGGACCCTGGGACCATGGCAGGGTGGCCCGGCAAAGGGAACAGCAGCAACAGAGGCCCAGGGGTAGGCAACCCAGAGAGGGGCACAGGAGCCGGGAGCCTTCCCAAGGTCACGGGCCAGGTGAGGGGTGGGGCCCGGCCTCCTCCCACCCACGCTCCTCAGAAAGGAGGAGGGGTGGCCAACAAGGGGGCTGGCCAGGTAGCTGCCCGCCATGGCCTTCCTGGAGGGCACTTCCGGGGACGGGGGACCACTTAATGTGGGGTTCAGGCACCACCCACTCCTCCACCCAGGGAGAGCAGGGAAGGGAAAAAGGCGGCAGCTCTCACACCTACTGTGTGTCCTGCAGGGAGGGCAGCCCAGTCCCTGCTGCTCCACTTCTAAGCTGCGTGACCTTGGGCAAGAGGCAGTGCCTCTCTGAGCCCTTCCTGGGGCGGGGGTCGTGACAGCCGGAAAAGCGGCTCCTCTGTGACCAGGGAGGGCAAGGACAGAGTCCAGCTCACATCCTCAGCAGACTTTGCCTGGGGACCTACTGTGTGCCAAAGCTAGTCCCAAAAAGGCCCAGCCAGGCCGTCTGAACGTCACCCCCGAACCTCACCTACTGTGTGCCAAGGAAGGAGCAGTGGGGCCCAAGGAGGAGGCTGGAGGGGAGGTCCAGGTGCAGAGAAGGTGGGTGGCCGGCCCAAGGTCACACAGCCAGCCTGGCATGCAGGTGCGGCTGCCAGGCCCTGGCCCGGTGGCCCCCACCCCCTCCCAGCCCAGCGGCCTGTGTTGCAAGGTTGGTCCCAACGGGTTACCCCACCCTGACCTGGTGCCAATCCCCGCCTGGCCCGGTCCCCGGCCTGGGCTTAATGGGACAGGAATGCGGTGTCCTGGTCGGGGGGCACCCAGGGCCTGGGGTGGCTGCCTGCTGCCTGCCCGCCCCCTGCCCTGGCGGGCAGCCTCCTCTGGCCCGACACACAGCACACAGGCCAGGCCCTCGGCCATTTTCCTTGTCCATTTATTGCCCTAAATGGGGAGGGGCTTCCTGCCCAGCCTTAAAGGGCCAGAGGCAGGAAGGCTGCAGGCCCAGTGGGTACTATGCGTGTGGGGTGGGGACTGGGGCAGGGACGAGGCGGCCATGGGGACCCCCTCTGATCCCCAACTTGACTCTAAGGTGGGAGGAGGCCCACCCTGTTCCCACGCTCCGAGCGCCATCACAGGCCAGGAAGCCCAGACTCAGACCAAGGCAGAGCTCCAAGAGGCAGCTTCAGGAAGCCAGAGCCATCTGCAATGGCAGTGCAAGGAATGAGCTTCCAGTCACTGGGCGTAAGCAAGGCCAGACTCCACAGACTCCCATCTCTGTCCACCCTGCCCTCAGCTTGGGCGGCACCAAGATGCCCAGGAGTGGCCCAGGTGACCTCTACGAGGCCCCACTCCGCCTCCAGACCTTTCTCTCCCTCCCCTGGGGGAGGCTGGCTTGTCACCTGCACCGCCCCCACCCCAGCCTGAGCAGGTGGAAGGCGCAGCCTGGGCGCCCGGAGGGGCACTCGTCACACACACCCTGATAGGTGGTGGGCTGGGGCCTTGTTTTCCAGTCAAACCAGAAAGGCGTGGGTGGGGACGCTTCCACAGAGTGGCTGTCCACAGCCTGCTGGGGGGACAGATGGAGGGGCCGGTCGTTTGGCAGCGTTTCTTGCAAGCACCAGGTCCTCATCGGGTGCCTTCTGTGCTCTGGGGCTTTGGGGCTCTGGACTCAGCGCTTCTCGGAGGGGCTGGGGGAGGCCGGTCTCGGTCACGTCAACAAGAGGGCCACCTTACACGTCATTCTCACAGCTCTGGGAGGCAGGGTCTGCAGTCAGCGCCCCATTCTGCAGATGGGAAGCAGGCTCAGAGAGGGGAGGCGACTTGCCCAGGGTCACACAGCAGAGCTGGAAATTGAACACAGGCCGTTGGGCTCACTCCTGCAGAAGTAGCCACCCCAGGGCTCCTTCTCCCTGTCTCCTGACACACCGCCCCCAGGAACGTGCAGAGGGTAAAATCCCCCCACCGTGGGCACTGTGACACTGAAGACGGCTTATTCCCACACCCCCTCGGAGAGCGTTGTGATGTCGGAGAGGCTCCCCAAGGCCCTGATACTGTGCACAGTAGTTGCTCAACAAACAATCCCAGGGAACCACCGAGTGACCCCCCGCAAGATGACATTTCTAGGCTGCAGACATTCTCAGTGACTGCCCTGGGTGGACCTCGGGTGGACCCGAGCTGGGCTGAGATTGGAGCATACTCACCCCCACCCAAGCTTGTTCCTCTAGTCCCTGCTGCCCAGGGCTATAGCAGGGCGGTTCGCGGTCAGGCAGGTGCCTGGAGCACCAGGTGACAGGTGGGGGTGACGAGTGTCTCAGGTGGCTGGTGACCCACGCCCAACACTCGAGTGGATCCTTGGCATACCCTGGGCTGACCTGGGAGCTTCCCCCACGAGGGAGGAGAGGAGACATGGCAAAGGTGGGTCTGCAGGTGCCAGCAGGGCCACCCTACAACCCCACAGTACACACAGGTCACACTCAGGCGGCAGGAGGCCTGGGTGCAAGTGTGCTGGCCTCCAACTCTGACAGGACCCTTCCTCCAGCCATCTCCCTTGCAGAGGGGCTGGCCCTGACTCCTGACCTTGGTCTCCTCTGGTACAAAGCTGTAAAACCCAGAGCCTTGCCCGCCTCTGAGGCCCAAGGTGCAGAATCATGGCACGGCAGATTGGAAAGGGGCCTTGCACACTCACATGCCATAAAGTGTCAGCTCGGTGAGGCTGGGAGGCAGGAGGACTTTGGCTCGTGCTGTGTGACCTTGGGAGCCTTGCTGGCCCTCTCTGAGCCTCAATGTCATCTTTGGAAGAAGGGTTTAATAAGCCTCGGTGACACTCCTTTCACAGACAGGTGCCTGCAGTTGACGCTCTACGGCCAACCTCTGGCCCTTCTCAAAGACAGGTGGGCAGGCACCCTCCACTGCAACACAGGGCGCCCCAGCAGGCCCGCACAGGAGGCAGGGCCACAGTGGTCAGATCTGGCTCCAGCAGGGTGACCTTGGGCCATTCTCTGTGTCTCCTGCACCTCAGTCTCCCCTGCCCAGCAATGGCACCAACTCGGGGGCTCACTCTGACCCCAAGAGTTTCCAAGCTCACGTCCAGCCTCCCCTCCAGGCCTTGGTTTCCTTCAACAGCAATGGGGGCTGCCACCAGGTGGACCCAGACATAGGTCAGAGGGACTCGAGGAAAAGAAAGAAAAAAAACCCAAACCACCATGGACTTGCTATCACCCAGGAACCTGCCCTGCCAGGCCAAGGTGAGGCCTCAGTCTCCCACACAGAGCAAAGGGCCCCATGGCTCCCTGCGGCCACCCTCGGGCCTCTGCTGTGAGTTGCGCCGCTCCGGCCCCAGGCAGGGTGCTGAGTGGCCACCACGCAGCCAATCAGAACTGAATAATAAATACCCCCCCAGAGTGACCCACGAATTAAAATTTCAGTGTCCCCGTTGGCTCCTCTTTCTTCAATAGGCTTTGGTTTTACAGCAACCTGCCCCCACCAGGCTGTCTCCACAGCGATGGCGGGTGGTAAACAGAGCCCCGAGCCCAGCTGATAGGTGCTCCAGGGATCCCACCGGGGGCCGCCCTGGGATGGGGGGGCGATGTCCCCTGCCTGAAGTCCCCACCGGGCAGCAGCAGGCCCTGGCCTCCCAGGACCAGCTCTGCCAAAAGGGAGTGATTGGCCGGTGGTGGGCAGCCCCCCCAGAGTGGGAGCGGCACACTCAGGGTTACGCCCTGGTCCTGTTCTGGGGCGGGGGGGACTGACATGGAATCCTGGACGCCCTCTCCGGAGGCAGCTGGCGGGGAGGGGGAGGGGGCCTACCAACCCCGCCACCCATGGGTGAGCCAGGTGGGCGCCGCTGGGGGCAGGGGCATCGGCACCTCTTTCACTTCCGCCGGCTGGCTCGGGGGAGAGAGGAGTTGCCTGCCTCCCCCTGCCTCCCCGCCAGCATTTAGTGGGCGCCGACTGGGTGCCCGGGCCTGGCTGGACAGCACCCTCCTGCTGCGGCCCAGCAGACGGACGCCCCTACCGCCGGCCCGGGCAGTGCCTCCCAGAACCGCAAAGGCCCCGGCCCGGGCCCCGGGCGCACCCGCCCCGGCCTGCGCCCTGCGCCCGGCTCAGCCCCCAGCCAGGCGCTGGGGGAGGGGGCCGGGCGCGGGAGGGAGGGAGGGGGCAGGATCCCCCAGGCTCTCCCCCTCCCCTGCCGGGCCCAGGGCTCGCACGTGGTGGTGGCGTCAAGGGGAAGCAGTGGGGTCCGGGCCAGAGGAGACGGGGTCACGCGCCGGGGGGCGCGGGAGGGGGAGTCGGGTGCCCGCTGCCCACTCCCGCGGCCAGGGCCGGAGCCGCGCAGCAGGGCCAGGGGCCAGGCCGGTCCCCCCACCCGGGGCTGAGTCAGGCCCGGACGGGGGCAGGAAGCGGCCCCCTCCCCCGCCCGGGCACAGCGCGCGGTCCCCGCCCCGGCCCGCGGGCCCCCGCCGCGCCGCCCGCGCGGGGGGCTCCTACCTCCTTCCCGGGCAGCGGCGAGGGGGCCCGGCCCCGGCGGCGGCGGTGGCGGCGGCTGCGGCTGGGCTGGCTCCCTCCGAGGGGCCGGGAGGCGGCAGTGAGCCTGGCCCCGCGCCACCCCCCGCCGCCGGCGGCCAATCCCCACCCGGGCTGGGGGGAGGGCGATGCAAATTACCCCGGATCTGGGTCCGCCCGCCCGCCTCCCCCACGCCCGGGCCCGGCCTGCGCTAGGCCGCGCATCCCCGGGCTCGCCTGCGCTGCGCGGCCGCTGGGCCGCCGCCCTCCCTGGGGACCGCCGCGAGGGTGACCCCCCCCCGGGGCGGGGGGCCGAGAGGAGGGGGGCTGGGGACGGTTACACAACCAGGCGGGGAGGGGCCCCGGGGCGGGGAGGGGGCCGGCCCGCGGACCGCGCAGCCGGAAGCCGGGGACCGCCACCGGCCCCCGGCGAGGGGAACCCGGCTCCAGGCCCCGCCCCCCGGCCAGCTGGCCCCGCCCCCGCACCGCGCCGCGCGATCGGCGCGCGCCCATTGGCTCTCCGGCCCGCCGCTCACCGCCCCTCCTCCGCACCGCCCCTACCCGCGGGCAGCGGCGGGCTGCCGGCGCGGGGCACCCTGGGACTTGTAGTCCGCGCCGCCTGCCACCTGCCAGCCGCAGACGCCGGGGGAACTACGACGCCCAGAGGGCCCCGCGGTCCCGCCCGCCCACCCGGACACCACACCCCTCCTTCCCCCTCCTTCGCAAAGCCCCCCTCCCTGTTTTTTCAGCCCCCTCCCCCCCATCCCCCATGGAGCTCAATCCTGGCCAACTCCAACGTATGCACGCAGCACCGAACAGGCCCCCGGGGGGCGAGAGTGCCCCCAGTCCGCAGCTGCAAACTTAGCACGCGACGCGCC
>CM052442.1:108540269-108574789 GCA_028533085.1 Varecia variegata | reverse complement strand
TAGCACTCTGGGAGGCCGAGGCGGGCGGATCGTTTGAGCTCAGGAGTTCAAGACCAGCCTGAGCAAGAGCGAGACCCCGTCTCTACTAAAAATAGAAAGAAATTATATGGACAGCTAAAAAAATATATGTAGAAAAAATTAGCCGGGCATGGTGGCGCATGCCTGTAGTCCCAGCTACTCGGGAGGCTGAGGCAGAAGGATCGCTTAAGCCCAGGAGTTTGAGGTTGCTGTGAGCTATGCTGACGCCACGGCACTCACTCTAGCCTGGGCAACAGAGTGAGACTCTGTCTCAAAAAAAAAAAAAAAAAAGAAATGATCTGGACAGCTAAAAATATATAGAAAAAAATTAGCTGGGCATGGTGGCACATGCCTGTAGTCCCAGCTACTTGGGAGGCTGAGGCCGGAGGATTGCTTGAGCCCAGGAATCTGAGGTTGCTGTGAGCTAGGCTGACACCACAGCACTCCAGCCTGGGCAACAGAGCAAGATTCTGTCTCAAAAAAAAAAAAAAAAAAAAAAGATGTTAGCACGAAGGGAAGGTATGTGAAGGGTGTATAGGAAGTCTCTTTACAATCTTTGCAACAGTTCTGAAAATCTAAAATTTTTCCAAAATAAACAATCGATTTTACAACAGCAACAAAAACTTGAGGTCATATACATTTGTCAAACACATCAAACTGTGCCACTAATATCTGCTCTGGTGTAGGCAACCTATCTCTGAATTAAACCCACATACACACTTGCACACCAGGAAAAGAAAAGTTACCAAATGCCTAAAAACAGGCATGGCCTTTGACCCAAAGATTCTTTTTGGTTTTCTTTTGTTTTTTGTTTTAAATATGCTTCCCAGAAAAGTATGACCTAAAGATTCTGATCTAGAAATTTGTCCAGAGAAAACAATTAAAAATGGGCTTCAAAATGTAGCTGTGAGGATGTTCAAGCTGGTGTTGTTTATAACAGCAAAATACTGGAGAATGATTCAAAGGTTCTGTAATAGCAGTTTGGGTAAATAAATACGTAAGAGTGATATTCAGAATATTTAACCCCTGGATAAGGCTTGGGCCCAGATGAGTGGCAATGAATGCAGCGCCAACTGACCCAAGGCAAGAGTGAACTGCTGTTGACTGTTCGTGCGCAAACTGGCCAAGTGTAAGTCCTGGCTCAAGTCCGTACTGTAGTATCCGACTCAGCCACTTCCAGTGATCTTGACAATGAATATATATTGAAATGCTGAGATGGTCAGCTATAGTAACTGGAAAAGTGAGTTACAAACCAGTACTTTCTTTCTTTCTTTTTTTTTTGAGACAGAGTCTCACTCTGTTGCCAGGGCTGGAGTGCAGTGGTGTCAGCCTAGCTCACAGCAACCTCAAACTCCTGGGCTCAAGCAATCCTTCTGCCTCAGCCTCCCCAGTAGCTGGGACTACAGGCATGCGCCACCGTGCCCGGCTAATTTTTTCTATTTTTAGTAGAAATGGGGTCTCACTCTTGGTCAGACTGGTCTCAAACTCCTGACCTCAAACGATTGGTCCGCCTCGGCCTCCCAGAGTGCTGGGATTACAGGCGTGAGCCACCGTGCTTGGCCACCATTATTCATAATAGCCAAAAGGTGGAAACAACTCAAATATCCATCAATGATGAGTGGATGAACACAATGTGGCCCATCCACACGCTGGAATATTATGCAGCCCAGAAAAGGAAAGAAGAACCTCTGACACAGGCTGTGGCATGGATACACCTTGAGGGTATGATGTTAAGTGAGAGACGCCAGACACAGAAGGGCAAATCCCATGTGATTGCACTCATAGGAGGTCCCTGGAGTTGTCAGATCCACAGAGACAGGCAGTAGAGTGGTGGGTGCCAGGGGCTGGGGACGGGGTGAGGAGTGAGTGTTTCATGGGGGCAGAGCTTCAGTTTGGGAAGATGAGAAAGTTCTGGAGATGGAGGGTGGTGACGGCTGCACCACAATGCGCATGTGCTTAATGCCGCTGAAGTGTGCGCTGAAAAATGATTAAAATGGTCAATTTTATGTACATCTTACAACAATAAAAAATTCATGTCATCTATATTTTACCACACACGAAAAAATCAGAGTTCTGATTGTTTTTTTTTAAAAAGACAAAAAAAAATACTATACTATAGAGGTCCAACGCAACAGAGGCCAACCTTTTTGCTTTGTCGAGAACGGAATACAACCAACAAACCACCTTAAAACCCCAGCGATGAGAGGGTCCTCCGGCATTAGGGTCTAAATCCCACCACTTGTAGGAGTGACCTGACTTTGTGGTCAGGGACTTTGCAAATGGAAGGTGCCCAGTAACCTTGGAACTCATACGCCCTCTAAAGGCCCCAGGCCCCCTCCCAGGTGCGCTCTCGGTAGGGCGGTGTGCGAGCATTGAAATACACATGGCTGCTGCGCGGGGCACCCTGAGCCCTCTCCGGGGACAGCCACTGAACATCACAGGAGAAATATCTTCCGAGCAGCAGACACGCCTATGGCCTGTGAATTCACAGCAGTTGGGTGGATGCCTGGGCCGTTTGCAACTGCGTGGCTCAGAGGCTGTTCCAGAAGGTAGAAGTGGGAGCTATTCCAGTCCCCTTTCCGCACCTGAGCACTGGCCTCCTGGGCCACCCCCGTCACTTCTGGGCCGGGGACCAGCCTGCAGTTTGGGCCCAGGCTCAGAGCCTGTCTCTAGCGTCCTCCACAGCCTGGCCCCATGGAGAGCAGTGGGTTTCACCCAGGGCGATGCTTCGGCCACGTCTGGAGACATTTTTGGCTGTCAGGACTGGGGAGGGGGTGGGTGGAGGCCAAGGACGCTGCTCAGCACCCAGCAGTGCCCAGGATGGCCCCGCCCTAGCAAACCATCTGGCCCCAACACGCCTACACTGCCCAGGGGTTGAAATCCTGGCCCGGGTCTAACCTCAGTCCTGCATGCTGCAGAACACGCCCGCTCGCCTCTCCCCGTCTGGGCTCTGTGGAGAAGGAAAACCACTGCGCGGTGGCCTCTGGGCAACCCAGCACTTGGCCCCCTGCAGCCCACACTCCCAAGGCCCCCTGTTGTCCAAAGCAGGCGTCTCCATTCCCGGGGGGGACCTGGGTTTCCCCACTTTGGGGTAATCCAGGGAGCCTTGGAGGTGGACCCCACAGGGCAGCTTGAGCTTGACCCCAAGGGACCCACCCCCAGTGAACAAGGCCAGCTCTGTCCTCCCCGCCACCCCCAATTGTGCAGAGTGGAGCTGACCCAGGACCTGGGGTGTGGCGCGGGCCGTGGGAAGGGAGAACGTGGTGGCTGCCTTTCTGGTCGGGCCAGACCTCCCTGGGTCCTTTCTTTTTTTAAAATCACCGCAATTTAAAGAGCTGACTCCTCCTTCCTTCCCTCTAGCTGGCCTGCCACGTGGGCTGGCCCGAGTCCCCGAGTCCCCTCTCCCTCTCTCCTCTGCCTGCTGCTGCGGCCTCCGCTGCTACTGCCCGGCTGCGGCTGCGGGGCCCTGGCTTCAGTTTCACTTTGCTATCACAGGTTTCACTTTCAGGGCTGGGGAGAGACAGACCTAGACAGAGATGGGGACAGAGCCTGGCAGGGCGGCTGGGTCAGGTGCAGGGGTCGGCCACAGCCACCACCTGCCGCTCCTTCTTCCCCGGCCTCCCCTCTGGTGAACTGGGCATCTTGGGAGCCAAGGTCAAGGGGTCAAGGTCAAATCCTCCCAGCTTAACCCTGGGCAGGAGAAGCCACCTCCTGCTCATTCTGCGTCTTTCTTCGACTCTCTCCTCCTAAACGTGGGGCTAAGAATCACATCCACCCCCGTGGGGCGCTGGGAAGATCAACGGTTATTCCAGCAGAGTGGACAGTCCCCGAAGCCCTGTCCCCGAGGGAGGGGGCGGGGCAAGGTCCCCAGCAGCACAGGATGTCAGCCGGCTGCTACCTCAGCCGTGGAGAGACCCTTGACCTAGACCCACCAGGAAGGAGGGTCTGGATGCTGCCTGAGTGCCGGGCTTGGGGTGGACCACTGTCCCCCGGGACCCCAGGCGGGCAGGTGGGCTGGGAGTGTTGGCTGGCACTCTGTCCCTGGGCAGACCCAGGCTGGAAGTTCAGCTGGGCGTGGCTGCGTTCCCCACCCCACCCCGCCCCCACCCGGAGGTCCTTCCTGCTTGGCAAGGGCCCTTGCTCCGCTCCCTGTGTCTTGGGGACAGACCTTCCTGCTGTTCAGCCTGGCCGAGAGCCCCTCTCGCTGCCAGGGATGGGGACCCACTCACCTCTGTGTGCCCACAGGGCCTGGTCCAGGCGTGCCAGGTGCTTGGGGACTGGCCAGACAAGACAGGGGAGGCACCTTTAAGTGTCAATATCGGTAACATATCTTGACAGAGACAGGCGGTTAGCGTGTGTAAAACTGTGAGAGGGCGGGGTTTCTTTTTTTTTAAACAGCTTTATTGAGATAGAATTCACATACCCTACAATTCACCCAGTCAGTGGTTTTTAGTATGTTCAGAGTTGTGCAACCATCACCTCTACCTAATGCCAGAACATTCCATCACCCCAAAAGGAAGCCCCGTCCCCATCAGCAGTCACTCCCACCCCCTCCCCAGCCCCTGGCACCCACGAATCCACATCCTGTCTGTGGATCTGCCTGTTGTGGACATTTCATATAAATGGAGTCTCACACTGTGTGTCCTTCTGTGTCTGGCGTCTCTCACTAGGCACGATGTCCTCAAGGTCCATCCACGCTGTGGCCTGTGTCAGAGCCTCGTCCCTTTTCACGGCTGAATGATGTTCCATGTGTGGATGGACCACACTGTGGGTGTCCATTCGCCTGCCGATGGACACTGGGTTGTTTCCAATTCTGCCGCTGTGAACAAGGGCGGGGTCCAAGGTAACCAAACGGGCATTGATTCGGTGTGCGTCCTAGTCAATCAGCTATTGGGACCCAGTGTTTTCTGGGGGTAAAAAGCCGCACACCCTAGAATACATGGACGGAGAGATGGTGCCCTGTTTAGGTGGCTGCCACCTGGGCCAGCTGCTCCGTGCTCCGGGGAAACCCCCTTCGCCACCCCACCCAGGGTGCGAACCTGGGACTTCCAGACAGAAGGACCTCAGGGGCCCACTTTAGGGTTTGCAGGTGGGGGTCCCACTGAGGCCCAAGAGGAGAGAGGAGGGGAGGGAGGGGAGCCACTTGCTGCTCTTTCGGGTTGGGTAGAGGTAGGAGATGTCACACCTCCCTCGGGGTTCACTCTTTGCCAGCCCCTGGGAGGGGGGCTGCCCTCTCCCCCCACTCCAGCCTCCCCTCTGCTCCACCCACACCCCTGACCCTGTGTCAAGGTCATTTGCCACCTCCCTACATGCAGAAGTGCTGAGCATCCTGGGCAGAGACCCTCTGCGGACCAGGCCAGAACCACCCCCCATTAATTCAAGTCCCCCAGTAGTCCTCACTCCACCTACAGCTCTGGGGGCTGGGCCCACACCTGCAGGAGAGACCTTGGCCACACATCCATGGGGTGGGGACAATTGATGCTTATTGGGACTCGTATATCTTCTTTGGAGAAATATCTATTCAAGTCCTCTGCCCCTGCTGTCATTAGGCTGCTTTTTTTGTTGTTGATGATGAATTGCAAAAGCTCTTTATATATTGTGGATCCTAGACCTTTATCTGATCCATGATTTGCAAATATTTTCTCCTGGGAGCCTTTGCCAGTGGGGAGGGGAAAGCAGGCCTACAGGGGGATGTTTACCCTGACATGAAATTTTAGCAGGAGGTGGGAGTGGAGATAGGGGATGAAAGAAAGAACCTTCCAGAACAGGGAATTTATAGTAAGTACAGAGACTTGGAGGCATCTGAAAGATTTACACCTGGGTGTAAGTGGTACTTCTTACTCTGAGAGAACCCTGTTGAAGTCCCCCCCACCTTAAAAACATTCCTAAGCTCAGCCGTTTAGGAGCTATGTTCCCTGGGGTGAGTTACTTACCCTCTCTGCCTCAGTGTGTTTCCCTGTAAAAGAGGAATAATAACATTACCGCCTCCCTCCAAGGTGGCTGGGAGGATGAAATGGGTGGATAGATACAGAAAATATAGGCCAGATGTGGTGGCTCATGCCTGTAATCCCAGCACTTTAGGAGCCCGAGGTGGGAGGATCACCGGAGGTCAGGAATTTGAGACCAGCCTGGGCAACACAGCAAGACCTCGTGCCTCTACAAAAAATTTTTAAAAAGCCATCAGGGCTGGTGGCATGTTTCTCCTATACTTGCTGGAGTTGTCCTCCTCCGACTCAATAGGTCTTCAATGACCCTGTGGCAGCTGTGACCCAGGGCTCACCAGGGATCACGTACTGGGTGGTGTTTGTGGAGGGAATGAATCCTTTGTTTAGAAACCTTCCTGGTTCCCACCGCCAACTCCAAGTGCTGCTCCTAGGAGAAAGGAGAGGGACCCCTGTCCTCGAGCTTGCTGGCGAGGAGGGTATTGGAGCCACAGGAGGGCTACAGAGGCTGGGAGGAGGCCGGCGAGGGAGACGGAGGCAGCTTCTGAGCGGATGCGGAAGGAGTAGAGGGAACAGAGTGTGCAAAGGCTCAGAGGCAGTAGCATAGACCAGGGTGGTCCATGTGCCCCGGAGCCCAGGGACGGGTGGGGACAGGGCAGCAGGGGCAAGACAGGAGGGGTCTCCGGAAGCCTGGGAAATGGTGTGACCTTGGTCATCTGGGAGGAAGACGCCACCCAGGAGAACGGCTCAGGGACCAGCCTCAGCTGGGATTGGGGGCGGGGCAAAGGCCACCTGGCCAAGGGTGTTCGTGGGGGTGATAGTTCTAGATAATTCTAGGTACTGGGAGAAGTTGCAGCAACTGTAGCATTTGAGCCTGCTGCTCCCGAGCTATGTGAACTCCAGCCTTAAACCACGGCACACGGAGGAACCCCACTCCCAGAGGGGACCCCGCAGCTTGGAGTCTGGTCCCCCCTGTGCAGTGATCTCGTCCGAAGAGGCACCCCTTTTCCTGGCTGGAAGGAAGGAGGGGTCTGAGCCGCGTGGCCAGGGAGGCGCTAAACCTGACTTGTGACATGGTGCACACGTTCTTTTGCATGAACACATGTGTTTCTCTCAGGCACAGACCTAGAAGTGGAATTGCTGGGTCATATAGAAACTTCATGTGTAACTTGCTGAACCCCATTTCTTTTTTTTTATTTTTTAAAAAACATCAGGCAAGAATCTTTTTTTAAATTTGTTTTTCCTTTTTAAAAATTTTTTTTTGCTTAACATTTTTTATTTTTTAGTAGAGACCGGGGCGGGGCGGGGGGGGGGTTGTCTCACTATGTTGCCCAGGCTGGTCTCGAACTCATGGCCTCAAGGGATCCTCCCACCTCAGCCTCCCAGAGTGCTGGGATTACAGGCGTGAGCCACCGTACCTGGCCTGAATCCTATTTCTTAACCAGACATTCAAGGCCTTCGTGTCGCAACTGACTGACTTGGTTTCCTGCTGGGCCATTACATATTCCTCCATCAAAGGCCCCCGAGGGTTGAAAAGCTGACATGCTTCTGTTCTGCCAGGTTCACGGCCAATGCCTGAGCCCCCGCGTTCTCTACCCTAGAAACGAAAACGCTGACACCAGGCACAGGAGGCTGCCGCTCTGCCGGGTGGGAATTATGGATTTAGAACCTTGCTGTCCCCAGCCCATGCCAAGGGCACTCGACCTGCGGAGCCACCGCCGAGCCTTTGCTCCCATGGTTGCCCCCGCCTGGGCTGCCCTCTCTGCCCCCGGGCTCCAGTTAGCCTCCTTCCAGGCGTCCTCGGGGTCTGGCCTGAACCGTTGGCGCGGCTGCGAGCTCTCGCCCTGGGCCCCCCACCTTGGTGAGGCTGCAGGCAGGTACCTTATCTTTTTAGGGTTCCCTGTGGGGCACTGCAGAGAAGCCCCAAAGGTTTGTGGGCCACAAGGCAGTGCCCTGTTAGGGAGTTAGGGGAGAAGGCAAGGCCATCCGCGTCTTCCCTGCAAATCTGTGTCTCTGGGGACCCCACGTCACCTCTCTGGGGCTCGGTAGGACGGGATAGGAAAACCTGTTCCCCCCACGTCCTGGGGTGCAAAAGGGAGAAGCAACTGGGGCTCCTCTGACATCTGCAGAGAGGATTTGCTCCTTCCTGGGAGACAGGGCATAGTCTGTGATGACTCCTTCTGCAGACAGGGAAACTGAGGCACCTGGGGGAGCTCGACCTTCTGCAAGGTCACAGGGCCAGGGGCAGCTGCGATGCCACCCTTGGGTCTGCAGCCTGATGTTCAGACAGGAGGCCCAGGCAGCGTCGAGTCACCGGTGGGCGGAGAGCAGAGGCCGAGGTGGCCGGCAACCTCCCTCACCTGTGCTGAGTCTGGAGGGGCCTCCCCGGCTGCCTGCCCTTCCTCCCTGGGAAGCCTGGGCAGAAACCCGAGACCTGGCTCCAGGTTCAGCTGCCAGGGGCCCCAGCCTCTCCCTCCGTCTGCCGGGCAGCGTGCCGCCAGTCTGCCCCGCTGTTGTCACAGGGACGCAGAACAGGTAGCTCCTGTGCCGCCCTCAACCCACCTGGCCTGTTGCTCCAGGTGCGGCCTCCAGGCCCCGGGGGCTGGAGGGAGGGTTGAGGCCCCAGGCCGCCTGCTGGTTTCACTTTGAGCCGAGTCCTTCCTCTTCCTCACCCCCATTCCATGCCGGAACCCCCCCCCCCGCCCCATTCTGGGAAACCCTGTGGGTCTGTCGCAGCTTTCTCTGAACTGGCCTTCACCCAGCTCCCAGCCCGAGGCCCCAGAGGGAGGCTGAGTTCCGCCTCCAGGACCCGAGGCTTCCTGCCTTCCTGCCGGTCACACACCTCTGCCCCCGGCACGGCTGGGTGCGCACAGCTTCAGAATGCCCACCTTCCAGAAGGTTCTGTGGCTGTTCCTGAGATGGGCTCCCCCTGCCATCGTCCTCTGGGGTGGGGCCATCCTGGGCACTGGCAGGGTGCTGAGCAGTGTCCCTGGTCCCCACCCACCCCATGCCAGGAGCTCCCCCTCCCAGGTTTGACAACTGCAGATCTCTGCCAAGCGTCCCTTGGGTGGGGGGACAGAACTGTCCTCAATGAATGACATCTAGGAGGGGACAGCCCACAGAAATGACTTAGATCTGTGATCTGTGCTGGCTGATATGGCAGCCACAGGCAACGTGGCCAAAGATTTCAAAGACTTTGTGTAAAAAAAAAAAAAGTAAAATATTACACTAAGAATCTTTCATATTGATTCCAAGGTGAAATGGTTAATATTTTGGTGATATTGGGTTAAATAAACCATCAAATCAACTTCACCTGTTCCCCTCTCCTATTTCAAACGTGGCTACTGGGAAATTTAAATGTCTGGCATGTGATGTCACATGCTGGGTCCACGGTTGTAGGGGCTGGGGACAGGATGGAGCAGGATGGCACAGAGACCCGCCTGGAATCTCATCCTCTGGGCAGCCCCTGGCTCTGCGGACCTATTTCATTTTATTATTATTTTATTTTTTAAATACAGGGTCTCACTCTGTTGCCCTGGATGGAGTGCCATGGCATCAGCCTAGCTCACTGCAGCCTCCAACTCCTGGGCTGAAGCGATCCTCCTGCCTCAGCCTCCCGAGTAGCTGGGACTATAGGTGTGTGTCACCAAGCCCAGCTAATTTTAATTTTTGTAGAGATGGGGTCTTGCTATGTTGCCCAGTCTGGTATCCAACTCCTGGCCTCCATTGACCCTCCAGCCTTGGCCTCCCAGGGTTAACATGTTTTTTACTGGCCTCACCCGGAATGTTTGTGACAGTCAGAGGAGGAAATGCAGCCGCCCCGGAGCTGGGTCGGGTCCCATCTGGGGAGAATTCCACAGGATGAAGCAGGCGGTCACCTGTGACCCCAAGCTTCGTAAGTCAGGTGTTCAAACAAACCCTGCCTGACACACTGCTGGCTGGCAGGAGGGTGCAGCAGCCCGGGACACTTGCATGGAGCCGGGTGACTTTGTGGCTCGTGTGGGCTCTGCTAGGGCCTCCAGACTAACCAAGGGCTGCATGTACCAGAGAAGCCTGTCACTGGGACTGCACAGGGGCTCCCGGCCGGGCAGGAGGGGTGTCCCCAGGCGGGGGGCCATCTTTGGCCAAACTGCTGTGCTTGTGACGACTCCCTGGTCCCAGAGGGACCCCAAGCCTGGCTGTGGGATAAGAGGGCCCTTAGCGACCCCTCACCACCCCCCGAGCCTGTGGTCACCTGTCCTGGGTTGTTCCTCCCCGCTGAGGGCCCCCATGTCCTTCACTCCTTGCAAATGCCAGGGGCCCAGGCTTCCAAGACTGGCCCAGAGACACCGCTGTGACCAGCAGCATGAGGCCCCTCGGATCCAGGCACTGGAGCCTGGTGACATGTTTCCTCCTCCCCGCTCCGAGGGTGCTCCTGGGGGATTTGTTACACACAGGGCAGCACCTTCAAAACTTCTAGTCATCTTTTTTTTTTTTTTTTAAATCCTGTGAGGCTTTGGCAGAAAACCACAAAGGAACAGAAACCTGGAAAGCCATTTGCAGGAGACACCAACTCCTCTCCTCCCTGGTGTCTGCAGGAAAAAAAAGCAACACTTGAGACTAGAAGGGTCTCCCTAGGAAGAAAAGGACAATCCAGTGGTTCTCAGAGGACCACAAGCCCCTGCCTTCTGTTCAGCCTTCTCCAGAAATACAGGCCAGCAACCCCACCCCTGCAACTTGCCCACAGATAAGTATCAGCTCGTTTCTAGTCTTCAGGAAGTATTGGAGGGGAGGTTCATAGCCTGAGAGCTCAGAGGGACCCTAGGAGCTGCCCAGCACCCTGCCATGTCCAGCCCACAGGCAGGACTTCAGGACGCGACCCTGAAGGCAGAATGGGCCCTGGGGAACCACAGTCCAGAGCCTGCCGGGAACCCAAAGACAGGGGGCACCGGGAGGACACAACCTCACCCAGTATCATCTGCAACCCACTGTGGCCGAACGGTTCAAGGGCCCCAAAAGGTGACGTGGTCTGGTGGCCGCTTCTGATTTGCTGGGCGAGCAGAGGTGACAGAACCACCCACCCCCCTTGCTGCACGCGCAGGGGCCACGCAGGCCTTATCTACCGGATCTGTCAGGTTTTCAACCGCAGGGACGGCTTGGAAACCCAGCGCTTCCTTTGTGTGTGTGGCCGCCGGGGCAGGGAGCTGGAAGCTTCTGCTCTCTGAAGCCCAGGGACAGGGAGGAGGGTGTGTGCTCGGGGACAGTCAGGGGAGTGGGCTCCATCTCGAAGCGAGGCCTTGCTCTGCTCTTCCAAAGGAGCAGAGACGAGGGGGACAGCCACCCGGGGATACGAGGTGGCACTCCTCTCTCGTGAAAACTGCCAGCGTCTGGGGGTTCACTCCTGGGACAAAAGGGGCGAGGGCAGCTTTCCCCTCGTCCTCCTGCCCTAGGGCCGCCCCCAGTAAGCTCCTCCACTCGGGCTGTGGCGGAGCCCCCCGACACCCCAAAACAAACGGAACAAAGAGGTTCAATAGGCACAGATTGCGTTTTCTTTCCCTGTTTTGTTTTTTTAGACCTAAGTAAGCAGGTTCTGAGACAACATGAGCAGCGTCACCCGTCCCCAGGGGCCAGAGGTGCCCCAGCCAGGCCAGGCAAGAGGAGGAACCCACGTCCCCGCGTGTGCCCGGCCAGGCGCTCTCCACAGAAGGGGGCTGGGGGGCGGGAGGGGCCGGTCTGTCCTCGGCTGGAGGGGCGCGGACGGGACGGTGGACAGGTCATCAGCGGGACGCGGGAGCCCGGGCTGCTGTCACATGGCGGTGCGCGTGGGTGTGCTGGGCTGGTTCAGCCGCAGGGTCTTACACAGCCAGCCGGCAAAATCCACTTCTTCCACCTCGGACCGCTTGATGAAGGCGTGGTTCTGGAACGCAAGGGGCCGTGAGTGCGGCCTGGGGCCCTGCCAGCCCCTGCTGACCACACAGGAGACAGAAATGACCCCCGGCCCCGGGAGGACACACTTGAGGCAGGAGAGGGACACCCAGAGAGGGTGGTGGCATGTCAGAGCCCAGGAGGGTCTCAGGATGGCCCCCTCCACCTAGGGAGTGGGGACAACACCGTCCCGCAGCCTGGGCTCCCAGAGGCGAGGGTCAGGCCTGGGTTCTCCCCCCTCCCCCGGCACTGTGGACACGGGGCCGGGATCACTCCGGGCGGGGCCGTCCTGGGCCTGCAGGTGCTGAGCAGCGTCCCTGCCTCCACCCACCCCATACCAGGAGCTCCCCCAGTTGTGACAACCACAGATGTCCCCAGACATCGCCCAATGTCCCGAGGTCGGAGTGGCCCCGAGTAAGGATGCTGGCTCTGGAGCCCCTGGAATGTAGCTCATGTGGCTCAGGTCGGCACAGGTTTGGGGACAAAGCCAACATCTCGTTAGGTCCCCAGGTTACACGGTTACCCCAGAGCAACGGGTGATGTTTAGGAAGCTGGCTACGGAGTGAGCTGTTGCACAGCGAGCGAGCTTCTCTACGCGCACACGGTGTTTCCACGACACCTGGCGACCACCGGGTCAGTGCTCACTGACCCGATGGGAATGAGCTTGGGCTTTCTAGAAAACCAAGGGACACAGACCCCTCCCACACAGGGCTCAGGTCCGGACTTTCTATTCAGACAGCAGCCGACAGCAACCAGTGGGGGACACAGTGTCAGCGCGGCTGACAGGCATGGGGCCAGATGGGACGGGCTGGCCCAGGTGCCGAGGTGGAGGCCTGCAGGCGGGCAGTAGCCGCCAGGGGATGGGAGGATGTTGTGCAAAGGTCCTGGGGTAGGGAGGGGCAGGCCACGAGGAAGAGGGAGTGGGGAGGGACGGGAAGGAAGGGGTTCCATCCTGCGGGGCCTGCTGGCCTCGGGGAGCTGTGTGGGAACCCATGGAAGGGCATGGCACACTTTTAAAAAATGCCACATTCTGGCAACCCTAAGATGCTCGCTACATGACGTTGAACACCTGAGACTGAGAATGAGCCTCCCAGCTGTGCCGGCATCTGCTTTCTCAGAGGCACATGGGACAGCAGCTTTCTGGGAGGGACGGTATCTTAGACGGGGTCTCACTCTTGCTCAGGCTGGTCTCAAACTCCTAACCTCAAGCGATCCTCCCGCTTTGGCCTCCCAGAGTGCTGGGATCACAGGCATGAGCCACTGTTCCTGGCTTGAAGGGTGGGAATTTAAAGAAGGGACACTGGGACCAACCCCCCGGGGACAGACACCCGACCTGCTGAGGGGCGGGTCTGGCCAGGACGGGAGCACATGGCTGCCTGGAGAGTACCCCCCAAAGTCTGCGAGGAGGAGCTGGAGGGGAAGGGAGCACACTGGGGGTGCCGGAGTACCCCAGGCCCGAGAGGAGCACTTGCCTGCCCGGGGTGTGCAAACAGGGAAGGTCACCCACTGTCCCTGGGGACACAGGGAAAGGTGCCGAGGAGCTATGAGCCACCTCCAGCCGCTCCCGTGGCCTGAGGTGGGGTAGCTGGCAGCTCACAGCCAACCCCAAGCAAACACCCTGCGTCGCCCAGGATCTGGGGGGACCCAGCCGGGCCTGGGTGGCTCCTGCTAATCCCAGAGGGTTCTCAGCTGGGCCCGTGAGCCACGAGCCTCACTCACCATGAGGATCTTCAGGTCGGCACGTTCTGCTGGGTTCTTGATCAGGCTGTAGTTCCCGGGCGGCACAGGGAGGGAGGGACATAAGACAGGGCAGTCAATCGGTGGCTCTGGGGGGACCTGTGTTTTGACCTGTGCCCTAGGTAGCCTGTGCTGGCCCCGTCCCAGTGCCCAGCCCACCAGGGGCCTGGCCCAGGGACTCAGAACTCGTCCTGCCCCTGCTGGGACAAGGGGCCCCAGCTCTGCCCTTGGTGCTGGGCATGCCGGGGCGAGGGTCTGGGGGCAGAAACAGTGGGACAGGGAAGCGGGTGGGAATCCCCCGCCTGCCCGGCCGGGCAGAAAGTCGGCAGCAACCGCAGCTCAATTTCTAATAAAAACCCCGGGCTTAGGAGTGCAAATGTCAAAATGGAACTTTTTCCTTCAAAAAAGCAGAACTAGCTAAAGGCAGCGGCCCAAGCCACCTCAGGGCTGAATGCGGGTCCTTCAGACACAGAGAAGACCCTCGCACGGACGCAAACGTACACACGGCCTGCCGGAGGGTTGTGCAAAGGGCCTGCGGCACTTCTGCCTGCAGAAGCACTACTGCAGCTGGGAGTCTGACTCAGTGTGCCCCGCGTGCAGCCCGGACCACGGCTCAGAAGCCCAGGAAAGGGGATCAGGCAGCCCACAAAATCCCGCCACTGGGCAGGGTTCCTGCCAGGCAGGCCCGCCCGGGATCTGGAAGCAATGGCACATCTGGGTCATGGCCCAGGATCGGGCACCCGCCCCACCCGCGGCTCAGCCCAGCGCCTCACCATTTATTTACAAACTCCTGAAAGTCCGGGGTGAACACGCCGTTGGGCAGCTTGGGAGGAGGCTGTGGGGGAGAAGACAAAGATGGCAGGGCCGGCCCCATGTGTCCTTTCGGACGCTGTGTGGACCTCTCCCAGCCCTGGCCATCCCGTCCCCTGCGCCCTTCCAGAGCCGCCTCCTCCCAGGAGCTCCTGTGTAGGGCCCAGTCCGGGTGGAGGGAGGGACGGAAGGGCTCGCTCTCATTCTATGGACAGGACCACCCTGTGTCACCTGCCCCTGAGAGTGACCCTGTCTCAGAAGAGCCACGGTCCGGGCTGCGCTGGTAGCAGGTGGCAGCTGGTTCCCGGGAGCCGGGCCCAGCGCACACGCCCTGGGGTGGGGGCGGCCGTGGAGGTGGCTGCGAGGTGCAGGCCGGCCCCTCCCCGGGGGTGGGAGGACGTGCACTCCGAGCCTGGGCGTCGCTGCCAGGTGCAGGCAGAGCTGTGTCCCCAGAGCCACCCCGCCCTTTTCTGCCGTGTCAGGGAGCCTGCTTGGAGCTGCTCACCGCGACACCCCACCCCAGGCCCTGCCCTGCCGCTGCGCCCTGGCTCCAAAGGGCCACCAAAGACACACAGAAGCCCACAGAAGGCCCAGGGAGGGGCGGCCTGAGCGGTGTGTGCAGGGGGCAGGAGACGCGGGTCAACACCTGACCCCCTCCTGCTGGAGTGTTCTACATCTATCTCCCCTGGAGCCCTCCTCGCCCAAATCCACAAACTGTCCAATTCTCTTCTTTCCAGTAACATATTCCCGTGGGAACGGCTGGATCTGGCCAGTGTGGCGACGTGCGGGGTGGCAGGTACAAACCTCATTCACAATGTAGTCCAGGAGCTCGAAGATGGCCATGGCTGGTCGGCTGTCCATGCCGTGACCTGCCAGGAGGACAGAAACAGGGTGAGACGGCGGGTGGCCTCGCGCCTCTCGGAGGGCAGCGTCTGCCATGCTGAGCGCAGCTGCGTGCCCTCCTCCCAGCGACAGCCGGGCCAGAGGCAGGTGCACCAGGCCCGGGACATCCTGAGCTCACTGCCCTGCGAGTAACTTCCCGCCTGAGCCTCTGGAGTTTAAAAAGAAGAAAAAAGCCAGAAGCAGCACGGGCAGTTTGGAGAAGTCCACACATTTGGCTCGCGGGCTGTGCCAAAAGTCATCACTCCCTGTGCTCCGGCAGGGCAGGGGGAAGATGGCGCCCACCTCAGGGAACGATTGCAGTGTGACCTTGCATGGAGCTGCCGGTGGTGACGGTGGCAGCCCTGGGTGCCACCCAGGATGGGAGCCTGGCGGGATGGCTGCCCCGTGTCTGAGGCCCGGTTGCCGAGGCTGGGGTTGGCACCTGAACTTTCGCCTTCTGCCCTGTCCCGAATGAAAGGGGCAGGCTGGCTGGGCTGCAGGCAGGGAAGGGGCCTCAAGGCCGCCTGGGACCTCGGCCTGGGAGGGGCCGGAAACAGGCCGAGGACAAAGACCCGGGAGACTCTCCCTCGGGTGAGCTCAAGTCACCCAAGTAGTCTGGTTGCAGGGAAGGAACTGGGTGTAAAATCCCTGTTAAAATCTCCACCTGACAACCCAGGTGTCTGTCCACTGGTGAGTGGATCAACACAACGTGGTCCCTCCACATACTGGAGTGTCACTCAGCCACGACAAGGGACGAGGCTGTGACAGGCCACAGCGTGGAGGGACCTGAGGACACCGTGCTCAGTGAGAGACACCAGACACAGAAGGACACACAGTGTGTGACTCCATTTGTGTGAAATGTCCAGAACAGGCAGATCCACAGAGACGTGAATTTGTGGGTGCCAGGGGCTGGGGAGGGACTGCTTATAGGGATGGGGCTTCCTTTTGGGGTGGGGAGAATGTTCTGGAATTAGATAGAGGTCACGGTTGTACAGCAACCAAAACCCACCAAATCATATCCCTTAAATGAGTGAATTGCAGGACACATGAATTATATTTCAGTAAAGTTGCTATGAAACAAACCAACCAACCACAGTCCACTACATGGTCCTTCAGACTTTAACTCAACCCTCTTCCTGTCGCCCAACTTTAAAAGAAATCACAGGTGCCCAAGAGCTGTGTCATGCGTCTGCCCCCAAGCCGGGCCTTTCTCTCGTGCTGTCCCCAGAGCGATCGGAGCGCCCGGCTGGAACATCTCCGGCAGCGGGGAGCTCCGGGCTCGTGGGCGCCTGCTCTAAGCACTGGATTGTTGTCTGGGAGCCCAGCTGTCCCCCGGGGCCCGGGGCCCGGGGCCCGGGGCCTTCCGCTCCCTCCCAGAGGGCGCCTTCTGTGTGCTGGGGCCGAATCCAACCAGCCACCTAAGGAAATTCAGTCAAATTCTCCTCAACGTCAGGGCTCCCTGGAAGACTTAGCCAATTACGGCAGCGCGCACACTGCGGGATCTAGGCGGTGGGGACAAGGGTGTCACTGTGCAATTCTTTCCACATTGCTGTAAGTTTTTGAGCATTTTCGGGATAAAAATGTTGGAAAAACCCACCAATGGAAGGCTTGGCCGAAGGGCCACGCTTCTAGAGCCCTGCAGCTGGCAGCAACAGGTGCAGCTGCCCTGGACGTAGCAGGTCTGGAGCGTTCGCTGCTGCCGGCTCTGTCCCCAGAAACCCCAGGACCATCTGAGGACTGCTGGCCGCAGCTAGCACCATCCCGGGGGGACAGGTGGCGCTGACAAGGGCCAGAGGGGAGGCAGCTGCTGTCCCCGGGCAAAGCAGTCCCTTTGGAGGTCACCGCCCGTCCAGACCGGAAGTTGCAGACTCAGACCATACCACTGATGGGGCGCCCAGGGGGTCTTGGCCGAGGCGAGATGCTGTGGGGCTCTCCTTCCGCCCCATCGACCATGGGCCGGCCAAATATGGCCTCCAGCTCCTTGGCGTCGGGCGGGGGGATGGGGTACCTTCCGATGGACAGCTCCACCAGGGACAGGCCCATGCTCCAGATGTCGGACTGCACCGAATAGTGTGTGCCCTGCAACCGCTCCGGCTGTCGAGAGAGGCAGGCAAGACGCCAGGGGCGGGGATTGCAGGTGAACCCTGGGGCAGCGGGGGATGGGCTTGTCCCGTTCCCGGTTCCAGCCACCCTCTTTCTGGGCCAATGGGCGCAGCCATGGTCGGAGCAATTCCACCCCGTGCTCACCCACCCCTCGCACCTCCCTGCTGCGCTTGCTGGAGAGAGCTTGGCCGAGGCCGGGCGCTGGCGCTGGCACTGACCGCAGCTCCCGGGGAGCCCACAGTGCAGGGACAGCCACGTCCCTAAGACACACTCCTCAGGACCTGCTCCTGTGACCAACTTGGCAAGTTCCCGGCCCCCCACTCGTGGCCTAAAATACCCGAGAGTCCCATCTCTCGGTCGGGAAGTTAAGGAACGGCCCAGGTAGGCATTGCCACAGACAGAAACCTAAGCGACGAGGGGATGGAATCTGAATTCTGAGCGAAAGGGGAACGCAGCAGAACAGAGACAGATCGGCGGGGGAGTGCCAGCTTCCTGAGCCCTCCGGAGATCGAGGCAGGGCTGACCAGAGTGGGCGCGGGCAGGGGCCGAGGCCTGGAAACTCACAGACATGTAGGATCGCGTGCCCACGAAGGAGTTGGCCATGGAGTCGATGAGCTGCCCGCTCACCCCGAAGTCGCACAGTTTGATCTCGCCCCTGGAGTTGACCAGGATGTTGGAGGGCTTCACGTCTGCAGAGACAGACCAGGGAGGAGGGGGCTCGCCACCCGCCCGCCCACCTGCCGTCCCCTCGGCCCAGGGAGGACCTGGGCTGCGCTTACCTCGGTGCATGATCTGGTGCTTCTCCCGCAGGTACGCCAGGCCCCGGAGCACCTGTGGGGGCCGTGGGATGGGGGTCAGCAGGACAGGGGCATGAGGGGGCTTTTCTCCTGACCTGAGCACAGGACCCGCTAGGGCAGGACACAGTGACGCGTCCCCGAGTAAACCTCAACCCAGAGATTCGCACACGACTGCCCACCGCACAGGAAGACACCACTGCTGGCCTGGTTCACGGGGACGGAGTTGAGACAGAAGCTAGGACGGCAGCCCAGGGCCCCACCAGGGAGGGTCTGCTGTGCGCCGGGTGGCCGGGTTCAGCGCATTCAGCCAACAGGCACCATTTGCTCAGCACTTGGGTCCCAGGCCCGTGCTAAGGGCCCTCGTACTGAAAGGTTAAGGGTTCCAGGGCTGTTTCACCGAGCTACCCCCAGGAGGGCAGATTCCCAGGAATGAAACGAGCAATGGCGACCACACTGACAGCAGCTTTCACTTCTGGGTCGCCACTGTGCCAAGCGCCAGGCCCTAGCAGGGACCCCCAGCCCACGTGCGCGGGCTCATACCTCACCCTGGCCCTCGGCCCCCAGAGATCCCGGTGTCCCCCATCCCACCCGGATGCCCTTCAGTGAGCGCCCAGTGCAACCTGACGGCGCCCCGAGTGTGCAGGGCCATTGGCGCCCCTCTGCGTCGATGGGGAGGGGCACGGCATGGGCAGGCAGAGTCCTGGGGGGACCTGAGGCCCCAGCAGGGACGTCCCTTGGAGGGGAGGACTTACCGCGATGCTGACCTTCCCCAGGATCTCCTCGGGAATCCGCTTGGCTGCTTTCAACACCTGGTCCAGGGAGCCCCCGTCCTGGGTAACAAGGAAAAGAAGTGGCCGGTCAGGAAGGGACAGCTGCCCTTCCCCAGGTGGCACAATGAAGCGTCTCCGGCTCCCGGCAAGACTGGGGCCAGCGCAGAGAGGAACGCAACCTGCGGCTCTCAAGGCCTCGGGCCCCCATGGCAGGAAGGGAACTGGGCCCAGGTGCCACTGTGTCCCCTTCCCAGAACCGGTCTCGTGGGCCGGCCTTCCCGACGTCGCTGGGGCAGGGACTCTGTGCCAGTTGTGGCAAAAACCCTGCTGGGGGCACAGACAGCCCTGGGGCCGGCGCCTCATGTGCCCGCCAGGCTCCGTCCTGTGGTGCTTCCCGGGGTCCTTGCCCAGCACTCGAGGGGCGGGGGACTGAGAGGACACAGCCGCTGGGCGGCAGACTCGAGGCAGGTCCAGGTCCCCTTTTGGGGCTTCCTGGCCTCCTTGCTAACTTCACTTCTGGGCACCTGCCGGTCCCTGGCCCCCCATGAGGAAACTCAGGGCAGAACTGATGGGGTGCCTGAGGGTGTGTGCCCCGCAGGAGTGACACCCAGTGCGGCCAGCGCAGGAAGTGGCAATACCTCGGTCCCTGGCCCGGTTATCTTGCCATCTCCTGCTCCTATGCCATGTGTCCCGTGAACGATGGTGGCACCCCCTTGACACCCGGGTGTGGCCCCGGATGCCCTCAGTGAACCAGGAAGCAGAAGCCCTGCCCAAGCCTCCTGGACAGCCAACCTGGAGCCCCGAACCCGGGAGTCGTGGGGCTGTGCAGAGGTCAAGGCTCGCAGACACGCCTAGTGGGCCACGCCCAGGACCAGGGGGTGACAGGGCCGAGTTCTTTGACGAGGAGGAAAGCAGAAACCGAGGCTGGGGAGGTGACGCCAGGGCCCGGGACCTCCCCACCATGCTGCTCCAGGACTCCTGCCCTGCGACACCTTCAGCGTCGCTTGGCAGCAGGACTCAGGGAGGTCCGGGTCCCCCCTCTCTGGCCACTTCTGCCCGGCCACACTCAGTGGGAAAGTCCATGGGGAGTTCTAGAAAACCCAACACACTCTGAGGCCTCCAGAGTGCCACTGAGACTGTACTGAGCAGCTGGAGGGACAGACATGCTGGGACAGAGGGCGGGTGTTCCGACCAGCCTGGTCTGGCCAGGGCGCTGCCCAGCCCCGCTTGTGAGCAGGATGAGATGGGAATTATTCTACTTTTCTCATTTTTATCAATCAACCTTATAAGAACTTAAAAAAATTTTTTTTTAAACTATAATCCCTGCTTCCTACCACAGCTACTTGCAATCTTAGAATGGCAATAAACGGTTGCCGAATGATGACATTTAGGGTCACACCCCAGTCGTGACAACCAAAATGCCTCCAGACAGCGCCAGGAGTTTCCTGGGAGGCAGAACGGCCCCTGGCTGGGAGCCCCCAATCTACGGCTGAGAAGACCAAGGGTGGCCGGGTACGGAACTTGCCTGAGTCACAGAGACAGGATGTGGTACAGAAGACACTGCAACGAGGCCTTGGTGACCCCAAATTACACTCTTTGTGCACGACCATATGCATTTATGGTGTGTGTGGTGTGTGTGTTTTACATGTTCTTAAAATTGTACTTTTATCAAACAGGTAGTGCCTAAATGCATATTTCTTATAAAGAATTCAAATGTAAGTAAATAACCTTCTGACCCCGCATCGGTTCCTCCTCTCAAGTGTCATTTATATTCTTCCAGATCTTTTTTTTTTTTTCTTTGAGACAGAATCTCACTCTGTCACCAGGCTGGAGTGCCATGGTGTCATCACAGCTCACTGCAGCCTCCAAATCCTGGGTTCAAGTGATCCTCCCGCCTCAGCCTTCCGGGTAGCTACCTGGGACTACAGGCACCTGACACCACACCCGGCTAATTTTTCTATTTTCTGTAGAAACAGGGTCTCACTATGTTGCCCGGCTGATCTTGAACTTCTGGCCTCAAGCCATCATCCTGCCTTGGCCTCCCAATGTGCTAGGATTAGAGGCGTGAGCCACTGTGCCCAGCCCAAATTTTTAAAACTTTTAAAAATTTTTATTATTTATTTTTGTAGTTGCTTACTTTATCTTCACTTTTTAAAATTATTTTTAACTATCATGGGCACATAATAGTTTTATATGTTCACAGGGTACGTGCGACGTCTTGATACAGGCACACAGTGTGAATTAGTCACACTGGGGTAACATTTCTTTGTGTTAGGAACACTCCAATTCCACTCTTCTAGTTATTTTAAAGTATACCCTGACTTACTGCTGATTACAGCCACGTTGTTGTGGTATCAAACACTGTTCGTTTTAAGTAACCGTATTTGTGCACCCATTACTCACTCCCACTCTAATCCCAACCCCCTCCCAGCCTCTGGTGACCGTCATTCAACTCTCCGTCTCCATGAGATCCATTGTTTTTAATATTTAGCTCCCACATGTGAGTGAGACCACGTCACCACGTCATCTGTCTTTCTGAGCCTGGCATATTGCACTTCACACAATGTCCTCCAGTTCCAACCGCGGTGCTGCAATAGCAGGTTTCACTCTTTTTCGTGGCTATATAATATTCCACGTGTGCATGCACCACAACCTCTGTGCCCATTCAGCCGCTGGTGGACACTTAGGGTGATTCCGAATCTTGGCTACTGTGAATAGTGCTGCAATAAACACGGGGTGCAGATGTCTTCCTTGCATCTGCAAACAAGGATAATTTCACTTCTTCCTTTCCAACTTGGAGGCCCTTTCTTTCTTTCTCTTACCCGGTCAGTTAAGCCAAGACTCCCAGCGCTATCCTGAGTAACAGTGGTGACAGTGGGCACCCTGTCTCCTGCCAGATCTTAGAGGACAGGCTTTCAGTTTCCCCCCACTTGGTGTGACACTTGCTGTGGGTCTGTCGTATACGCCTTTCATCACCCACATTTATTTTTATTTTATTTTACTTTGTTTTTTTTGAGACAGAGTCTCACTCTGTTGCCCGGGCTAGAGTGCCGTGGCATCAGCCTAGCTCACAGCAACCTCAAACTCCTGGGCTCAAGTGATCCTCCTGCCTCAGCCTCCCGAGTAGCTGGGACTACAGGCATGTGCCACCATGCCTGGCTAATTTTTTTTTCCTATATATATATTTTTAGCTGTCCAGATAATTTCTTTCTATTTTTAGTAGAGACGGGGTCTCGCTCTTGCTCAGGCTGGTCTTGAATTCCAGACCTCGAACAATCCTCCCGCCTCGGCCTCCCAGAGTGCTGGGATTACAGGCGTGAGCCACTGCACCTGACCCACATTTATTTTTAAATCACAGACCCTATCAGTAGAAATCGTGGGCGTGTGGGCCACAGCTGAACATGTCTTTTTATTTGTGCACTGTCTACACAGTCCACTGTCCCCAGCTTGTTATAAAAGTAAAGTGGAGCCAGGCATGCACGTGGCTCATGTCTGCAATCCCAGCACTTTGGGAGGCTGAGGCAGGAGGATGGCTTGAGGCTGAGAGTTCGAGACCAGCCTGGGAAACACAGTGAGACCCCATCTCTACAAAAAATTAAAAAAAAAAAAAAAAAAAAAAGCAAGGCAAAAAATTGAACTCAAGAGTTCTAAAGAATGAGCCCGACGAACGCAGCCAGGATGGCTCCCGTCTCCCTCCCGCATGCGGTGTGGTCGGAGCCCACCAGGGTGGGTGCCGGCTCTGGGAATCACTGTCTCAAACTCCCCAAGAACAAAAGGCTCCCCCTTGCCCCAGTGGGAGAGAGGAGGCCTAAGAGCTAACCCCAGGATGTTATTAGGGGAGTCGGCTGAGCTCCCGAGCAGAGCAGAGGGGATGGGGGAGGGGAAGAGCGCCACAGCAGAGAGGGGACAGAGAGGGGCCACCTCAGACCACAAAGCGCTTCCTCATCCTCATGTGGCCCTTTGATTCTCACCCGCACCATGACTCTGCGAGGTGGGGCAGATGCGACACTCCCTCCCAGGTGAGAAAGGGGACAGGCGTCGCATCAGGTGGCTGAGAGGGGGCCCTTGCTGAAATTCGTTTCCTGTCTTTCTTACAAAACTGTCAAAGAGGACAGAGCATTTCTAGGGCGGAACCGAGGCCAACGTGCCTGAGGCCTTGTTGCACCCTGGTTTTGCAAGGGGAGGCCTGCAGGGGGTGGTCTGATACCTGGCGGGCTTGGTTTGGCGGCAGGCCTTGGGCTCTTACCACTTCTGCTTTCATTACGCTCCATCCCACCCACTTCTGGGCTTCAGAACCAGAGTGTCTGAACAAGGGGGCACATCGGAATCCACGCAGTGGTGTCTGTACTCCACGCTAGACACTGTGATCCGTGGGTCTGAACCGGGCCAGGCACGGGCTGCCCTGGAGAAAGCTCAGGTTGCCACGTCTTATGTGCAGGGTGATTTGGAAACCGATCCAGTTTTAGTCACACGTACCCCTGAAGCCACCAATGCCACTGCAGGGTTCCACCCCACAGGTACACTTGCTCCTGTGCAAGGACACCCAACACACCGTTACTCAAAATGGGGCAGGGGCTGGACACAACCTAAGTGTCCCCAGCAAGGGAGCATTTAATGAGTTCCCATGCCAGTCCACGCTCATGTAGGAACACTACACAGCCGGTGGCAGGATGAGGACAGCTCCCCCTGTGGAGTCAGGGAATGATTCTGATGTGAAGAATCTGAGTGAGGAACCAAAGTTGGGCAGAGCGTGTGAATGTTTAAAAAAACAGGCATCTGACCGGGTGCGGCGGCTCACGCCTGTAATCCCAGCACTCTGGGAGGCTGAGGTGGGAGGATCACTTAAGCTTAGGAGTTTGAGACCCGCCGGGGCAACACAGCAAGACCCCATCTCTTCAGAAAATTAAAAAATTAGCTAGGCATGGTGATGTGCACCTGTAGTCCCAGCTGCTCGGGAAGCTGAGGCGAGAGGATCACTTGAACCCAGGAGTTCAAGACCAGCCTGGGTAACATAGTGAGAGCCCCACCTCTAAACAAATAAAAAACATCCCCAAATGCATCTATAGAAACAGATGCTTGTATGGGTGTCAAGTGGCCCCAGAAGGAACCCCTGGAAACTGTGGCTTTGGGGGACAAGGGCTTCACGGATCCAGGTGGGGAGACTTTTCCCCACACCCCATGTTCCACATGAGTTCCTGGTCCTGTGCACGTGCCCCTGGTCCCAAGCCCGGGGCCTGGGGACTTGCCCTCCAGTTCCCAGGCACCCCGCACTCACCATGTGCTCCATGCAGATGCTGATCTCGCCGTCACTGTAGAAGGCGCCGTAGAAGCCCACGATGTAGGGCGAGTTGCACTCGTGCAGGACCTGCAGCTCGCGGATGATCTGGTTCCGGATGGCTGGCTTGATCTCCAGGTGGATCAGCTGCAGGGGACAGATGCCAAGACCAGGCCACTTAGGGTGCCAGAAGACAGGGGCGGGGGTTGGTGTGGGGGAAGGGGGTGTTTCGGCCTTTTGCCCTGGAGCCGTCCACAGCAGTGCTCAAGACCAGCTGAGCCACCTGGGGTCCCACTCTGAGCTGTCTCACACACTTTCAAAAAGGATACATTGTATGGTATGTGAATTACATCCCGATAAATCTGTTAAAAAAAAGCCGACTGAGCAGACATGTCCACTGGGTTGCAGCAGGAAACGTGTTGTGAGGATGCCCCGCCCCCACCTCACACTTGCACAGAGCATCAGCCTTCCCAGGCCCCAGACTGGGGGCACTCCCTTGGAGGGGACAACGACGCCACCTCTGTCCTTCTCTCAGCCAAGGTGGGTCTACCTGGAGCCCCCTCCCCCGGCCCTAGGCTGGGACCCCACGCTGAGCCCAGTGAGCAGGGAAGAGCCTGAGGTCACGCCCGGGGATTCTGGCTCCCTTCCACTCAAGTCCAAGTCCACAGAGGAAATCGTCATTGATCTATCCCAACATTTCAACCGGCGTGAGGAGGCCACAGGACCCTCTTGAGAGAAGCAGAGAAGACACCGACAAACCGCTTGAGCAGCCCCGAACCCACAGGCCGAGAGGAGGCGGCTGAGGCTCTGACAGAGCGTTCTGGCTAACCCGAGGCTTTCGCTGCCGCCATCCCGATAAGATAAGACAAGACATGACATCCACGTATCTGTCAGGGGGCAGAGCCAGGTGGTGGTGCCTGGAAAGGAACGTCATAGAGCCGACAAACCCTTGGGCAGAGTCGCTTATGGGCCGGGCCAGTGGCTGAGGGAAACCGAGGTCTGAGATGGTCCCTGCTTGGAGGACACACGTGGTCAGGAGGGAAGAGAAACAGGTATGACCACATCAATGTGGCAGAAGTGCGTCACGGGAATCGATCCGGGCACTCGGGGATCAGCGGGGATATAAGGTGACATCAGGGCCAAGCCTCGAAGGAAGGGCAGGAGTCGCCACAAGGACGAGGCAGGGGAGGGTGCTGCAGGCACAGGGACAAAGGGATGCCTGTTGGCGGGCAGGAAGGCGTGAAGAAGTGTGCCATGCTCACAGGGCGTGTGACGGGAGAGGCCTCCCCCCCCCCCCCCCCTGCCAGCTAGCAGGGCCTGTGACCTTGGGAACTGCGGCGGGTTGCAGAAGCCCGTGCCCAGCACCCCCTGCCTTTCCCCAGGCAATGTCTCATGCCCACCCTGACCGCAGCCCTCTGTTCTGACTGCCCCTCTGGTTCTCACTTCTCCCCCAACCCACCTGCCCTGTCGGGCTCTCTGGGGCTCCTGGGACACTCACTCCCACCCTGGGGGTCTCAGCAGGACGGACGATTACCCCAGAACCCCAGCACGCTCTCTCTCCTACAGCGGGAGCACATCTCTGAGGCAATGACCATGTTTCTAAAGGGCCTGATACTGAACTTTTTCTTATGTGTTTTTTGGTTTTGTTTTTTTTTTCGAGACAGGGTCTAACACTGTCGCCCAGGCTGGAGTGCAGTGTTGTCATCATAGCTCACTGCAGCCTCCAACTCCTGGGCTCAAGTGATCCTCCTGTCTCGGCCTCCCGAGGAGCTGGGACTACAGGCGTGTGCCATGGCATCCAACTAATTCTTCTGTTTTTTGTAAAGATGGGTCTCACTATGTTGCCCAGGCTGGTCTCGAACTCCCAGCCTCAAGTGATCCTCCTGCCTCGGCCTCCCAGACTGCTGGGATTACAGGCATGTGCCACCGAGCCCGGCCCTGATCTCACTTTTAATGGCTCTGTAACATTTGGGGCCAGTCAAGCAAGCTTTCCCAGCTGACGGGAAGCCACCGCTGAGGACGTACAGAGGAAGAGGAAGGAAGAGGGACAGAGGGTGGGAGGGAGCCTCTCTTGAGCACCTGTGCGTCTGCAGTTGGTCTGACAACCACCCTGGGGGACGGGTGTGACTGCCTCCATTGCACTGACTGAGCAAGTTCAGGTTCAGAGATGTTCCCACTAGCACGCGGCTGGTAAGCCAGGACTGGGGCTGGCCTCACAGATGCCAAAGCCTACGCTCCTTCCACGACACCACTGCCCGGGCCGTGCGGGCCTTAACAGTTAATGATGTAGGGACACCGGTGGGCGTTCGGAGCAAACACCAGGCCGCTGGGAGTCGGAGGTGGTTTCCCCTGAGGAATGAAGAACTCGAGGCAGGAATGCGGTTGGCAACATGAACAAGGAGAGGAGAAGAAAGGGCTTTACCGGGCAGTGGCAGGACACGGGAGGGAGGGAGAGCGCTGCCACCCCACAGGGCTGGGTCTACAATGATCTCGGCACCATCCTAAGTCGCAGGTCACAAGCTGACGGCTTGTAAACTGGCTTTGGTCAGCAGGTATGTGCGCCCTGCAGTGTCTCTAAACGTCGTGAATTAGTTGTCAGAAATCAGAAGAGGTGGCCACCCGGGGCCTGCGACCCGGCCTGGCCACACCCACCCATGCTGAACGGGAGGTGCCCTCCTTTAAGGCCATAATTTGTGGGTGTGCTCCCGCCACCTGCCTACTGTTCACAGCGTGGGCCCCGCAGGTGCCCGGAAGGGTCTGTTTCCACCTTGCCCGGCCCATGACGAGGCTCTGACCACTCGAGAGATGGCAGCTCACAGTGCAATGTGGCCCTGGCCTGTCATGGGACCACCGTTCTAGAATAAGCTAGGGCGGTGCAGAGGAAGACAAATGCAAGGCCAAAACCATTGCTCTGCCACGAGTATGGGGAATTCAAAGAACCCCTTGTGCGTAACAAACACGTTAAGTTCTTCACCAACATCTCCGGGCCCCAGTAACGCAGCGGCTTTGCCCCCGTGGCTGTCAGGTGAGGCTGGGGTAGAACCAGCCTCGCTGCTTTTCAGACCCACATCACACTGGTTGGGTGATCCCAGCTAACCAATGCTGCTGGCCGCAGAGCGGGGTCTGTGTAGGCCCCAGGGAAGCACTGTCCTTGTTCGCTGGCAGGTCCTTACAGACTCTGCCTGAAATTCACACCCTCTTCCGGGGGAATTCAGAACCTGCCCAAGACAGTGGACCTCACTCGCTGTCACTTCAATTTTCCTATCTGTGCCCTTCCACCCAGTAAAGGCAAACAGCCTCCTGGGTAGACTGGCATTCCGGGTGGATTAAAGGAGCCCTGATGCCCAAGGCTGGCCCAGGGCTCCCAGCCCATCAGGGAGTCACAGGCAGCCAGGTAGACAAACTTCTAGACAGTCAACATATCCTCTCCCAATCCCAATTCTTGGGGCAAGTTAAAAAAAAAAACAACTAATTTTGAAAGAATTACAGAAGCACAGCAAGTTGCAAAAATAGTACCGAGAGTCCTGGGTACCCTTTACCCAGCTTCCCCAAAGGTGACATCTTATGTGACCAAAGGACAGAGTCAACCCCAGGAACTGACATCAGGACAACACCGCCAAGCAGACCACAGGACTTACCCGGCCACGCCCCCATAGGTGGCAATGCCCAAATCTTACTTCCCAGCCTACAACAGCGCTGCTCACGAACCCCGCGCCCTTCAGCTGGGGCGCTGTGCCTTGGGGAGGTACCAGGCTCACATCTACACGGACTGTTGGGGACCACCGGGGAGGCTCTGTGACGGTCCCGAGAGCCCCCAGTCCCCACCACATGCGCGAACCAGCGCTCTGCTCTCAAGGTGCCCGCCGCCGCCTGAACCCCACCTCTGCCTTTTCCCTCCCCGTGCTTCGCGTGAAGGGAGCCTGCGGTTTCCACGGCTGTTCTGGTTCTGAAAAGGCTGCCTGCAGTCAGGGGACAGAAATAGAACGTCCGTGGCTGCAGATTTCGGGAGGGAGGGAGGCGAGAAGAAATAGCTGCAGAGCTGACTCCCGGCAGAGGCCGAGCACATGTTCCCGGGGAAGGAAGGGCCCGCACAGACCCGCCTGGGCAGGGGCGTTCAGGTCTCTGAGAACACCGTGTGGGGACATGCGGGATGGTGGGCTTCCAGGAGGTGGCAGCTTTCTATGTCTGAAGGCACCCACTTGAGGAGCCGAACAATCTGGCAACACAAGCCCCCTGCTTCCGTGTTCAGGAGACATCATTCCTTCCTTATCTCGACTCCCAGCCTCTCCCGGGGACTATTCTCAAACACACTGCATAGAGGCCACGTCACGGCCCAGGAGCTCAGCACAAGTGAGCTCAGGCCTGTCGGCACCAGGTCTCTGGATTCCCAAAAGGTGGCATGATGGTCACCTTTATGTGCCCACATGGTGAGCCTGTGGCGCCCAGCTGGTTGTCAAACACCAGTCTAGATGTGCCAGGCAAGTATTTTGTTCAGATGTGATTCACATTTGAATTGGGAGACCCTTTAGCTGTGCACCTGTGGTCCCAGCTGCTTGGGAGGCTGAGGCAGGAGGATTGCTTGAGCCCAGGAGTTGGAGGCTGCAGTGAGCTATGACAGTGACCACTGCACTCCAGCCTGGGCAACAAAGCGAGACCCTATCTCTTTAAATCAATTAATCAGTAGACTCTGAGTAAAGCAGGCGACCCTCTGCGATGTGGGTGGGCCTCACCCAATCAGTCAAAGGCTTTAAGAGAAAATCTGAGGTTCCCCCGAGGAAGAGGGAATTCTGCTTCTAGATGGATCTGGGACTCTTCCCTGGGGCTCCAGCCTACCCTACGGATTTCAGACCTGCAGCCCCATAATCACACAAGCCAGTTCTTTCAAATAAATCTCTAGCTCTACCTATAGTCATTCTCGATCAACAATGGAGATGTGTCCTGAGAAACCTGTCCTTATGCAGTTCCCTCACTGTGCGAACACCACAGCGTGAACTCGCGTAAACCAACGGGACAGCCCGCTACACACTAGCTCCTCGGCTGCCAACCTGTGCAACATGTTCCCAGGCTCAATACTGCCGGCAGCTGCAGCACAATGCTAGGCGTTTGTGTGTCTACACACTTAAAAACATAGAAAAGGCACAGCAAAAACACAGTGCTATCATCTATGGGACCACCATATGTTCGGTCCGTCATGGATGGAAACGATGCTATGGGGGCATGACTGTATACACACACACACACACACACACACACACACACACACACACATCGTATTGGTTCTGTTTCTCTGCAGAACCCTGAACAACAGACTAATATTCCTGAAAACTCTGTGTGCAACCTTTTTCCAGACAGCCTTAAATAGTCTCAGACGTTTCTGCGAATGTGGGTTTTAAAGTCCTCAAAGGCAGACGCCACCATTGGAGGGAGCACTGTGCACAGCCAGTGTGGTCGGGTGGCACTGTACATCCCGCCCAGAGCTGGGCTCTTTCTGGGCCCAGGAGCCCGTCAGTGAGCAGGGGCCTAGCCACCCTTCCAAGCTCTCTGCTGTGTCTGAGGGCACCTGTCCTCACCACGCATGGACTGCAGAGGACGGGGACAGACCACAGAGGATGGGGACGGGGCCGCCCGCCCCCCTGCCGCTTACCTTTCTGGCCATGATGAGGCCCGATGGCCGGTGCTGCACCTTGGTGACCACTCCACCATTGCCCGCGCCCAGCTCCGAGATACGCTCAAAGTCATCATCCTTGAGCTCCCCGACCTTGGCCTTCTGGGTGAGGAAGGCTTCCAGACGCTTCTTTTGCTGCTCATCCAGTTCTAGCTCCTCGAGCTTCTTCTGCAGGTCTGCCAGGTTCGCTCTGCGGGGACCCCGAGGGTGAGGATAAGAAGAGAGCGTATGAGCTACCGAGAGGGGACTCCGCCACGTGGCGAGGCGCCCCCAGCCCTGGCAGGACACAGAGTGGAGGCAGACAGGATCCTGCACTCCAGGGGCTGATGGTGCCGCAGGGAAGCGGGACATGTGTCTCTGTCCCCTGCCTCGAGACATACCACTGACCAGAACCAGGAACTGAGGAGACCGCCTCGATCCCAGCTCACAAAGGCTGGAAGATCTCCGGATCTTAAGGGCAAGCCGCAGCTTGGAGGACCCAGGAGGCCTCCTTCCCAACACAAGAACTCTAGCCACATAGGGAGGCCATGAGGGAACCCGGGGGACCAAGCAAGTGAAGCTCAAGGTAGGATGTCTGTCTTTGCCAAAGATGGAGGAGCAGGTGTTCTAAGTGGACAGAACCAACAGGTGGGAAAAGTTGCAGCATAGAAGCTGCATCAAACGTGCATTTAATTTACGTGAATTAAACACTGACACTGGAGGGAGAGAAGGCGAGGGGCAGAATTTAAACAGTGCAGCCAATTCCAGGGCATTCCACACAACCAGAGCACTCTTCTTTTTTTTTTTTTTGAGACAGAGTCTCGCTCTATTGCCTGGGCTAGAGTGCCATGGCATCAGCCTAGCTCACAGCAACCTCAAACTCCTGGGCTCAAGTGATCCTCCTGCCTCAGCCTCCAGAGTAGCTGGGACTACAGGCATGTACCACCATGCCTGGCTAATTTTTTCTATATATATTTTTAGTTGTCCAGCTAATTTCTTTCTATTTTTAGTGGAGACGGGGGTCTCGCTCTTGCTCAGACTGGTCTTGAACTCCTGACCTAGAGTGATCCTCCCGCCTCGGCCTCCCAGAGTGCTAGGATTACAGACATGAGCCACCGCGCCCGGCCCACTCTTCTTATTAAATCTTGCACATTACTGTAAACATTATACATTTATACGGGTACACAATTCCTGAACTCGGCTATTAAAAAACCAACCATGGGCCGGGTACAGTGGCTCACACCTGTAATCCCAGCACTTTGGGAGACTGAGGCAGGAGGATTGCTTGAGCCCAGGAGTTCAAGATCAGCCTGAGCCAACATAGCAAGACCCTATCTCTTAAAAAAAAAAAAAAATTTGGCCAGGTGTGGTGGCTCACGCCTGTAATCCTAGCACTCTGGGAGGCCAAGGCGGGAGGACTGTTTGAGCTCAGGAGTTCGAGACCAGCCTGAGCAAGAGCGAGACCCCGTCTCTACTAAAAAGAGAAAGAAATTAGCTGGACAACTAAAAATATATATAGAAAAAATTAGCCAGGCATGGTGGCACATGCCTGTAGTCCCAGCTACTCAGGAGGCTGAGGCAGGAGGATCACTTGAGCCCAGGAGTCTGAGGTTGCTGTGAGCTAGGCTGACGCCATGGCACTTGCCCAGGCAACAGAGTGAGACTCTGTCTCAAAATAAATAAATAAATAATAAAAAAAATTAGCCAGGTGTGGTGGTTTGTGCCTGCAGTCCCAGCTACTCAGGAGGCTGAGGTGGGAAGATCACTCTGAGCCCAGGAGTTTGAGGCTGCAGTGAGCTATGATGAAGCCACTGCACTCCAGCCCAGGCAAGAGAGCAAGAACCTGTTTCAAGAAAGAAAAAAACAAAAACAAAAACAGAAAAAACCCTGACCATGTACACTGCAATTTATTGAGTGATTCACCGAATTTTCAAAGGCAATTTTGACAGTAAACTGTTTTCACAAATGCCTTGACTTTGAACCAGGTCCTGGAGTAAAAGCAGCTCCGGGTAAAAGGCAGATACTTCAGCTCGATGGACCCAAGGACTGACCCAGTGCTGTCTACAGACATAGGAGGTAAGCCACATGTCAGCTTAAACCTTTCTAGTGTCCGTGTTAAGAAAGGAAAACAGGTGAAATTAACTTAGTAGCACCACTGATTTCACCCATTAAAAATATTATCATTTTCCATGTACAATCAATACAAAAATTAACGGTTTACATTTTTTGCATGCCTTTGAAGTCTGTAATGTGCATATTGTCCTCAGAGCTCTCGTGAATTTGGAGAAGCCACGTTTGAAGTGCTGGCTGTGTGGGGGTTACAGAACCAGACAGTGCGGCTCTAAAAGTCTCTCGGGGAGAATGGGCTGCCTCCGGTGGGCCTCAGCCACCGATTCTAGAAGGTGCTACGGCCACAGACTGCACGACATCCCACCAGGAAACTTCCAGTCCTGAAGTTCAACCATTGCTAGCCTAGAACTTACAGACGTGTGAGCCAAGGGTCACAGAGGCCAGAATCGGGGTGACCTGATGCTAGGCGATGTCGCCAGAGCTGGAGCTGCAAAGGGCTCGAGGCAGGGGCAGGTTCCACATCCCGGGCTGTACAAACACCATCTCATCTCATTCTCACCACCGCCCTGGGAGGCAAGTCTCGGGTAGCCTTGGCCCAGGCAGGAGGGGACAGACTTACAGGGTTTAAGTAACTTGCCCGAGGTCTCAACACAACACTAGCAAGCGGCAATGCTCACGACCTCGCTCATCTTAGAGTTCCCCGCTGTGGGCCTAGTAGGTGCTCAATGAACACCTGCTGAACGAGGACCCGGAGGAGGAAGTGACGTCGAGGCGCCGAGAGGTAGGAGAGAAGGCAAGGAACACATGTGAGTGAGTGAACGGATACGGCTGTTCAGTGCAGGGCTGGGGAGGCGGCTTCTGAGGCCAGGCTTGCAAGGGCTCAAGTGCTGCCCGAGACGTTGAAAATGCATTCTGGAGCCAGTTGATTAATTCTTCTTAAATTTAGCAGCAATTCAATTGTGGTTATATAAAAAAAAAAAAAAAGACCAACCCTGGAATCCCTATAGCTGGCTTCCTCCACTGGGGGAATTGTCAATGGACAGAAATCAGACACCACATAAAAGACAGGAACGTGAAGAAAGGACTGTCTCATAAGAATAAGGAACATGCTCCCACGTCTGGCTGTGAGGATATTAACTCGCACACATATGCATTAAGTCTCCTTCTGCCAGGCATGGTGGCTCACGCCTGTAATCCCGACACTTTGGGAGGCCAAGGCAGGAGGATTGCTTAGACCAGGAGTTTAAGACCAGCTGGGCAACATAGCAAAAGCCCCGTCTCTACAAAAAAATGTTTAAAAAAATCAGCCACTGCCAGGCACGGTAGCTCACGCCTGTAATCCTAGCACTCTGGGAGGCCGAGGCGGGAGGATTCCTCAAGGTCAGGAGTTAGAGACCAGCCTTGCCTGAGCAAGAGTGAGACCCCGTCTCTACTAAAAATAGAAAGAAGTTAGCTGGACAACTAAAAATATATAGAGAAAAACTTAGCCAGGCATGGTGGTGCATGCCTGTAGTCCCAGCTACTCGGGAGGCTGAGGCAGGAGGATCATTTGAGCCCAGGAGTTTGAGGTTGCTGTGAGCTAGGCTGACGCCACGGCACTCTAGCCTGGGCAACATAGGGTGACTCTGTCTCAAAAAAAAAAAAAAAAAAATCAGCCGCGAGTGATAGCACCTGTAGTCTCAGCTACTCAGGAGGCGAGGCAGGAGAACCATTTGAGCCCAGGAGTTCGAGACTGCAGTGAGCTGTGATGACGACACTGCACTCCAGCCTGGGTGACAGAGCAAGACCCTGTCTCTAAAAACAACAAAGTCTCTTCTTCAACTTCTTCATCCAGGTCACACAAGGCCAAGCCGCTGAGCAGGTGAGCCCAACATACATGTCATAAGCCCAGCATGCCTGGTTCTCACAGGGTCACACCATGAGTACAACAAACGGACCTCGCCTGGGGCCCCGGGGACTGTCCTGCGCTGCCCCACTCCAGGCCCCACTCCAGGCAACAGAAACGCAGGTGTCACCAGAGCCTGACTACGCAGGTGTGCGTCTCCAACACCCAGAGTCACCTCCATTGTTCCTACACGACACAGCTCTGCCATGGTGTCACCCCACTACGCCGGGATGCCCCTTTGACCCCTTCCCCTGGCTTCTCGGGAGCCCCCCAAGTCCTCTTGCTGCCCTCCGTCTCCTCAAACTTTCCACACTCAGTCAGCCCCGCCTTTGCAGGCTTTTCTGGTCCATTTGCTTCTAGAATCTGCTCATCGGCTTTCAGGGGTCCCAACAGGCCCCTCTATACACCGGCCCCTCCCAATCCCCCTTGATCCTGCTTCCCAGCCTCCTTACCCAGCTCCCCGGCTTCAGTGCACTCCCCACACCCCACCTCCACCACCAGCGGGCAGTGGGAGCTTCTCCTTGTGTGTCTGAGGCTCCCTTCCCCTACTGCCCCCAGAGATCCCCCACCCAACCCCTCATGGATGCCTGTGTTTGCCTCTCAGGCCTCCCTGCCCATTACCTTGCTCCTGCAAGGACCCCCCAACCCCTCTCCCCTAGGGTCCCCTACCCCATCTTGGCCCC
>CM052442.1:108438611-108540169 GCA_028533085.1 Varecia variegata | reverse complement strand
CAGAAGACCCCTCAAACTGTCCTGACCACCCAGGAGCTCCCCTTACCACCTCCTCTCCCCAGATGCCTCCCTCAAACCTCACTACTCAGGATGCCCCTCACCAGTCCTGCCCCCTACAGCATCCCCCCCAGCCATCCTCTCCTCTCAGGGACCCCCCCAATCTCACGACTCCAGGGCCCTAATCCTAACCCCTAACCCTACAATCATCTTCTCTCTGCCAGGACCTCTCCTAGGCCTCATCTCACTACTTAAGGACCCCAAACCCCATCTTTTTTCCCCAAAGAGACTCCCGAATTCTGATATCATTACTCAGAGACACCCACCCATCACCCTGATTTTGCTATTCAAGGTCCCCACACCCTGTCTGTTCCTGTAGGGGCCTTCCCCTGGCCCAATTTCATTATTCAGGGACCCCTCACTCTGTCCTTTCCTCTTAGGGACCCCCCCATCACCCTGATTTTGCTACTTGGGACCCCACACCCAGTCTTCTCCCAGCAAAGACCTTCCCTCTGCCCGATCTCACTACTCAGGGACCCCCGACTCTGTCCTCTCCTCTTAGGGAACCCTGTCATCCTGATTTCTTTCCTGGGGACCCCACACCCCGTCTTCTCCCCGCAGGGACCGCCCCTCGGCCCGACCGCCCCACTCGGGGACCCTCCCCCGTCCACACCCGGCCGACCCTGGCACTCACTCGGAGGCGCCCTCGCTGGTGGGGGACGGGCCCTCGGCGATGGCGGGGTTGATGGTGAGGGCCGGCAGCACCGGCTTCCTCCGGGCCAGCATCGGGGCTCCGCGGGCCGGCGGCGGCGGCGGCGGCGGCGCCTCTAGCCGGGGCCCATAGGGGGCGGGCCGGGAGCGGGCGGCGCCGACGCGAGCCCCGGGCTGCAGCCGCGGCCTAGGCCGGTGCCGGGGCGGCCAAGGGCGGGCGGCGCTGCGGGCCGGGACCGAGGGGCGCCGAGGGACGCCGGGGCTGAGGCCTAGGAGTCGCCGCCGCCGCCGCCGCCGCCGCCGAGGCCCAAGCAAGGCTGACGCTGCAGCCGGAGCCCGGGAGGCCGAGGGCGGGGAAAGAGCAGCCGCGAGATCGCGCGCCGGCCTCTCGCGAGAGCGAGCGAGGGAGCCGCCACAGGCCCCACCCCTCAGCTGGGGCGCGTGCGCACCAGCCCAAAGCCACCTCCCGTTGGCGAAAGGGGCGGAGCCCCACTCGGGGAGGTGCCCGGAGCTTGCGCAGTCACTCGCCTTCTTGCGCGTGCGCACGCGCATGGGGCGGGGCGTGGGCTCAGTGGAGAGGAGCAGGTGACAGGTGGGCAGGGAGAGAAGCTAGACCCCCTCCGAGGCTGTAGTGTCCCAGGCTGGGGCTGACGGAGCCAGTAAAATCCCAAAAACGTTGGGAACACCCAGCAGATTCCATTTACTCTTTTTGCCAAGTGTGTATGCCCTCCTGCCCCCACCATCTTTTTTTTTTTTTGAATATAGGATCCCACCACCTTAAAGTATCAATTGCTCCCATTCTTTCACAAGGGAAGGGTCACTTTAACACGTTTTAAAAATTATTTATTTATTTATTTATTTATTTTTTGAGACAGTCTCACTCTGTCGCCCGGGCTAGAGTGAGTGCCATGGCGTCAGCCTAGCTCACAGCAACCTCAAACTCCTGGGCTTAAGCGATCCTTCTGCCTCAGCCTCCCGAGTAGCTGGGACTACAGGCATGCGCCACCATGCCCGGCTAATTTTTCTGTATATATTTTTAGCTGTCCACATAATTTCTTTCTCTTTTTAGTAGAGACGGGGTCTCGCTCTTGCTCAGGCTGGTCTCGAACTCCTGAGCTCAAACAATCCGCCCGCCTCGGCCTCCCAGAGTGCTAGGATTACAGGCGTGAGCCACCGTGCCCGGCCAAAAAATTATTTATTTTTAATTGAAAAAAATTATATATATGTATTATGTACTATATGTTAAAACATTTCTATCGTAAACTACACATCACACAAAATTTGCCATTTTAACCATTTTAAGTGCACAGCTCGGTGGCATTAAGTGCATTCACATTGCTGTGCAACCATCACCACCCTCCATCTCCAGAACTTTCTCATTTTCCCAAACTGAAGCTCTGTCCCCATGAAACACTCACTCCCCACCCCCTCCCCAGCCCCTGGCACCCACCATCCTACTTCCTGTCTCTGTAGATCTGACGACTCTAGGGACCTGCTGTGAGTGGAGTCACACAGGATTTGTCCTTTTGTGACGGGTTTATTTCACTGAGCATCAAGTCCTAAAGGTTCATCCTTTTTGGAGCAGGTGTCAGAACCTCCTTCCTTTATAAGGCTGAATAATATTCCATTGTGTGTATACACCAAACCGGCTTGTCCATCCATCTGCCAGTGGACATTGGGTGGTTTCCACCTTGTGGCCGTTGTGATTCATGCTGCTGCGAACATGGGTGTGAAAATATCTGTCTGAGTCCCTGCTTTCAATTCTTTTGGGTACATGCCCAGAAGCGGAATTGCTGGATTATATGGTAATTCGATTTTTTTTTTGAGGATCCGCCTTACTGTTTGCTATAACAGCTGTACTCTTTTACGAGAAAGGTCATTCTAACACAAAAAAGAAAAAGAAAGGGAGGGAAGGAAGGAAGGAAGGAAGGAAAAGGAAGTATTAATATGTGACACGGGATAAAGGGCAGTTGTTTAAGTGGGAAAAAAGTTGATTTCCTGAAAAACTGACCACATTTTGCTTTTCTTTTTGTTGTATCTTGAGCATCCTTGTACATATCACAGTGGGAACACCTTTGGGAATCACATGGGAGGAAGATGAGAGGAAATGACTGAGTCAATACCTTCCTCCAGGGTCGGGGCAGGTCCCCTGGTGTCCCTGGCTCAGTCCTGCTCACCCTCTTTCTGGCTGCCCCTTCGTTATTCTTTTAACAGTTTGCAGTGCTCTGTGTGCTGGGCACCAGAAACAATGTTTCAAAAAGAAACATAATTGCAAAATGTGACTATGCTCTTAAAAAGGCAAAAATGTAACCATATCTCTTCCCTGATTAAAGCAGCTCCTATCCTGAGTCAAGGATCAGGGAGGGGGGAAAAAACTGCTTCTAGACAAGGCTACTACTGGATTTGCACAATCTACCTGCCATGACTCCCACCCAAAGGTCAGATGAATGCTCCTGTGACCCCAAATAATGCCTCCTTGCACAACTCTGGCCACCCCCACCTCCCTGCTGTTCTGCCCAGTGATCTTTCCCTCGCTTTATTTTATTTTAGGCTACATATAATGTCTTTTTATGGAGCTATAACTTGCCTGTAATGAATGCACCGTTCTTGACTGTTCAATTCCTTGGGCATTTACAATTGTATACGCCCATGTCATCATTCCCCAAACTGCACACAATTTGTTCACCACCTTTTTGGTTAATCCTCCCTGCTGCTTCAACCAGCTGTGATGTGGTGGTAAATGTTTAACGATGAACTGTTAAAATAAGGGAAAAAGGGAGACAAGGAGAGATGAGACAGAGAGAGAGATTGTGAGATTAATCTGTAGCATTTGCCCATTTCTGTGTTGTATATTCCTACCATGACCTATTTCCCAGCAAGCATGAAATTGGTGACAATAGATGTTTATGAATCAGTGCAAGTTGGCTGCAACACCCCACTACATCCAGAAACCCCCTAGATTCTGAGTTCTATCCACATAGATTAGGTTTTGCCTGTTCAAGAGCTTCATATAAACAGAATTGCACAGGCCGGGTGCAGTGGTTCATGCCTGTGATCCCACCTCTTTGGGAGGCTCTGAGGCAGCAAGGTCATTTGAAGCCAGGAGTTCAAAACCAGCCTGGGCAACATGGAGATCCTGTCTCTATTAGAAGGAAAAAAAAAAAGAGAGAGATAAAAAAATAAATCAATGGAATTGTACAGTGTGCAACCTTTTGTGTTCAGGTCTTTTTGCTCAGCACAATGTTTTCGAGATGCAGCCATGTTGTTGCACGTAACAGTTACCGGCTCGTTCATCTTGCTTGACCATATTCCATGGGATGTGTTATATTTTGCAGATTGCCCTTGATGTAAAACAGTAAATGAATTCTCCTTGAGGAGGACAAAGAGATTGAATCTCCTGTCATGGCCAGAATTTTCAGCACTCTGCAATTCCTACTTGGAGACTCAGCACTCTTTTCCAGAAAGTCTTTCTGATCTCCCACTTGTTGACAGGGTCTCACTCTGTCACCCAGGCTGGAGTGCAGTGGCCTCATCATAGCTCACTGCAGCCTCCAGCTCCTGGGCTCAAGCGACCCTCCTGCCTCAGCCTCCCGAGTAGCTCGGACTACAGGCATGCCTGGCTAATTTTCTATTTTTAGTACAGACAGGGTCTTGCTCTTGCTCAGGCTGGTCTCGAACTCCTGGCCTCAAGTGATCCTAGCACCTCAGCCTCCCAGAGTGCTTGGATTACAGGTGTGAGCCACCATGCTCAGTCCCATATGTGCTATTTGAAGGGTACGTGAAATGAGTGTTCTTGTCCTCAGGGAGACAGCTTGCCCTCTAAGCACCCGATTCTCAGCACTTATTGTAAAACACGAGCTTTTACTTTTGAGATCACAGTGTGGACTCACACCCTCCACCCATTGTGTATCTCCACTACCAAGTGCATTTTGCTCCATAACCTCTCTTGATGACATATCTTGCCACTTATCATTGGTTCCAATAACACTTTTCTTAGTACATCTGTTCCCTGGTTCCAGGGAGTTGGGTGTCTCTTAAATTGCTCCTCCAGGAAATAAATTTCTAATGGCTTTCTCGATAGATTCAATCTAAGGTGACATTTATCTTGTTTTAGCACAAGCTGGTCTTAATATCACACAGGGACATTGTTCCAATCTAGAAGTGCACCATGAACTTTTATCTCTCTCACCTGGGCAAGGGATTAACTGAAAGAACGGCTGAACCCACCGATTTGGAAAGCAATTTAGCCCTATCTTTCATACCCTATGACCTAGCAATGCTATTCCTAGGCATGTAACCTAGGGAAACTCTTCCCGTGCATGAACAGGAGACACATATTAATGCAATAATATTCTCAATGGCCAAAATTTGGAAGTTGGCTGGGCAACATGGCTCACACCTGTAATCCTAGCACTCTGGGAGGCTGAGGCAAGAGGATTGCTTGAGGTCAGGAGTTCAAGACCAGCATGAGCAAGAGCGAGACCCCGTCTCTACTAAAAATAGAAAAATTATGGTGTGCGCCTGTAGTCCCAGCTACTTGGGAGGCTGAGGCAGGAGGATCCCTTGAGCCCAGAAGTTTGAGGTTACTGTGACCTAAGCTGACACCACAGCACTGAAGCCCAGGTGGCAGAGCAAGACTCTGTCTCAAAAAAAAAAAAAAAAAAAAAAGTGATGGAGAAAAGTTAATAATGCCGATTAAATTTTAAAGTGTGTCATGACTGTAAATGTTAGAATGTGAATAGTACACACACAAAAATGAGGTAATATTTTTCCAGTATTGAAAAACTATCTGATTCATCAAAGAAGTCATTTACATTATTGAAGGCCATATGAAATTCCAACATATGTCTTCATTTCATCTTATTAACATAAATGAAAATAGCACCAACATTTATGCCAGAACTACACCCGTTCAGTTATTTGCAACTGTAGGTTGACAGCGGGTACAAGAGTTTTGCAAAAATTGGCAAAACCCTTTTGTGAAAATCAAATGGCTGTATGGAATTGACAAGAGTATTGTATCTTTCATTGATTGTAAATTGTAATTTATAGTTCTTTATTCTTTATACCAGTAGCACTTATTTATTTATTTTAGAGACAGGGTCTCGCTCTGTCACTCAGGCTGGAGTGCAGTGGTGCGATCACAGCTCACTGCAGCCTCCAACTACTGGACTCAAAGGATCCTCTTGCCTCAGCCTCCCAAGTTGCTGGAACTACAGGCATGTGCCACTGAGCTTCAGTAGCATTTATCACACACGCACACACATGGTTCCCCTCCACAAAGAGCTGGTTGTTAAAGTTGACCACCACACCACTGCCTTTATTCATTTGGGAGTTGAGATAATTCTTTGCCAACGTTTGTGTATTCGTTCAACAAACATTTATTGAATATCTACTTTGTGCCAGGCAGAGAGACATATCCTAGGGCATATGGCCGTTCACTAATTATTTCATTCAACAAGAATGTCTTGCACTCCTTCCATGCACAGACATCAGTCCAGATTTCAACTCATCAGAAAGAAGGATGGGTTTAGGGTGGGGAGAGACCAAAAGCATGCTCAAGATACTCATTTTACAGCTCTGCAAAAAAGGATCCACGCAGACAAATGAGAACTGTGAGAGAATGTGGGAAAAAACAAAAGGGCTTGATGGGGGGAGGGAGGGATAACAGGTGAAATTTATTTTTTTCTCTTCCTGCTCTTTCATACTTTCTTTTTTATTTGTATAAATTGTTTTAAGTTTACCAAAACAAAATGATACATTTGTATGCATGTAAGCGGTACCAGTGCAACTCTGTTACATGGATACACTGTGTAGTAGTGAAGTCTGGGCTTTTGGTAGATTGTATCCACTGCCTGAATAGTATACATTGTACCTATAAAGCGATTCTTTTAATCACTCCCCCCCATTTCCACCCTACGGAGTCTCTGATGTCTATTTTTCCACACTCTATGTCCATGTGGACACGTTATTTGGCTCCCACTTGTAAGTGACAGCATGCAATATTTCACTTTCCATTTCTGAGTTCTTTCACTTAAGATAATAGCCTCCATTTCCATCCATGCTGTGGCAAAAGACACGATTTCCTTCTTTTTTATGGCTGGATAGTATTCCACGGTGTACAGAGACCGCATTTTCCTCGTCCATTCATCCACTGATGGACACGTAGGTTGATTCTATATCTTCGATATTGTGAATAGTGCTGTGATAAACATGTGAGTGCCGGTGTCTTTTATTTATTTAGTAGGACTATTATTTAATCATAACTTAAAACACATGGGTATTGTCTTTTTATATCTTTTTTAAATTGAGCTGTAACACACCTAACATAACAATCCGCCCCTTTAAAGTGGATGTTAGGATAATCACTGTGTTGTGCAACTATTAATAACATCACCAGCTAATTCCAGAGCATTTTCGTCACCCCAGAAAGAAACCCCATCCCCACTCCCCCCTCCGCAAGCCCTGGTGACACTAATCTGCTTCCCGTCTTTAAAGATGACCCTTGCCTTTTGCTACCGACTTCTGACCGGGCCAATGGGTGCCCAGAGAAGGGATGAAGTGAAAACGAGGTTTTAATGACATGTCGAAATCACTCTGATCAAAGTTCCAAATCCAAACTCAAGGTTTCCAGAAAGAGCAATAACTTTTTTTTTTAGCAGGGGCCATTAAAAATCTCCCGGGCTGAGCAAGATCAAATGGGTGTGTGCAGGTCCCCCCAGGGAGCATGTGACTTAGGGAGGTGTTTATTTGTAAATGTGGTCACTGCACTTCCTGCCTGACATTGGAGGTCCAGTCTGGATAATTTGTGAAATGCGGAGTCCCTTAGAAACGTGGGGCCTTGAAAACCTCATTGCAACCCTGTGGGCCTCACTTTTCCCTTTTCCTTTGCAAAATGCCTTTTTCCTTCAACACTACAGCTGAGGTCAGCAAACTTTTTGTACAAATGACCAACTAGTATACGGGGCGCGGTGGCTCACGCCTGTAATCCCAGCACTCTGGGAGGCCGAGGTGGGAGGATCGCTTGAGGCCAGGAGTTCGAGACCAGCCTGAGCAAGAGGAGGCCCCATCTCTACTAAAAATAGAAAAAATTAGCCAGGCATCGTGGCGTGCACCTGTACTCCCAGCTACTTGGGAGGCTGAGGCAGGAGGATCACTTGAGCCCAGGAGTTGGAGGCTGCAATGAGCTGTGATGATGGCATTGCACTCCAGCCTGGGCAACAGAGCGAGACCCTGTCTCTACAAATAAATAAATAAATATTTCCCCAAACATTACAAAAAATGTAAAATCCATTTTTCTATTCTTTTTTTGTTTATTTTTATTTTTTCCCCACCCCCCATAAAATCCATTTTTAACTCACAGAGTGTAGGAAAACAGGCCATGGGCTGTGGGCCTCAGTTTTCCACCCCTGATATAGGGTGTGATCGTCCTTCACACTGGGAGGTATTTGGGGCTTAAAACGTGCCTATGTTGTTTATCTTCAAGTTCCTGCAAATCACTTCCCCCAAGGTTCATTTATTTCACAGTCATTATTGAACCCCAACTACACACCAAGCATCGGATTATTCAAAATCCCTGCCCTCACGGAGCTCATGGTGTGGTGAGGGAGAAATGGGCCGCACACAAGATAAACAGTATTTCAGACATCAGGAAAGAAAGCAGGGTAGAGGCGACGTATGGAGGGAAGGAGTAAAGGCTGCGGTTTTATGGAAGATGGCAGGGAAGGTCTCCCGGAAAAGGCAACATCAGGGAAAGGTAGGATGTTCCCCATGGATATCTGGGGAAAGGTTTTGAGATGAAGGGCACAGCCCATGCAAAGGCCCTGGGGCAGGACGGTGCCTGACATGTTGGAGGCACAGCGAGGAGTCCCATATGGCTGGAGCAGAGTGAGGAGGGGGAGAGAGGGAGGAGGGGAGGACAGGGAGGGGATGGGACAGGCCATGCAGGGCCTGGTGGGCCTCAGGGAAGACTTGGGCTTTGACCCTGAGGGAGGTGGGAGCCATGGAGGGAGGTGGGAGCCATGGAGGGCTGTGGGCAAAGGAGGGACCAATCCTGACTCAAGTGCTCACAGTTGCCCCCTGGTGGATGCTGTGGGGAGGACAGACTGTGAGGGGTGAGGGCAGGAGGTGGGGAGCCGGGGCAGAGGGGACTGTGCTGGACCAGGTGGGCCACGGTGTGGCTGCACCAGGTGGAGCTGGGGTGGATTTTGAAGGTGGAGTCAGCATCAGTCCTTGCTGATGGAGGGATGTGGAGATGTGAGAGTAAAGTCGTGGGCAATCTGAGGTTTTGACCTGAGCACATGGAAGAATGACACTTCCATTTAGTAAAACGGGAGTGACAGCAGGAGGGGCGTGTTCGGGGGAGGTCAGGAGCTCAGGGTCAGCTGTGATGTCCCACGTGGGGACATCACAAAGACAGTCGGACGTGCAAACCATTTCCCAGCCTTCGGCAATTAACTGCGACAAGGACTTCAGACTCCCAGTGATGGGAACCTCTGGGAGGACTTGTCGCATCTGCTGTAGCAACTGAATGATTTCATTTTGAATCTCATATCTCACATCTGATATCTTGGAGACGCGGAGCTGAATTTATAAATAATCGGTGCTTTTTTTCCTTTTTGGAAAAAAGACCTAAACACAATTCTAGTGTCAGGGAAGTAAGTAATATAGGCTTATTATGTTAGGTGTTCAATAACAAATCAATGGGGGAATGAATGAATGCATAAATGATGAGTGAGTGAATGAAGACTTTGAAGGGGAGCGGTTCATTTCCTGACAAGCTCTAGCAATGCCGGTGTGATGCCTTCTCCCAGGAGAACTGTCCTCATTTCTGGATGCTGTGTCATTGGTGCTCTGTGCACATCCCAAAACACAGTGGTCCCTCACGTCCTCACTTGATCCACACAGAGTATATTGTCTCTATTTTATTGACAAAGAAACAGAGGCCAGGAGAGGCATTGAGAAATTGGCAAGTTCTGGAGTTGGGACTTGATCCCAGCTTGGTGCACATAGGCTACATTATAAAAAAGAAAAAAGAAAGAAAGAAAGAAGCTTCCAGAAACCCTTCTAAGATTCGATGGAGAAGGAAGAGGGGTTGATGGGACCAAGAGTAGAATCAAATTAGGTGACAGAAACTGTGTGTGGGGTGGCTGGTTAATGTGTAACGATTGGCTCTCCAGAGGAGGGAAACACGAGTTTGTAGCATGCCAATTCCCACGGTGTAAATATTGCCACCTCGGCCAATCTCAACCTCCCCATGTGATGTTATTGAAATCAGAGTTAGAAGGAGACGTGCATCATCTGTTCCCACCAGCCAGAACGAGCAGGCTACAGCACACTACAGCAGCTAGTTTTTTTTTCCTTTTGTTTCCTTTTTTTCCCCTGTCTATACTAAAAATAGAAAAATTAGCCAGGCTTGGTGACGCATGCCTGTAGTCCCAGCTACTCTGGAGGCTGAGGCAGGAGGATCGCTTGAGCCCAGGAGTTGGAGGCTGCAGTGAGCTATGATGATGCCACTGCACTCCAGCCTGGGTGACAGAGTGAGACCCTGTCTCTAAAGATAAATTAATTAATTAAAATAAAAAATATTAGATAAAAAAGAGAAATGCTTTGGGAAAACAAGGAATGGCATGCTATATATTTATGAAAGGACCTTGAAAAGTCACAAAGCTGTTCAAATTTGCTGATATCTTTGATGCTAGTTAAGTGTCAAAAGATTTGAATCCTTGAGAGCTGTTCAAGTGGGTAAAGTGTGGTGAGGGGTATGGCCCCAGGAAGGGGAAGCCCCTGGCGACCTTGTCAGTGGGCAGGAGGGGAGAAGGAGGACAAGAGAGGGTGTAAAGAGAAAAATAATAACCTCCCACTTCCCACAGGAAGACCCAGGCAGAGGCCTGGAAGGAGCTTGGGGATGCAGTTGTTCTAGGGCCCCTCTAGAGGGCGCATGGAGCCTGGCCTGCAGGGTAAGGGTTCATTGGCCTGGGGGTAGTTTCTGTCCTTGAACTTGGAGAGGCCCCTTGTACCCTTCCAGAGTTGAAGGCTTCGAGGAGAGGAGTTGACCAATTAGGGCAAGAGCCCTGTAATAAATACAGAGTTTAAACAGTCTCTGCTGCAATTTCTCAGTTCATCTCTTGAACTTTGCAAAGAGTTATAGGCTACATGTAGGCAACTGAGCGTGGCTGTGTGCCAATAAAACTTTATTTATATGTGAATTTCATATAATTTGCCTGTGAATGAAAATCATGAAATAATTTTTCTAACCTTTTAAGCCTTTAAAATCATTCTTAGCTTGAAGTCTACACAAAAACAGGCAGCCCCTGGGGTTATGGTTTGTCAACAGAGTATCCATGGGGTCTCAGAAGACCCAACTCATGGTGGTGACAATAAACTTTTGTTTGAGGCTTACTAAGTAGCAGGCAGGTACTATTAATAAATGTTTCAATGCAGGGGCTTATGTAGTATATTTAACACCCAGAGTGGATCTTGTTTTAATACCCCCTTTTCTATATGACAAAACTTTTCAGTAATGATTATGAAATACAATAAATAATAGTAATGGCAGTGCCAGATGCAGTGGCATAAGACCCCATCTCTACCAAAAATAGAAGAATTAGCTGGATATGGTGGTGGCGCCTGTAGTCCCAGCTGTTCAGGAGGCTGAGGCAGGAGGATCGCTTGAGCCCAGGAGTTTGAGGCTGCTCTGAGTTGCAATGACACACCACTGCACTCCAGCCTGGGTGACAGAATGAGACCTTGACTCTCAAAAAAAAAAAAAAAAAGTAATGACAAGAAAAGAAATAAAGAGAGTGAATTTTTTTTCTTTTATTGAACATCTTGTGTATAATCATACCACTGACATAAATACAAGAAATATTACAATTCAGCACAGGGAAAAAAGTAATGAGTGAATAGCTTTTATTCACTAATGATTTTTTTTTTAAATAAAAACTTATCTTTTACATACTGGTCTGTTACAGTAATAAATATTAATAATACCATGACAGTTTAATAGCAAGTAAATAAATAAGATTTGAGGCCAAGCATGATGGCTCATGCCTATAATCCTAGCACTTTGGGGGCTCAGGCAGGAGGCTCACTTGAGGTCAGGAGTTTGAGACCAGCCTGGGTAACATAGTGATACCCCCATCTCTACAAAAAACAGAAAAATTAGCTGAGTGTTGTGGTACACACCTGTAGTCCCAGCTACTCGGGAGGCTGAGGCAGAAGGATCACTTGAGCCCAGGAGTTTGAGGTTGCAGTGAGCTAGAATCATGCCACTGCATTCTAGTCCTAGCTCAAAAAAAAAAAACAAAAAAAAAATTAAAAGAAGAGGAAATTTCCATCTTAAAGATATGGCTCAAATTCTGTAAATATATTCAGTGTATGAATTAAAATTTGAACTTAGCAAACAAAAGTATAATTTGCGGCTCACATGGTGTTTAAAATTTTAAACACAAACAGAACCTCTAGGTGGTCAGACAGAATAGAGGAAGTGAAGTAGCAAAAGCTGTTGCTTTGCAGTTACAATCACCGGGCTATTGTTTTTTATTTTGAATCTACTGTTTATTTATTTATTTATTTTTAATCGACTGCTTAAATACAAGACTGTGAGCACTCTGGGAGGCTGAAGCGGGAGGATCGCTCGAGGTCAGGAGTTCGAGATCAGCCTGAGCAAGAGCGAGACCCCATCTCTACTAAAAATACAAAGAAATGATCTGGCCAGCTAAAAATATATAGAAAAAATTAGCCGGGCATGGTGGCGCATGCCTGTAGTCCCAGCTACTCGGGAGGCTGAGGCAGGAGGATCGCTTGAGTCCAGGAGTTTGAGGTTGCTGTGAGCTAGGCTGATGCCAGGGCACTCTAGCCCAGGCAACAGAGTGAGACTCTGTCTCAAAATAAATAAATTAATTAAATAAATAAATACAAGACTGTGTAACACCCCAGGGTTTGGTAACATGACCTGTGCCCAAAGTTAGCTTAAAAGACTTGGAAGCATTATGAATCAACTCTTCCCCGTCATATTCTGAAATAAAAAAATAAAGAAAGAAAAAATTAAAAAAAGGAAAAAAATGAATCAACTCTTGAAATCAATGTGGGTGCCCAAGTCTCTGTAGGGGGCAACTGTATGACTTGAAGTTCCCTAAATTACCTTTCATGTAGAACACATTGTTTATTAAAGGATAAATAATAAATATGTGCTAATTTGAAGCTTCCAATGATTAAAAGTCAACAGTAACCACAGCAATTATATAAACTAGGAGTCAGCAAACTATGACTCATGGGTCAAATCTAGCCCAATGTGTATTTTTGTAGGAGCTACGAATGGTTTTTTTTTTTTTTTTTTGGAAAAAAAATCAAAAGCAGAATAATAGTTCATGACATAGGCAAAGTATATACAATTCAAATTTCAGTGTGTGTCAATAAAGTTTTATTAGTACATGGCCATGTGCAATCATTTTCAGATTGTCCATGGCTGCTTTCCTGCTACAACAGCAGAGTTGATCAATTACTATGCATCTTACAAAACTGAAAATGTTTACTATGTGGCCCATTACAGAAAAGCTTTGTTTACCCCTAGTTTAGACCACTAAAGAGTGTTAATAAAAAAGCAGATAGGCGGGGCATGGTGGCTCACACCTGTAATCCCAGCACTCTGGGAGGCCAAGGCAGGAGGATTACTTGAGGCTGGGAGTTCGAGACCAGCCTGAGCAAGGGTGAGACCCCATCTCTACTAAAAATAGAAAAATTAGCCAGGTGTGGTGGCATGTGCCTGTAGTCAGCTACTTGGGAGGCTGAGGCAGGAGGATCACTCGAGCCCAGGAGTTGGAGGCTGCAGTGAGCTATGATGACACCACTGCACTCCAGCCTGGGTGACAGAGCGAGACCCTGTCTCAAAAAAAGAATGAAAGAAATTTTCAATTCTCTTTTAAGCTTTCAGATTATATCGGGAAGCACTCAACTGGGTTCTGTTGGGTCTTTCACACCTATTTGCTAATATCTCTTTTTAAAAGGCACCTAAGCCGGAACCTCCCACGGGCAACAGTAGCTGCCTAGAATTTAATAACATTGTTTATTTTCCCTTGTATCTGTTTTAGGTAGTGGATACTATTTTTCTTTTAAATTTACCTTAGTGTTATAATGTTTCCTTTTAAGATAAAGTCGTTGAAGAGAAAAAGTTTAGTACTATCTTCAGCATTGTTGTGTAGTTCACTTTTTTCCTTGAATAAATTTCTTTTTTTCTTTCTTTCTTTCTCTCTCTCCTTCCTTTCTTCTTTCTTTTCTTTCTTTCTTTTTGTTTTTTAGAAACCAGGTCTCATTCTGTCACCCAGGCTGAAGTGCAGAGGCACAATCACAGCTCACTCTAGCCTCAAAATCCTGGGGTCAAGTGATCCTCCCATCTCAGCCTTCTGAGTAGCTGGGACTACAGGCACATGCCACCACAGCTGGCTAATTTTTTAATTTTTTTGTAGAGACAGAGTCTCATTATATTTTCCCAGGCTAGTCTTGAACTTCTGGGTTCAAGGGATCCTCCCACCTGGGCCTCCCAAATTGCTGGGATTACAGGCATGAACCACTGTGCCCGGCCTAATAAATTTATTTAAAAAGAAACTTTATGACATGATGGTACATTGAAACCAGTAATGGACACCCCAAATAGGCGGCTACTGTAAAAATAAATGTTATGAAATCCTGCTGAATTTTTTGCACACTGGCTTCAGTGATGTCTCAAGCATCCTCTAACCTGTAGATACTACATTTTGGGGACCTTAGGAGTTCTAAGGTGTTCTGACTGCTGTGGAAATGAAATTCTATGCATGGCCACGTTTGCAGTGAGAAAAATCAAGACATAGCGGTTTCTGGCTGGGTATGGGGGCTCACACCTGTAATCTCAGCACTTTGGGAGGCTGAGGTGGGAGGATGGTTTGAGGCCAGAAATTTAAGACCAGCCTGGGCAACATAGTGAGACCCCATCTCTACAACAAAAATTTAAAAATAATTCAATTCATATGTTGAACTCCTACTCCTTGAGACATCAGAATGTGACCTTTTTTGGAGGTAGAATCTTTATGGAGGTGATCAAGTTAATATGAGGGCATGAGGATGTTCCCTGATCCAATGTGACTGATCCCCTTATGAAAAGGGGACATTTATACACAGACACACACAGAGGGACAGTGACGTGGGAGAAGACGGCTGTTTACAAGCCAAGGAGAGAGGCCTCAGAAGGAACAAACCCTGCTGACACCTTGATGTAGTAAAATTGGGTGGCCAGGGCCCTGGGGGTACTAACCTCCCCTACCCCCTGGGGTGGAGTCGCAGGAGACACCCGCCTCGTTTCCTCCTCCGACAACAGGAAGGGTGGAAGATGGCCACATCCGTGCACAGTGGGGGCCCCTCTGCCTCCTTCTCCTGGTGCAAGTGTCCGCTGTGATCGTTGGACCCACAGGCCATAAAACAATCTCTGGGCTGAGGTGGTGGCTGGCCCGGGGTGGAGGAGGGTGGACGAGGAGAAGAGCGAGGGTGGGGGTGCAGGGCAGCGCTCCTGGGGCATTGACATGGAGGCAGTCCCTTCCCCCAAGCTGGGGACCACTGTCCTATGGTTGGCCAAGGAAGAGCCTCAAGCACCGGGCTTGGAGCACACAGTCTCCCAGACACACCAGGCCTCCCAGCTCTGTCCCAACCATCCCATGCAGAAACTTCTAGAGCCATCACAGCACTGACACTTTGGGGGCTGCCCTGCAATCCCAGCCTTCTCTCCCTGCGTCATGGCCTTGGTCACCTCCCTGTCCTCACCTCTGGGCCTCCTCACACTGTTCCTCCAACTTCAGGGCCTTTGCACTGGCTGTTCCCTCTGCTCTAAACAGTGTTCCCCACACGGCCTCTGACCCGCTCCCTCAGCGGCCCGGGCCTTTGTCGTGAAGCCTCTGCCCCACTGGCCACCTTATGTCAAGTTACCAGCCAACCCACACTGCCCGTTCTTTTCTCCGGCTATATTTTTCTATACATTTTACTTTTTTACGTGCTTATATGTGAAGGACTTTGTTGTGCATCTTTCTACACCCTTGGGACATCAAATCCCCTGGGATGGGGAAGGATGTGCCAGGGACGTCCCCTGTTGTGTGTCCCTGACAGCCGGCACACAGCGGGAATGAATGAACGGCCTCTCAGGCACCATGCCCTCCATTCTTTAGGAAGGGCAGAGTGAATCCCTGAAACTCTCCAACCTTGTGGTATTTGGAGGTCCCGGCTCAAATGTCCTGTCTTCACCCACCCCTGGGAGCAGAGGCTGGAACTTTCTGGAACAGCCCAGGGTGTCAGAGGAACGAGTTGGACGGGCTGGAGGGTTAGGTCCTAATCAGCTGGCGTTGCCCAGGCGGTCAGAGTCCCGCTGTGGCCTCCCAGCCCCTGGCCTGCCCCTGCCACGCCCAGATCACAAGGGGTTTACTCACTGCTTGGCCTTGTCCCAAGGGAGGGGCTTGGAAGAGGAAGAGGAGGAGGAGGAAGGGGGAGGGGGAGGGGCGGGCTGCAGCCCCCCCAGAACTGATCCAAAAGGGAAGCGCAGCAGGAACCCTCGGGCAAGAAGACATAGGCACAGGGGAGACGACATGGGGACCTGGGTGTTGTCTTGTCTAGCACTGACTCATGCACAGGCCACATGAGTCACATCCCCTTATCAGCCCCGCTGCCCTCAAGTGCAGAACGGGGGCTTCGTTATGCTCAGACTTGTGCTGAGGCCAGAGGGCTGAGGTGACCCGAAAGCGACAGGCGGGTGTCCTCTGAGCATCACGGGACTGGAGGGAGACAGATTTCTCACAGACACACAGTCAAAATAGGGCCACCTCTCAAGACGGCCGGGTTTTGACTCCTGGGTGTGTGGAAATCCATGTTGAGCACTTTACATGTGAGTCCTCCCAACAACTCAGTGAAGTGCGTCCGTTATTCCTCATTTTACAGATAAGGAAACTGAGGCAGAGAGAAGCAAAGTCATTTGGCCGCAGTCACACAGCTACAAGCAGCAGGGCTGGGATTCAAACACAGGCCCTGTTCTAACCTAGCTCTGCCCGAGAGAAATAGCAGGTCTATGGCCAGGCATGGTGGCTCACGCCTGTAATACTAACACTCTGGGAAGCCGAGGCAGGAGGATCACTTGAGGTCAGGAGTTCGAGACCAGCCTGAGTAAGAGTGAGACCCTGTCTCTACTAAAAATATGTAGAAAAAATTAGCCGGGCATGGTGGCGCCTGTAGTCCCAGTTGCTTGGGAGGCTGAGGCAGGAGGATCGGTTGAGCCCAGGAGTTTGAGGCTGCAGTGAGCTATGATGATGCCACTGCACTCCAGCCTGGGCAACAGAGCAAGACTCTGTCTCAAAAAAAAAAAAAAAAGAAAGAAAAGAAAAGAAATATCAGATATACTTTAAAATTTTCTAGCAGCTATATTTCAAAAATTCAAAGTAAAATTAAGCTTCATTTTAATAACATATTTTGTTAATCCAAATGATTGGATTCCTAAATCCAAACTATAGTTGATCCTTGAACAACGTCAGGGCTTAGGGGGCAGCGACCCCCACGCAGTTGAACATCGACATGTAGCTTTTGACTCCCCCAAACCTTAACTACTAATGGCCTCTGGTTGACCAGAAGACTTACTAATAATAGTCGATGAGCATGTATTTTGTATGTTGCATGTATTATCTACTGTATTTATACAATAAAGTAGGCTAGAGAAAAGAAAATGTTACTAAAAAAATCATAAGGAACAGAAAATACATTTACTATTGGTTAAGTGGAAGTGGGTCATCCTGAAGGTCTTCATCCTCGTCATCTTCATGTTGAGCAGGCTGAGGAGGAAGACGCCCACATAGGACAGAGTGTGTCTAATCCATTAAACCAGAAGTCCACAAAATTTTTCTGTAAAGATAGTAAATATTTTTGGCTCTGCAGGCCACGTGGTCTCTGTCAGAATGATTCAACTGTCCTATTGTAGCATGAAAGCAGCCAGAGACAATGTCCACACAAGTGGGTGTGGCCGTGTGCCAATAAAGCTTTATTTATAAAAACAAGAGGAGGGCCAATATTGGCCTGAAGGCTGTAGTGTATCAGTCAACGCCTACACTAAACTCTACAATTGTAGTTATACATGTTTGGCTGTTCCATCAATCAGTATTGATTGGTGATTACTGTTCACCGGGTGTGGTTGTGGGCACGGGGAACACCAGGCACAGTAGGTCTCATCATAATGAATGTCTCTGTTTTGTGGATGGAGCCTGGCTGGGGACGTTCTAACTCCCCACCCCACACTTCTTCCTCTCTCTGGCTAGTGGAGCACCTGCGATAATGTGGCTGCGTGGGAGGAGTGCAAGACATTTTGTTTAATAAAATAATTAGTGAATATTCATGTCCTTTGGTCTGACACATGGTAGACACTCCATAAATGTTTGTTGAATGAATGCATGCTGCAATAAACATATCAAATACGTGGTGTGTCAGATGATGATGATCTTCTATGAAGAAACATAAAATGAGAAGTGGTGTAGTGACTGAGAAGGGGGTTGCAATTTGAAAGGTGGTCAGGGAGGGCTTCTTGGAGGAGGTGAATTTGAGCAGAGATCTAACGGAGCAAGGAGCCAGCCATGGGGAGATCCAGGGAGGCCTATTCTAGAACAAGGACAGCAGGTTCAAAGGCCCTAGGGCAGGGCCATGCCCAGTGTGTAGAGGGTGCCAGTGTGGAGTGAGGGAAGGGAGATTCCCCGAGTGATGATGGCTTTGGACCAGGATGGTGGCGGTGGCTGGGTGGGGGTGAGCAATGAATACATTTTGAAGGCAGAGCTGTCGAGCTTTACTGCCAGATTCTACTAAACACATGCAAAGCCCGCTGAAAGATGAAAACAAGTATGAGAGAGTGGCAGATACTCAGGGGAGATGCTAACAAAAGCAAAAACTGGCAGAGAAGGCAGAACAATGTTTACCCAGGGAGTGAGTCACGACCGGGAAGGGGTTTCTGGAGGGCTGGAACATTCTACGTCGTGATCTGAGAGAAGCGTACGCAGATCTCTATACGTGTGAAAATTCCCCAAGCTGTATGCTTAAGATTTGTAGGGTTTTTAATGCATGTTATATTTTAAAGAAAAAAAATTACCCTGGGGCTTGGTGCAAACCAATTCTAAGCATCATGAGACGAGAGTAGCGGTGAGCCCAGGACTTGACAGCCCACGGGTAAGACAGAGGGACAGACAGAGGTATGTGAGTGGGATAGAAAGATTTCAGCAGACCCAGTACTGGCCAAGCATTCTTGAATTCCCACCACGCCCTGAGCGGTTCCAGAGGGATTAAAAGTCGTGCTTCCAAGGGGCTCTGGCTTAGCTATAGAAAGGCGGGACAGGCAGGGCCAGCCACCTAAGCCTAATGTCAAATGCTAATCACTACGATCCATATTTGCACGTGAACTTTGTGGGGAAGAGAGAGATCTGAAGACAGAATTAAGCAAAATGCCAAAAAAGAATATTTTTTTTAAAGATAGGCTGCTGTGTGTTGGATGCCACTGAAATATTGTGCAATGGGGAAGCCTGCAGTCCCCGGGCACACTCAGTGTTGGATCCTTTGCGGGCTGAGTTGATGAGGGTTGACGGTGGTGTGCAAACAGATTGGGCAATGCACGGCTTAGACATGGACATGTTTGACTGTCAAGCGTTCATTAACTTTTGCCACTTGGTTCAAAACACGAGGGCATATTTTGTTATGTGTCTGTAGGGCACACATTTTTGCTTTTGTCTCAGGCTGCAATATGGTCTGGCAAGTTTGTTCTCAAACATTTGTCCTTTATACTTAACAATATATATTAGAGATCACTTCCCTCCCCTCCTCCACCGCCTCCTCCTCCTCCTCTTCCTCCTCATCCTCCTCATCCTCCTCTTTCTTTTTCTAAATAAATTACCTCAAATTTAGTAGCTTAAAAGCCAACACTCAGCCAGCATGGTGGCTCACACCTGTAATCCCAGCACTTTAGGAAACCAACGTGGGAGGATCCCTTGAGCCCAGGAGTTCAAGACCATCTTGGGCAACATAGCGAGACCCCATCTTTACAAAAAATAAAAAAATTATCCAGGTGTGGTGGTGCACACCTGTAGTCCCAGCCGCTTGGGAGGCTAAGACAGGAGGATTGCTTGAGCCCAGGAGTTGGAGGCTGCAGTGAGCTATGATTGGGCCATTGCACTCCAGCCTGCGTGACAGAGTGAGATCCTGTCTCAAAAAAAAAAAAAAAAAAAAAAAAGCCAACACTCATTTTGCTATTATTGCTCAGGGCTTCTGAGAGCCAGGAATTTGGGAATGATCTGGCTGGGCTCTCTCTGTCTTCACATGATCTCAGAGCCTCCTCATAGGCTCTCTCTGTACAGGGCGGTCAGGGCTTCCTCACAAGATGGCGGCATCTGAGCAGTCGGACTGTGGACACAGCAGCAGAAGGCTTCAAGAGCAAATGTTTCACTGGACCAGGGGAAACTGCGTCACTTTTTGTGACCCAGCCTCAGGGTCAAGTAGCTTTACTTTTGCCATCCTCTATTGAAATAGTCACAAAAGTCTACCCTGGTGGCGTGCACCTGTAATGCCAGCTACTCAGGAGGCTGAGGCAGGAGAATCACTTGAACTCAGGAGTTAGAGGCTGCAGTGAGCTATGATGATGCCACGGCACCCTAACCTGGGTGACAGAGTGAGACCTGGTCTCTAAAAGAAATATATAAACAAATAAATAAAAGATTCAGGTAGCCATTCCTGCATGTACCAATTTTATAGATACGAAGTTTGTATGTTTAGGTATTTGGAACATCTGATCTTGTCTTTTTTAATTTTAGTTATTCTAGTGAGTATCTTGATATGTTTTCATACGACAGAAATAGTTCCGAATACATCAATTAAAAATTAGAAACAAAACTCCCTACACAATTATGTTAGGGAAATACTACAAACTCTGTCCCCTCCAAGAATGTTACAGTGCATTGTAAAGGCTCTGCTAAGTTCTGCAAAGCTATTTATTAATGCAGTGTTCCCCAGTCTTCCTTGACCACAGCATCCTTTTCGAACACATTGATGGAAACTATTGTGGAGACTTCACTTTGGATTCCAACTCACTGTTGCTTTGAAATCCATCATCACGTTCAGTAGATCAAACAGTATGTTGTCAGAAAAGTTATTCTGCCCCTCATATACTTATTCTTTTTTTTTTTTTCCTTCTCACAAAGTATTCTGGGGGAGAATGCTTATTTTTATCCTACCGGTTCACAGAAACCTGAAATCTCTTCATTGGGGTATACAAAAGCCTTCTAGAATTCACGATTATATTTTCAAAAAAAGATTTAAAATCCAAATATCTTTGGAAGGGGGACTAGGTGGTCTAAATCCACATTCAGGTGCAAATGACTAATGCCAGATTCCTTCCTCTAGCAGGTTTTGATAAGAGGAGGAGGGAGAGATCCATCTCCGGGGCACGCTGGCTCCCGAGAGTCATAAATGGGGGAGAGGGAGGCAGAGAGAACTCCAGAAGTCAAACTTCACCTACTTAATCCGCCAGCCCTGACAAGCCTGGAACAGGGCCCCTCGGCCAGTGCTGAGTAAATATTATGACTGGGCTCACTAAAGCCAGGCCAAACCAAACATCCCCCTAGAATCCAACACAGACTGGTTAAAAGGGAAAGAGAAAAATTCAGAGGCCAAGGGTGAGATCATTAGACCCACATCTAGAGGGGGACAGTTACTACAATTGGGGCCTCAACCTGGGCACTGTGGACATTGGGGCTGGATCCTTCTCTGGGGCGGGGCGTCCTGGGCACCCCAGGTGCTGAGCGGTGTCCCTGCCTCCACCCACCCCATGCCAGGAGCACCTCTGAGTCGTGACAACCACAGATGTCCTCAGACATCGCCCCAGTGTCCCCTAGGGGCAACTGTTGTAATGTGAGTTATTGTTGGATAAAAGAACCACATCGGGCGTGGCACATAGTAGCCCCTCATTAAATTTTTGTTGCACAAATATATGATGACTGGTCCATTGAGAAATAGAAACCGGATGGGAATTTCTTTTTTCTTTTCTTTTCTTTTCTTTTTTTAAACTTTAAGACAGGGTCTCGATTTGTTGCCCATGCTAGAGTGCAGTGGCACAATCACAATTCACTTCAGCCTTAAACTCCTGGGCTCAAGTGATCCTTCTGCCTCAGCCTCCTAAGTAGCTGGGACTACAGGTGTGTGCCACCATGTCCAGCTAATTTTTTATTATTGTTACTTTTTGTAGAGATGGGGTCTTGCTATGTTGCCCAGGCTGGTCTCAATCTCCTGGCCTCAAGTGATCCTCCTGCCTCGGCCTCCCAAGGTGCTGGGATTAAAGTTGTGAGTCACCAGACCCTGTGCCACCTGCCCTGTCCCCTCCCTGCCCTCCACTCCTCCCTCTCTCCCCTTCCTCACTCTGCTCCAGCCACATGGGTCTCCTTGCTGTGCCTCCAACACCCCAGGTGAGGTCCTGCCCCAGGAACTTTGCACAGGCTGTTTCTTCAATCTGAAACATCCTTCCCTTCTGTCTCCCCACAGCTGCCTCCATCTCATCATTCAAGGTTGTATTTAAATGTCATCTTCTAACAGGGGACCTTTTGTCACAGTTATATTAGTGTCTTGGTAGCTCTTTCTCATTTGCCTGTTTGCTCCTTGTTGATGCATTTATTTATTTTTTGTTTTTTTTGAGACAGAGTCTCACTCTGTTGCCCAGGCTAGAGTGCCGTGGCGTCAGCCTCGCTCACAGCAACCTCAAACTTCTGGGCTCGAGCAATCCTTCTGCCCCGAGTAGCTGGGACTACAGGCATGCGCCACCATGCCTGGCTAATTTTTTCTGTATATATTTTTAGCTGTCCATATAATTTCTTTCTATTTTTAGTAGAGACGGGGTCTCGCTCTTGCTCAGGCTGGTCTCGAACTCCTGAGCTCAAACGATCCACCCACCTCAGCCTCCCAGAGTGCTAGGATTACAGGCGTGAGCCACCGTGCCCAGCCGTTGATGCATTTATGGTCTAGCTAACTCCTTGCTTCATCCCTAGTGCCTGTGGCACATAGGAGGTGCTCCATGAGTAGAAGTGGATTAAGCACCTACTGTGTACAAGGCTCTTTCTTAGACACCAGGGACCCAGCACTGAACAAGAGAGACTCTATCCTGGTCCTTAAGGTGGGGGGCTAGGTGGGGGATGAGGAAAAACAACAGACAAAGGCTGGGCTCGGGGGCTCACACCTATAATCTGAGCACTCTGGGAGGCCAGGAGTTTGAGACCAGCCTGCGCAAGAGTGAAACTCTGTCAAAAAAAAAAAAAAAAAAAAACAAAAACCCAACAGACAAGTATGCAAGCAAGAAAATTTCTAACAGTTTGGGGTTCAATGGTAACAATGGTGTAATAAGAGGTCTGGGGTGGGCTCTTCTGTGTTGGGGGAGATCAGAGGGGGTCTCTCAGTCACAAATAGTGACTACTCATGAATACGTCAACATGGAGATGGGGGTGGGGGGGGAGGGGACAGGAAGGGAGTTCCAGGCATCGGGAACAGCCAGTGCAAAGGCCCTGAGGTAGGAGTGAGTTTGGCTCAGTAAATATTTGTTGACTAAAGGAACCATAGAAGATTCGAGAAAGAATTGATAGCTGGTCTTGGAGGGTGGGCAGGCGGTTGCCAGCTGGGATGCGTTCCTGGCACAGAACTGGTCTCCACAAAGACCCGGGCTGGTCTTCTTGGTGTTGTCCTATCCTGGGAGTGGACAGGGCCCACCCAGGGGCCCCGGGTTAGGCTGGAACCCGGCGTGTGGGAACTCTCAGGAGAAAAGGTCCCCATAAGTAGGGGAGAGGTCACAGCAGAGCCAGGTACCCCAGACTTTGGCCTTTGCCCACTGGCTGGAAAAGCACAACACACAGACGAGATAACGGTTTTCCCTCCCCCGCCCCCGCCTGCCCCAGTGTCACTGGCCCTTAACCCTGTCTGTCCGTCCTGGCCACCAATCGGTGCCCAGGGGTGGGCTGGGAGCTGCCTGGAATTATTTTAGCATCGTTTGGGGGTGGTGACAGAGCCGCAGAGAGGAGCGAGCCCGGGGAGGAGCGCTGGTGGTGGGGTCCCTGGACGTGTCCGTGTCCGGAGGCAGCGCGGGCAGGACATGAGTGGGGATTTGGCAGCTGGCAAGGTGAGTCCCTCCCGGTCCGGGGGGGGAGAGGGTTCTAGGCCAGGAACCCCTCCCCGAGCCGCCAGAGCTGGAAGGAAGCCCCCTGCAGCCCCTTTGCACAGATGGGGAAACTGAGGCCAGAGAAAAAAGCAGTGAGCAGAATCTCACCTCCATTCTGGGGCTGCTCTTGGTTTTTTCCTCTTCCTGGTCCCCCCCCCCCCCCCCCCGCCTCCCAGGAGGGGCACTGCGGTGGCCGGGACCTCGACAGGGGCTGGCTCCGTCTCCAGCCAGGGCCTCTCTCGGGCACTTTTTTAAAAAATTGGTTCTTGTGCTCCGGGACTCTCCGTATCGCCCCACAGTTCAGATTTGGAAGTGGAGGCCCGAGCTGGCGGCTGAACTTGAGCTAGAAGGAGCTGGGGGCGCTGTGCAGACCGGGGTGGGGAGCAGAGGGGCCGCGCGACCCTCACGTCTGTCCCTCGCGCCCTAGATGGCGTTCTCCGTCTGCCCCTCGGGACCCGCCGACAGCCTGGAGCTCCTGGATCTCTTGTTCGACCGGCAGGACGGCATCCTGCGACATGTTGAGCTGGGCGAGGACTGGGGCCGCGTCGAGGACCAGGTGAGGAGCCCACTGCACACGCCCTAGGGCCACAAAGCTCCATAAGGGTGACCAAAGCCCTTCCGAGGTCCTCGATGTGCCAGAGCCTGGCCAGACCTCTGCTCAGCGCCAGGAAGCTGCTTCTGGTTCATGGTGCTTGATTTTAGCAACTTATGTCTCAGGTGGCATCGGCTGCTTCATACAGGTGGGGAAATGGAGGCCCAGAGAGGGGCGGTAACTTGTGCAAAGTCACACAGCAATTGGGAGTTGGGTCCAAACTTAAACTCGGGGCTCATGTCTAGCTGGCCGGGTGTTTCCATGTCACATGGTTGTGTTTGAGCCCCCCAGGCAGAGAAAAGAAAAGCATTAGCTCTATCTTGGAGAAAGGACATCTGAGGCTCAGAGAGGGTTGGTGGTTTGCCCAGGGTCACACAGCACTCTAAGGCACAGAGAGGATGTCCTAATTCCTAGCCCTCCTTGTCCACCCCAGCAGATGTTGCCAGGCCCTGACCCTGACGACTTCCTCAGCTCCATCCTGGGCTCGGGAGATTCAGCGCCCAGTTCCCCACTCTGGTCTCCCGCAGCTAGTGACAGTGGCATCTCTGAAGACCTGCCCTCTGACCCCCAGGACACCCCTCCACGCAGCGGACTCTCCACCACCCCAGCTGGCTGCCATCCTGCTGGGCCCTGCCCCAACTATCGTCCCAGCCCCCTCTGCCCCACCAGGCCCCCAGGGCCAGTGGTCCAAGTGCTCGAGTCCTCGGTGGCCATAGACCTGGGTGAGTTCTACTGTGTCTCTGCCACCGTCCTCCCCTTGCTGTAGACCCATAACCATCCTCGGATGTGGATGCTGTGTGAGCCCATTTTCCAGATAGTGCAACTAAGTCCTCACGACATTAAGTAATCAAAGAAGGCAGGGCATCTTTGCACCTCTGTGCCTGGCTCTAGCAGACGTTTGATAAAAGTGCATGAGGTTACAGGGTCGCAGGCCTCAGGGTGGTCCTCCTGCAGCTGGCAACAGGCGTTATCAGAAGGCGGCCCGGCAGAACAATAATGATTTATTGCCGAAGCCCTGATCCAGCACCCCGGTGGGCCATGCAGAGCCTCGGCTGGAGATACATGGCTGCTGGGATGTCCTTTGTCCCTTGAGCCTCGCAATGAGCTCTTATTGGTCTCGTTGCAGAGTTGACAAAACTTAGGCTCAGAGAGGGGAAGTCACTTACCCAAGGTCACACAGCTCCCAAGGATTCTGACCTCCAGCGGCCTGTCTACTGCGTACCAGGCACCGGGAGGGGCTGGGGACCAGAGGTGAATCACACCTCATCCTGGCCCCTGGGGGAGATAAGACCCAGCTGGCTGCAAATCTAGCCTATAAGCTGGGTGATAAGAGCCGCTCCCTTCTGGATAGGCAGTGGGCCCCGGACAATGTCCAGTGCCTTCTTGTATCTTGTGGGACACACAGAGAAGTGCCCTGTTGCTTCTGGGTTTCTATCTTACAGCAGAGGGGACACAGAGGCTGTGGTGAAGCCACACCAGCCTCCTCCTCCACCCCAGGCCGTGGGAAGCCCAAGCTCTGCCAAAAGTTCTAAGCACCTTGGGGTCAATCGTGGCAGACTTCCTGGAGGAGGCAGATAGAGGGGGAGCTCAGGACGCCCACACCCTGTCATCTGACACCCTCTCTGCCTTTGTCCCCACCTGCCCCGATTAGGAACATGGAACCCAGGAGGAAGCCTGTATGCTGAGGAGCTGGCCGAGCCGGTGGACTTGCCCCCACGCTGCAACCTCACGGTCAAAGACCTCCTCCTTTCCGGCAGTGGCGGGGACTTGGTGAGCACCCACCCCTCCCCCGGAGCATGGGAGCTGGGATGGCTCTGGTCACGTGGACCCCCGATATCCCTCTTCACAGTCTAGATAGAAAACTGAGTCGCAGAAAGGAGCTGGGATTTGCCGAAGGTCACAGACGATTCCAGTCCCGAGTTTACTATTTTCTGGTCTGGGGCATCTTCCACTATAATATTAGTAGTTAAAAAATAAAAAGCTAAAACTTACTACACACCTGCTATATGCCAGGCATTGCTCTAAATGCTTTAAATTTTTTTTTTTTTTTTTTTGAGACAGAGTCTCAATCTGTTGCCCGGGCTAGAGTGAGTGCCGTGGCGTCAGCCTAGCTCACAGCAACCTCAAACTCCTGGGCTCAAGGGATCCTCCTGCCTCAGCCTCCCGAGTAGCTGGGACTACAGGCATGCACCACCATGTCCGGCTAATTTTTCTATACATTTTTAGCTGTCCAGATCATTTCTTTCTATTTTTAGTAGAGACGGGGTCTCGCTCTTGCTCAGGCTGGTCTCGAACTCCTGACCTCGAGCGATCCACCCACCTCGGCCTCCCAGAGTGCTAGGATTACAGGCGTGAGCCACCGCGCCCGGCCTAAATGCTTTAAATTTATCATCTTTAAATTTATAGCAACCCTGAAGACTGGGGCTTTTACTATTTTAACGTTACCTATGAGGAGATGGGCACAGAGAGGCTCAGTAGTTTGCCATAAGCCACACAGCTGCTGTAGGTTTGAACTCTGGGCTGGCCTATTTGGCCCGTTGTGCCTGTTGCACACTGACTGAGTGCCTTCTGCCCTGCCAAGGGCTTCACACACCTGACAACCCAACTGGTGCCCGCATTTTGCAGATGAGAAAGTCGGAGCCCAGAGAGGTTAAGCCACTAACCTGAAGTCACACAGCATGTAAGTGGCAGAGTCAGGGCTTGAACTCCTGTTTCTCTGATGCCAAAGTTTATTCCAATCCTCTCTAGGGAAGGTGGGGATGCCCCTGGTGACTTGAGAGTCATGCAATGAGCCCCAGCTCTGTGCTCAGCCTCTAGGATCTGATGGTTAAGATGGGGAGACACACTGCTTTTGGAGGTGTACAGAGGAAGGAGACAGCCCACAGGGTCATTGTGGGTACAGTAAGGCTTCCTGGAGGAGGCAGCACTCCAGCAGGCCTTGAAGGACGAGCAAGGAGAATGACTGCTCTGGAAATAATACCTGGCTTTTATAAATGCATCATTTTTTGTATCATTGCTGTGTACGTCCTTGGAACTTGTCCCCTATCTGTTGGATATTTCTATTGTCTGCAGTCATTGCACTGCGATGAATGTTGAGGGCCTAGAACGGTACCTGGCGTAGAGTAGGTGCTCGAGAAATAGTGGGTGAATGACTGTTGGTTGAAGAAAAGAAAAACCTGTACACATGTCATTGTGCACATGTGTGAGAGCAACTGCGGGATCGATTCCCGGAAGTAGAAGGGCCAGGTCAAAGGTCCGTATGCGAGTTATTTTGAGCCTTGGTGCCGATGGAGATTGTGCAGTGCACGGATTGATCATTTCTTGGATCTGATGCTTCTTTTGTTTCCTGGAGGCTGCCAGTGCCCCTGCCCCCAATGTAATTCCCCTGGTTTTTCCATAGCAACAACATCACCTGGCAGCCCCCCACCTGCTGCGACCTGGGACAGGGCACTGTCAGGAGTTGGTGCTGACAGAGGACGAGAAGAAGCTTCTGGCCAAAGAAGGCATCACTCTGCCCACCCAACTGCCCCTCACCAAGGTGGGTCGGGGGGACTCCTGGCCCCAGGTCTCTCCCTGTTTCCTGCAGCTACCTGCCCTGAGTCTCACCTTTAGACCCCACCCACCCACCGACACTGGAATGCCAGGTCCTGTCTGTCACCAGAGCTAGAAAAATCAGCCAGATGCCCCATCCTCCAACACCCAGGGAGGAAAGGTAGACTCCAGGCAGCAGCAGTTTGGGGGCAGGGACCATCCCAGGTGCCTTTCGTGCTTTGCAATTGCCTCTCTGAGGCCACAGTTTACAAACTGAGTGACCTGAGGCCCAGGTCTGTCCCGCAGACATGTTTTGATTTGGATACACTGCATTTTATACATATTTGAATTGGTTGCTAACATGTTTCTGACCAGAAGAATTCAGTAACTTGAATGCCCCCATATTCCCACACCTCCGCGTGCAGCCATCGATGGCTGAGTAGCTGCTGGGCTCTCTGACTCATCATAATCCCCACCTGGCTGGTTTCGCTCAATATCATCACCTGAGTTTGCCCTTCCCCCTTGAGGACGTTAATTAATCTTAACACCTGCTGGCTCCAGGGAAAGGTGTTATTCCCGGAGATGGCCACAAGGTGGCAGCGCAGAGCCAATGCACAAAGTCTCCCAATTTCACAGGATTGGGAACTGGGAAGACCTGTCGGAACCCAGGAGCCTTAGGAGTTTAGGGAGAGGATGGTTCAAAAAGAGCAATCCATTAAAAAAAAAAAAAAGAGTTTGGGGAGTGGGAAGCTGGTCTTCAAGTCATTAGAAGTCTTTCCGGGTCGGGGGTGGCTCTCATGGGGTCAGGATAAGAGTAGGGACAGTCCACACTGATTCAGCCTCCTCCCCATTTCGCCCGGCAGTATGAGGAGCGAATGCTGAAAAAAATCCGCCGGAAGATCCGGAATAAACAGTCAGCCCAAGAAAGCAGGAAAAAGAAGAAGGAATATATCGATGGTTTGGAGACTCGGTAAGGCTGGACTTTACACTCGGGGGGCACCTGGGGCCCAGAGAGACAGAGCAGTGTGGCCAAGATCACACTTTTTAGGTCTGGCACAGTTATAGAGTTGATTTCTCTTTCTGGGAGAGACTGTTTTTCATACTGAGTGCAGGGATGGAAAGATGGTTTGAGATGGCCCACAAGGGTGTGGGGGTCCCTTCACCCCCTAGAATATGCAGTGCCAAGAAAGAATGATGTGTGACTCATCCTATTCTGGCTCCTGTCTGAAAAGAGGCACTTCCTTGTCTGCGCAATACTGGTTTTCAGAGCCATCACGTCTCCCTTGGGTAGGAGGAGCAGGAAGGAGGAACGCTTATTCTTGGCAGAACTTTTTCAACTTAAAAACCCAAATCTCACCCAATCACCTCTTTAACTCATTTAAGATACCGAGGAGACACAGGCTCTTTGTTCTTTAATAGAAACATAAAAAGCAAACCAACACTTTTGAATCCTGGAATGATTTTATTGAATGTTACAGGTCTACTTGGGTTTTCTATTTCTTCTCAAGTCAGTTCAGGATGTCATATTTTTCTGGGAAGTTATCCATTTCAAATTTATTGACATAAAATTGTTCATAGTTCTCTCCTGTTATTTTTTTTTTCATTCTTTTTTTTTTTTTTGAGACAGAGTCTCACTTTGTTGCCCAGGCTACAGTGAGTGCCATGGTGTCAGCCTAGCTCACAGCAACCTCAAACTCCTGGGCTTAAGCGATCCCACTGCCTCAGCCTCCCGGGTAGCTGGGACTACAGGCATGCACCACCATGCCCGGCTAATTTTTTCTATATATATTTTTAGTTGGCCAGATAATTTCTTTCTATTTTTAGTAGAGATGGGGTCTCGCTCTTGCTCAGGCTGGTCTCAAACTCCTGAGCTCAAACAATCCACCTGCCTCGGCCTCCCAAGTGCTAGGATTACAGGTGTGAGCCACCGCGCCCGGCCTCTCCTGTTATTTTTAATCTCTTCAATATCTGCAGTGATGCCCTTTTTAATTCTTCGTGTTGTTTATTTTCTGTTTCTCTTTTATTTTCTTGATCAGTCTTGCCAAATATTTGCCCATTATTCACATCAAAGAATGAGTTTCTCATTTTCACCCACCCAATTGTGGTTTTGTTTTTCAGTATATTCAATTATACTGTTATCTTTATTGCATCCCTCATATATTTTTTATTGAGAGGGGCTTATTCTGTTGTTATTTTGATAATTTTTAAATGTGTATGCTCAGCTCATTAAGCTGCATCAAGGCTATGCATTTTCCTCTCAGCACTGCTTTAGCTGCACCCTACACATTTTGATGTGTACTATCATCATTATCATTTGGCCCTTAGGTCTTCCCCAATTTATATTATAAATTCTTTATTATCCCATGAGTTTTTGAGAGGAGGGCTTTTCAGTGAGGGGAATTTATTCTCTCTTGTGGTTGCTACATGCCTGGCCTATCTTCTGGAAAGAGACCCTAGATCCTTATGCACCTTCTTGGAGAACAAAACATGTAATCCTATGTGCTTCCTGTGAGAAAAAAAGTCTATAGCAGGTGCAAGAGTATCAGGCCTCAGGCTGGGCGCGGTGGCTCACGCCTGTAGTCCTAGCACTCTGGGAGGCCGAGGCGGGTGGATCGCTCAAGGTCAGGAGTTCCAGACCAGCCTGAGCAAGAGCGAGACGCCGTCTCTACTAAAAATAGAAAGAAATGATCTGGCCAAATGATCTGGCCCTCAAGATGAGGATTGGTCCAAAGGTTTCTTCTGCGGCCAGGCATGGTGGCTCATGCCTGTAATCCTAGCACTCTGGGAGGCCAAGGCGGGAGGATCGCTCAAGGTCAGGAGTTTGAGACCAGCCTGAGCAAGAGTGAGACCCTGTCTCTACTAAAAAAATAGAAAGAAATTATCTGGGCAACTAAAAATATATAGAAAAAATTAGCCAGGCATGGTGGTGCATGTCTGTAGTCCCAGCTACTCGGGAGGCTGAGGCAGAAGGATTGCTTAAGCACAGGAGTTTGAGGTTGCTGTGAGCAAAGCTGATGCCACGGCACTCTAGCCAGGGCAAAAGAACGAGACTCTGTCTCAAAAAAAAAAAAAAAAACAAAAAACCAAAGGTTTCTTCTGGAAACATCACTGCCTGAGTTTGGCATTCTGCTCCCAGTCTTGGGAATGGTGCCTTGGATGAAGCCCCCCACACTAACACAGAGATGGGACCCAGGAACCAGGCAGACGTGGGTTCAAATTGCAGCCCTGCTGTGGGCTTGCCAAGTGACCTTGGATGAGTGACTTCCCCTCTCTGACTGTAGGTTCCCCCTGTGTAAAGTGGGGCCATCCAGGGAGATGTCAGTTGAGCCAGATGATGACAGGCATGTTCTCAATATCACTGTGCCATTGTCCCTGCAGGATGTCAGCCTGCACTGCCCATAATCAAGAGTTGCAGAGGAAAGTCTTGCACCTTGAGAAGCAAAATCTGTGAGTCCGGGTCCAGCCAGGGCAGAGGATGGAGGAGCAGGCCCCAGTATCCCTTGCAGGAGAGGGGGACGAAGGGCAGAGAGCCCATGCAGGAAGGAGCAGGGAATAAGGGCTCTGCCTACAAAGGAGGCAGGCTGCACAGAGGAGGGGATTTGGACTTGGGGCCTTGAAGGATGTATAAGAGTTCAGTAGGAGAAAGTGCTTCTGGTGGAGGAAATGGCTTCTACAATTGCCAGAGGCTACAAGCATGGTGTTTTGGAGAACTGCACCTGATTCTGCACCTGCATCCATTCAGTCAATATTTATTTTGCATCTACCATGTACCAGGCCAGGGAGGGGACGGGGCAGGTCGTGCAGGGTCTTGTGGGCCTTTGTGGGTCTGATGGGGGTTTGTGGAGCTGAAGAGGGAGAATCTGGGGCTTCCAAGAGCAGCAGGGGGCCGGGTGCAGTGGCTCATGCCTGTAATCCCCGTGTTTTGGGAGGCTGAGGTGGGAGGATTGCTTGAGGCCAGGAGTTTGAAACCAGCCTGGGCAACATAGTGAGACCCTGTCTCTAGAAATAATTTTAAAAATACCTGGGCATGTGAGAAATAAATTTCTGAGGGGAAAAAAAAAGAAGAAAAAGAAAAATACCTGGGCATGATATCTGTGGTCCCAGCTGCTCGGGAGGCTGAGGCAGATCACGTGAGCCCAGGAGTTCATGGTTATAATGAGCTATGGTGACACCTCTGTACTCCAGCCTGGGCAACAGAGCGAGACCCTGTCTCAAAAAAAAAAAAAAAAGACAGCAGGGCCTCGCCAGCAGGATGGATGGAATTCAGACTTCAGAGGGGCTGGGAGCCCCCAGAAGTGGGCAGGAAGCAGAACCAAGGCCCTGCAGGCTCACCCAAGCCTGCTTGTCCCTCTAAGGTCCCTCTTGGAGCAGCTGAAGAAACTCCAGGCCATTGTGGTCCAGTCTACCAGCAAGTCTGCCCAGACGGGCACCTGCATAGCAGTGAGTCCCGGCCCCAGGGTGGACGGGGGTCCTGGTCTATTGTAGAGAGGCCCATGGGGAGGTGGGTGAGGGCACAAGCATGGCCTCATGCCCCAGAGTGAGCATGATCCACCACTGGGGCCTCAGTTTCCCTGCCTGTGAGATGGAGATGCTCACAGGGGAGGGGGAGGGATGGGGTGACCCTGTCCCCGTCTCTGCCAGGTCCTGTTGCTGTCTTTCGCCCTCATCATCCTCCCCTCCATCAGCCCTTTCACCGCCAACAAAGCCGAGAGCCCTGGGGACTTCACGCCCATGCGAGGTAGGGGGCCCCCCTCGGAACCCCTGTTGTGGCTGCACTAGGGGCACAAGTCGCCTTGGCTCCCCAAGTGCCCTGGGAGTGGGGAGAGAGCCCTGTGCCCCTGTTCCCTGAGGCTGGGCGCTACAGAAAGGAGGGCAGGACTCCACCCTCACCAGTCCTTCCTGGCCCCTCCACCCCTCATCAGTCTTTTCCAGAACTTTGCACAACGACGCTGCCTCCCGCGTGGCCCCCGATGCCATGCCAGGCTCCGAGGCCCCAGGACCCCAGCCCGAGGCTGGCGCGCCCCACGGAGGGTCTCCAGGCAGCCCCCGGGTGGACTGGGGCGTCCGGGACACGCTGGCGCAGAGAAATTTGACACGGGAGCTGGACAACTCAACCCTGGTCCTGGGCAACTCGACGGAGGAGCTGGGCCGGGCCACCCTGCTGGACTGGGTGGCGCATGAGTCTGTCCTCAGCCCAGGACTCTCGGGGCTGGAGGCAGCGGGGGACGAGCTCTGAGCCCCACCGGGATCGTGCTCCCAGGCCCCTCTGCCCAAGGCTGCTCCCGGGGTGCTTCAGTGGACAGTGACAGGCCCGGGGAGAGGAGGTGAGGTGGTGACCTTGGCGCAGAGGCCAGGAGGGGGAGTTGCGGACTGACAGCCACACACCCAGGGACTGCCTGAGGCCACCGCAGACACAGGGCAGGGATTGGGCTTTTCACAGAGCCAGGCACAGAAGGAAACAGACTGAAACAGACCCACACAGACACAGGGCCACACACGCACATGCACAGACACAACAGGTGCCCCAGCGACTCCCCCAGCCGGGTCCCCTCCCTGCCTCTGTTGCACATAGGGAGGAGGAAGCGGCAGAGGCTGCAGGGACCCTGGCCCCAGAGCCACCACGGCCGGCCGCAGTGGGTGCCTTTGCTAGGACTGCCTGATCCTTAATAAAGTATTTTGACAGAACACTGTTGTGGCGCGGAAGCAGAGTTGGGCAGGGGCTGGAGTGGAGTCTGGGGCCCCCCACAAGGAAGTGCTGGGCCAGCCTGGGATGGGGGAGTGATGCATGGGGCCCCCCACCATCCCAGAGCTGGAGCAGCAGCCGGGGAGACGCCAGGCGCGGCTTCAGCACCTTGGAGAGCAGCAGGGCGCCAGGAGCCCCGGGAGGCCCTGCTAGCACATCCCCAGCATTGGAAGCGCAGTGACGGCCCAAGGTCACAGCTGGGGAGGGACAAAGGCTGCGCTATGCGGCGCAGGTGCCCAGGCTGCAACTGAGCCCCAAACACACGGCCTCTCTCCTTCAGGGGCTCACAGCGTTGGGGCAAGTGTTAAACAAGAGCCATGCAAGTCAGTATATAACTACCGACTGAGTGCAAACGCCAGCCTCCTGCACTGGGATAAGGATTGCTAAACAAAACAAAACAGGAAAAAGAAATGCCAGCGGCTGGTATTGTCACCAACATCAGAAAACTGGCCTGATCCCTCTGGGCCTCCCTGCGGGGTGACCCCAGGCTGGGGGGCAGGATTGCAACAGAAGCACAGGCAGATGTTCCAGGGCGAGGGGCCCACGCGCTCCCGCCTCTGGGCACGAGGACCCGGCACAAGTCGGGATTTACACACATTCAGATGCAAGAAGGAAGTTCTGCTTTTATTGCATTGGAGACTTTTCTGGAGGCCGGGTGGACCCACCTCTGCCTCCCTACAGCCCAAAGGCAGTGCCAGTCTCTCCTGTGTGTCCCACGTGGAGGTGTGGCACCCCTCCCAGGGGGCCCCGTGACGTGAGGGTGGCTTAGAAGGGAGTGGGGGGGTGTGAGGGGCAGAGGGGGGTCGTTCCTGTTTAGGCTGGAGACCAGGGAGGGTGCGGCCAGCCTCCCGGGAACACCCTGAGTCAGAGGCTGGGGCGTGGCGGGGCACAGGTGCCCAGGTGGCAGCTCTGGGGTGCGGCACTTCCCCAGGCCCCCACCGGAGGCCCCCAGAGCCAAGGGAGCCACAGCAGAGGGCGAGTCTGCCCTGAGCCTGGAGCCCGGCTCTCGTGCCCTGAGGTCCCCGGGGGGACAGATACAAGTGATAAAGTGAGCCCATATGGAAAACAGAACCCATGGTTTGTACAAAAAGCCCCGCCCGCCCCGAGCACCCTGGTCAGCTGGGAGCCGCCTCGGCCCTGACCCTTTTGGGGGTCCTACATGGGGCGGGGCTGTCTGGCCGCTCCCGCTTGGGGCTGGCGGGCTGGGAGCCGTTGTGCTGGTCGCAGGGCTCCGCTGGGGGCTCCTGCTTGGCGTCGGCGGGGGCTGAGCCATTGAGCCGGGCGGGGGGTTCCTCCTTGGGCTCGAGCTTGGGGGTGGGCGGGCGGGGCAGGGGTGGCAGCGCCCTCTCCAGCACGCGGGGGCCGTCCCAGGCGGGGATCTCCAGCCCCAGGTGCTCCATGAGCTGGGTCATGACGTCATCCACGTAGCCGTGGATGCGCAGGTCGGCGTGGCGGTCCTGCGGGGCGGGGGATGGGTCAGGCAGGAGCAGAGGGCACGTGGGGGCCCCAGACACGGGTGGGCTCGGCCACGTACGTGCTTGGTGGGCTGAAGGTTGACGATGACCAGCCGGCCTCCCCGGCGCTTGGTGGCGAGCGGCAGGTTCCCACTGGGCCGGATTTGCAGGGAGGTGCCCAGGGTGATGGACAGGTCGGCGTTCCTGGGGCCAGGGAGCGTGGGCTTAGCCTGACCCCTCCCAGCCCTGGTCCTGTCGACACCTGGAGCCGGCCCCGGGGTCCAGCTCACCTGGGCGCTCAAGGCTGGACCCCCCCCCACCCCGCCCCCACCTCTGTTGGTGGAATCATGGACCCAGGGCCTCATAGCTTGGCAATCCCGGGTTGGAGCATGGGATGGAGGGGTCGCTTGGCTAGAGCCTCAACTTCCTTCCTCACCTGTAAAGGGGACCTCGTGCAGCACACACCTGAGGCCGTGAGGTGAGGGCGATGTGTGTGCAAGCCCTGGCCGGGCCCATCTCCCCCAGGAAGCCCTCCCTGAGTTTGCCCCTGAGCCGCACCCTTGCCAGCCCCACGGGGGTCAGACCTGCTGGCCTCGTCGGCAAGAGCCAGGTCGCGGTCGGGCAGTGAGTCCTCCCAGTCCAGGATGGTGTCTCGCAGCTCGCCCCTGCGAGGAGGAAGGTGGGGGGTGTCGCAGCAGACCCGCCACCTCCCCCGGGGCCCAGGGCGCGGGGAGGGGTCGCTCACCTGCAGGCCCGCAGCCCCCTGGCCTTGGCCACAGAGCAGAGCCGACCCGTGGCCTTGAGGCCCATGCTGCCCACGACTGTGTCCCGGACGTACTGCCTGTGTCAGGGGAGGAAACGGGGGACAGGGCTGGGTCAGCCCACCTGGGTGGCCCTTGTGTTTTTTCTGGCAAGATATTCTCCCAGGGAGGTACCGCTGAGGGCACAGGACCAGAATCTAAGCGCGGGGAAACATGTGACAAACCCAGGGTGAGGGGCCTTCCACAGGACAGCCCACCCACACATTGCACAGGGTCACAGCACAGGAAAGAAAGAAACACAGGACACGATCATGGACAAGGGAGCTCAAGACATGGGACCCCATAGGTGCGGTGGCTCATGCCTGCCTGTAATCCCAGCACTCTGGGAGGCCGGGGTGAGAGGATCCCTGAGGCCAGGAGTTTGATACCAGCCTGGGCAACATAGCAAGACCCCATCTCTACTAAAAATAGAAAAATTAGCAAGCCGTGGTGGCACCTGTTGTCCCAGCTACTCAGGAGGCTGAGGCAGGAGGATCGCTTGAGCCTAGGAATTAGAGGCTGCAGTGAGCTGTGGTGACACCACTGCACTCCAGCCTGGGTGGCAGAGCAAGACCCTGTCTCTATTTTAAAAAAATAATAATTTTGACATAATTCAACCCACAAATAAACCTGGCTAAACCTTCCCCAGAGCAGGTGGGCGTCTCCCGGCTTCTGTGAGCACCCCCAGGTGTGAACACCTGTCAGGGGGGCGTGGCTCCTCCCCTGCAGGGGCATCTCTGAGACCAGGCTACAGGTGGGCCTCTCTCTTTTAAAATTTGTCTCTCCACATTTATTTTGAAAAATTTCAAACCTATGGAAAACTTACAAGAATGGTACCGGCCTCAAAATGATCTTAATGGGGGGTTGAGGGCGTAACCACCAGGGATACACAATGCGACCTTCACTGGACATTGGGTTGGTGCAGGTGTCATTAGTTCAGGCGAGGTCCTACTGGGGCAGGTGGCCCTTATCGAGTGATGGGTGTGCCATGAGCAGAGGGGGAGACACGGACACCGAGAGACGTGGTCTCCGTGTAAGGATGGGGACAAAGGCTGAAGCCACCAGCAGCAGCGAGGCAGAGGCAGGAAAAATCCTCCCCTGTGGGTTTCACAGGGCGAATGGTCCCACTGACACCTGGATTTTGAACTTTCGGCCTCCAGAACTGACAGGTAATAAACGTCTATTGTTCTAAGCTACTCATTTGTGGCAGTTTGTGTGGCGGCCCCAGGGCACTAATGCACCTGCCAGGAGGGCCACACCCAGCCTCCCCACACCCTCTGCGTCACCACAGTGGACTCCCAGGGCCCTTGTGCAGAGCCCACCCTAGGGACAGCGTGGCCAAGCCCCCGCCCCAGCCCAGGTGGCACTCACGTCTTACACTTGACACATTCCTCTACAAACATGTTGCCGTGGAGCTCCGCCAGCTTGTCCCTGCGGGAGGAGGAGGAAGAGGCTCAGGGTGGGCCCAGTGCTGAGCCCTCCTCCTCCAGGAAGCCTTCCTTGACCTGTCAGCCACAAGACCCACAGACTCCCTCTTTCCAGCTCCTGGCTCCACCATCCACACACTGTGCATCCCGGGGCAGGTGGCCCAACCTCTCTGAGCCCGAGGAATCATGAACCCCCGGGGCTGACTTCACTTTCACAGATGGGTGGTCCATGCATTCCTTTCACAAAATGCCTGCCCTGCTCCTCCACAGGTGCGGGATTCTAATTCCCAGTTTGCAGAGGAAGAAACTGAGGCCCCAAGTGGCCGCCAAGCACAGAGGCAGAGGTACGTCAGATCCTATCCCAGCTCTGTTGCCTCCAAGCTGTGTGGCCCCAGGCAGGCCACCTAACCCCTCTGTGCCTCGCAGTCCCCATCTGTGAAGTAGGACAACAATGTCCCCAACTTGTGGGATATTCTGAGGGATCAAATGATCAGGCCTGGCGGGCTCTTCCCCATGGCTGCCTGGTCACCTTCTCTGTACTTAAATGTCACCTCCACACACAAGCCCTCTCTGACCTCCCTGTTAAAAGCTGCAACTCCCTTCCCACCCCCCACGCTCCCCTGTTACATTTTTAACACAGAATTGAATTCGCTTATTTGATTTGTTTTCTGTCTGTTTCCCCTCAACTAGGGCACACAGCCCAGGGGGGCAGGGAAGGGATCTGTCCGGGTCAGTCTGTCCCACCTCCAGAACAGTGAGGCATGCAGTAGGTGCTCAATGCGTAACTAAATAAATGCAACCCATTTTGCTCCTGTGTGCACACAGTCGGGGCTGGGGGCGTGGAGCCAATGCCCCGATGGCCATGAGTGTTAGTTAGATCTGCAGCCACTGGTCTAGTTAACGGCTCTGACCTGTCTTGGATCTGAGAGCGAGAGACAGAGAGAGATCGTTCCTCAGGTACTGACATGTTGAAATAGCGGAAACCCCAGAACTTGGCCACAGTAGCAGGTGGCAAGAGCCACCTGGCCGAAAGAGAAATTGTATTCCTACGCCAAACGGTCGGAGTTAGGACGCAGGCTCATTTCAAGAGAAGGGGACAGCGGTCTCGTTCCCCTTTATAAGCAGAAAAAATAATTTCTTCCTTGTCCCTCACCTCCGGAGTGTCCGGCTTCTCATATGAACAACTGACCTGGCTCCAACGGGTCGCCCCAGGGTGAGACCCGGCCAAGTGGGGCAGGGGAGGGTCACCCTTAAGATTAGGAAATCCGTCTGCCCCAGGACACGGAGTCCACGTTCAGTGTGAAATGAGTAAAGATGAATGTCAGAAACCTAACAAACTGCAAACTCTACGCCCTGACAGCTCTCCTGGCCACCCTCCATGTTCCCTTGGCCCCACCTGGAGGAAGATTCTGCCTCTGGCCCCGGCAGGGACAGCTCTGGGCCAAGAAGGATTCAGAGAGCTCAGGGCTGGAGTCTCCCAGGGGCAAGAAAAGGGGAGTCCAAATCTCAAGGTGTATGTATGAGGTGGCAACAGGTGACAGCTCGGGTTTGTGGAGCCCCACAGAGCCACAAGTACTTTCCTGGGCCACCCAAGGCAGTGCCGGGCTGGAGTGGGGTCTGCGTGGGGACATGATGGGCACGGGTGTCACCTGGGGAAGCCGGAGCGCACGTGCAGCCCATCCACGTTCTGGCTGATGAGGAAGCGGAGCAGGCCCACGCGCTCCAGCTGCACCAGGGCCATGTGTGTCTTCGTGGGCCGCGCGCTCTCGAACGTGGTGTCGAACTTGGGCGCCAGGCCCCGCTCCTCCATGGTCCACACTCCGTGGGGGCCCCTGAAGGCAGCAGGTGAGGAGCAATGCGGGAAGAAGGAGAGTTGGGAGGAACAGGAGAGAGGAACAGAAAAAGAGACAGAGAGAGAATCGGGGACAGAGAAAGAGAGAAAAGAGAAAAATAGAGGATATGGTAACTGAGCCCCAACATACAGCCATGCACAGCCAGCCTAGATGCAAGACTACATTTTCCAGCATCCCTTGCAGCTAGGTCTGATCAGGTGACCAAGCTCTGGCCAATAGGGTGAGAGGAATGCTGGGTGTAGGACACATCTGAAAGGGAGTCTTCCTCCTCCCCAATACCCAGGACACAACTGGCAGGATGGGTTCAGGTGCCCGGGTGTCTGTTGCTCGAAGGGAAGCCCTGGAAGCCTGGTGGGCCCTGCCTCGACCTCCCCCCTTGCTCCCAGACCTGAAGTCAGGGATGCCCGAGGCAGTGCTGATGCCAGCGCCCGTGTGGAACACCACGTTGGAGGACTCCCAGACCAGCCTCGCCAGCTCCTGCACCTTCCATGCCAGCTCCTCTGGGGGATCAAAGATCTGTGGGGTGAGAGAGCGCAAGGGAGGGGTCAAAACACATCCCCCAAGTGGCAATGCCAGGCACAAGCTACAGACTGAGCTGTCCTCGATTTGCCCCAGGGAGGAGAATGGATTAGAAAAGGCAGCTTGTCCTCATGTCCCTCCTCTGCCTATAGCTCTCCATGGCTCCCACCTCCCTCAGGGTCAAAGCCCCAAGTCCTCCCTGAGCCTCCAACGTACCAGGTGTGGTCCTGCCCCAGGGCCTTTGCACCCGCTGTTCCCTCTGCCTGGCATACTCTTCCCACAGGACTTCTGCCCCCACCTCCTTTAGGTTTGAACTCAAATGTTACCTTAGTGATGCCCCCACCCGCCACCCCAACCCCACCTGGTTTCAGTGCAGCCCCTCATCTGTCTCCTGCACTACAATGAGGAGTCGTTTTTGTCTGACTTGCTTCCTGCTGTATCCCAGGACCTAGAAAGTGCCTGGCCCACAGTAGGTGCTCAGTAATTGTGGACTAAAGTTATAAGAGCAGCAGTGGAGACTGGGGCTTCTGGAAGGATGCACACCAATCAGACTTCTTTTTTTTTTTCTTTCCAGAGACAGGCTCTTGCTCTGTCCCCCAGGCTGGAATGCAGTGGTGTCATCACAGCTAAACACAGCCTCCAACTCCCGGGCTCCAGCAATCCTCCTATCTTGGCCTCCCCAAGTGCTGGGACTGCAGGCGTGAGCCACCGCGCCCGGCCATCAGGGCATATTAAATGCATGACTCAGAAGGCAGGGACCAGGCTTCATGGGCTGCGGCGCTCTTTGCCTCGAGTTTGCAGAAAGGCAGATGGAGACCCAGAAGGGAACTGACTCCCCCAGAGTCCCACAGCACATGGAGGGGACAGCCTATCCTCCCCTCCCGCTCCGACTGCCTGCGGGAATCCTGGCACAGGGTCCAAGCCCCTCCCCAGCTCTCAGGACAAAGTGCCAACGCCCCAGCCTGGCATTTGAGTCCCATCCCGGCCGGGGTCTGGAAACCTCCCTGGCCTGATTTCTTCTCCAAGTGTGTTTATTCCCCTCCCAGCCTCAGCCCTGCCATTCCTTCCTCCTGGATCTACATCCCCTTTCTCGCCCTCGCCCCTGCAGGCGTTCCCCGACCTGGGCTCCTCCCTCCGTCCCAGCCCAGCGGCCCCAGAGCTGGGCGCATTCGCCTCCCCGGGGCGCGCAGGGGGCGTCACTTCCCGCCCCCTCCTCACTGGGAAGTCCCTCCCATTGTCTAGCTTCAGTGCCTCCTGCTATTTTCACAATGCCCCGCTGCCGTCCGGCCCTGTGGGGGGCGTGACCCCCGGGACCCCCGGCCGCGCTCACCTCCGGGAGGCCGCACTTGCCCTTGTCCGCATACGGCGACAGCCCCGCCGCGTAATTCACCGACATCCTTGCAGCCCCAACGGGAACAATAAAGTTTCCCTTGTTGAGGCCGCTTCCGCCGGAAACGGGGCGGGACGGGGAGGAAGAAGGACCCGCGGGCCCGTCCGACGCGTCCAGCCTCCCGTGCCAAGGCGCATGCGCCCCGTGCTGACGCTGCAGGCGCCATCTTAACTACTGGCAGGGAGAAGCCCGCTCCCTTGCATACTGGCTGGGCTGGGCAGGTGGCTGCCCAGTGACCCAGGCGGGAAGTTGGGGCGGCCGCCCACGTGAGAGTTCTCCAGTCACTCATAAAATGAGGGACACAAGCGATCAGTGCCCCCTTAGTCCCTTTTTACAGATTAGTAAACTCCATTAGGACAGTGCCAGAGAGTAGGGACCCAGGACGCCAGTCCAAGGGAGGGCCTTGAATGCCGCTCTAAGTTATCTGAACATTATGCAGGCAGGTGATGGGGATTCAGCCGGACAGGTCCTGCTCAAGATCTTTGGGGTTGGTGGCCTTGAGGGCTCGTTTAAGAAACACGTGTTGAGCACCTACTATGTACTGGTGTCAGGCTGGGGAACAAAGGTGGCACCATCCCTACCCATGTGGCTGGCGGTGGACACAAACATGTGACCAGGTAATGGTGACATAGTGCTATTGGGGTGCAGTGGGGGACGCAGAGGGCACAAGGCAATGAGGGAACTCAGAGGAGACACCCTACCCAGGCTGGGAGCATCTAGGAAGGCTTCCTGGAGGAACGGGCGTTGCAGCAAAGATCTGAAGAGTGAGCAGGAATGAGATGGAGGGAATGAGCTGTTTGGGGGTGACATGAGTTACAGAAAGAACGTTCCTGGTTGAAGTAACAACAAATGCAACGGCTGAGAGGGGAGGAAGAAAGAGCATGGCTCCTTCCAGAAGCTGAAATCTGTCCAGAGATGACAGGGAAGAGCGTCGGTATCTTCCCGCCAGAGCCCGTTGGCCAACAGGCAGCCCAGCTGCCAGCCTGTCTCCTCCCTCGGCTCATCCCCGGCCCCCTGGGGCGGCTGCCCGCTCAGAGCTGATCGGGTGTCAGAGCAGAGCACTGGGAGCTGCCCTGTGAGCTAGCAGCCCAGCTGGGAGAGGGTAACTGGAGTCGGCGCTGGACAAGGTGGCCTGGTGCTCCGGCAGTGCAGCTGCAGGAGGTAGGGGGAAGGAGATGGGGAGGCAGGATGGAGGGTCCCCTTAGGGCCTCAGGCCCCTGAGCCCTTGTGTGTGGGAGAAAGGAGAGGCCAGTGCTGGGTCCCAGCCATGCTGAGGAGATACCCAGGCACCCCGAGACACACACACACACACACACACACACACAGGCCTGCACACACGTACACGTTCATGTTCTTCCCCTTGCCCGCCTTTGCCTGGCCTAGACTACATGCTCTCCTTCTTGCTGCTGGTGCTCAACATCTGGCCCGGCATCAGACCCTTAGCACTCACCATCACGTCTTCCAGGAAACAGCTCCCTAAGTTTACCCAGCATTTCCCCTCCCCCAAGCCCCTGGGTCCCCTTCTCCCCAGGCAACCTGTGGGCTCTTCTCTTGGGTGTCTTTTTACACCCTGCTTTGGGTGTGATTGAGTCCATTGGTCAGGGGAAGAAGAAAAAGGGCAGGGTGGGTGGTGAGTGAATGAGAATACTGACTGGTGGAGGAGTGAATGAATGAATAGAAGAGTGGATGGAAGAGTGGGTGGCTGGGTGGCTGGATGGATGGTGAATGGATGGTGAGTGGGTGGGTGGATGGGTGGATAGATGATTGGTGAGCGAATGGGTGGATGGATAAAGGGGTGGTTAGATAGGTGGGTGGATAGAAGGATGTATGAACAAGTGGAAGGATGTATGGATTATGGACAGAGGGATGAATGGATGGGGGAGTGGAAGGGTGAATGAATGGGTAGGTGGGTGGATGGGTGGGAAGATGGATGAGGGGTTGGTTGATGCGGGGCTGGATGGGTGGATGGATGGATGGATGGTGAGTAGATGATGGGTGGTTGGGTGGATGGGTAGGTGGATGGGTGGGTGGGTGGATGGATGCATGGATGGGTGGATGGATGGATGAATGGTAGATTGTTGGGTGGATGGGTAGGGGGATGGGTGGATGGGTAGGGGGATGGGTAGGTGGGTGGATGGATAGATGGATGGGTGGATGGATGGATGAACGGTAGGTGGGTGGGTGGATGGGTAGGGGGATGGGTGGGTGGGTGGATGGATGGATGGGTGGGTAGGTGGATGGATAGGTGGGTGGGTGGATGGATGGATCAATAGTAGGTGGATGGGTAGGGGGATAGGTGTGTGTGTGTGATGGGTGGAGCATGATTGAAGGGCAGTGAATCGTGAGAAGGTGAATTGGGTGGGAGAGTTGGGGGGTGGTGGCCAGTGGGTGGGTGTACAGTGGGAGGATTGGTGCCCCGGTGAGTGCATGGATTGCAGATGGGTGGAAAATTCACAGGCAGGTGGACAGGTGACAGGCCATCTCACCCCCACTTTCTGGTAGGAAATAAATAAGGACACTCGGTCACAGAGATTCCTTTTAGACATAGACACCCCCAGTCACACGCCTCAGAAAACACCCCCTTGAGATCTTCCTACATACACATGCACACAGCCTTGTCACCCCAGATTTCCACCCGCCTTGGGCGAGTTGCTGTCACTCACACAGAGGCCAGGCTGTTATGAGGGGGCTGAGCTGCAAGGATGTTCCCTCTGACTATCCTGCAGACACAGCTCTGTGCAGAGGAGCCCCTGACTGTTGAGGAAGACAGAATCAACCCAGACCCCTCCAGCCTGTGGAGCTTGGGCTGAAGCAGAGGAAAAGACCCAGCCAGGGTGAGGGGAACCCAATTCGGGGAGTTAGAGCTCTGCTTGGGAGCGAGAAGCAAAACTGATCAGAGCAAGGGATTTTATAACTGGGCTGTGAAGGTAGAATAGGAGTTCAGCAGAGAGGGGGTAAAAATAAAAGCATTCTAGGCAGAAGTAACTACACAGATAAAAGCTTAGAGACCAGAAAAAGCTTGATCTGTTTGGGTAACAGGAAATACCAGTGAAGTGCATTTATTGAGCCCCTACTGTTTTCCAGGCTCTATGCTATGGATCTTCCTGAAAACTGACCGTGACTTGGCCAAGAATGGCATATCTCAGGGTTCGGTGGCTCATGCCTGTAGCCCCAACACTTTAGGAGGCCAAGGCAGGAGGATCACTTGAGGTCAGGAGTTTTGAGACCAGCCTGGGCAACATAGCAAGACCCCATCTCTAAAAAAATTTTTTGAAATGAGCTGAACGAGGTGGCACCTGCAGTCCCAGCTACTTAGGAGGCTGAGGCAGGAGCATGGCTTGAGCCCAGGAGTTGGAGGCTGCAGTGAGCTGTGATCACACCACGGTACTCCAGTCTGGGCAACAGAGTGAGACCTTGTCTCAAAAAAAAAAAAAAAAAAAAAGAAGGGCTTATCTCCCTCTTCGTATAGATGAAGTAGTGAGACTCAGAGAGGACAAGGAACCTGCCAAAGGACACACAGCAGTTAGGAGACGGAGCGGGTCTGTGTCCTGCTGTAGGAGCCAGGTCCTTTCGAGGACGGGAAGCAGTGGACCCTTCCACCCACCAGGACTGGTGTTCCTCACCCCCGCAACCCCTGCCCATCCCCAGGTGGCCTGGGACGAGGAGAGACACGGGACGCTGGCCATGAAGACCCTCCGGGCGCGATTTAAGAAGACAGAGGTGAGTCTGAGTCCACCAAGGTGCTGGATACCCGCCGATGCTCCTGTCTCCTAGGGCTTGGCCTTTGGACTGTCGTCTCCTGCCTGTCATTGAATTCATTTTTGATGTGACCAGGGCCCTCTCTGCTCACCACCCCCAGGTTGCTGTCTACGCCTTTTAGCCTCCACCCACCTCTCTTCCCGGCCCTCTCTGCTGCCCCCTGCTGTCCTGAGCCAGCTTTCCGGCCACCACGCCTCTGCCCCGCCAGTTCCTTCCCCCTGCGCCACCCTCCCCCTGCATGGCTGCCCATGAAACCCTCCCCCCTTGGGATCTGCCCCAACGCCACCTCTCCAGTGGGTCTCAGCTGTCCCCAGTCACAGTGACCGCTTGCTTTTCCAAGGACCCACTTTCTTGGGGACCTTGGTCTCCTGCTTTTGAGTGTTCACTCAGCAAATATTTAGTATGTCGGGTGCAGCTCTAGGCTCCGAGGAATAGGGCAGACAAAAATCCTTGGCCTCGTGGGGCTGACAGCCGCGTGGGGGAGATGGACACTGAACAAGATAAACGAGTGAAAAAATTTAATTTGTGCCGTGGAGACAAAGAAATGTGGCAGGGAAGGGAATCGGCGCGTCTAGGGCAGGGGAGAGGGTTGCAGTTTTAAAGAGGGTAGTCAGGGAAGGTGACATTAGAGCAAAGATCAGAAAAGGGAGGATGTGGTGTGTATATTTGCAGGAATTGCATCCTAGGTGGGTGGAACAGCCAGTGCAAAGGCCCTGAGGTCCATCCAGCTGGTTTCCCTGGCATCCTTTATTTGATTTGACTTCTCACTGACAGCCACGAGGAACTGAAGTCCCAAGAGGTTAACTCGCCTCTCTGGATCACAAGGCAAAGGGGTGAAGGAGAGATTCATACCCACACACGCCTCACTTCAGAGCCTTTGGTCCTTCCGACATGTGATGCAGCCTCCCCATCCTGCCTGCTCCAGAGCAATCAGGGCATTTGCCTGGAGGAGGCAGGCTGGGGCAGAGGCTGGAAGGACAAGCAAAGGCACACAAGGAGTGGGGTGAGGATGAGTGTGGGCAGTGGTTCAGAGGCTGGACTGTACTGGTTGCTTCGTGAGCACAACGAGCAGAATCTTTTGGCAGGGGCAGAGGTGAGAAAGCCAAAAAGAGGCACCAGTGTGACAAGCCCAGATTTAAAGTCAGGTGGCTCCCGGTTCGAATCCTTCCTCTGTTCCCGATGTCCTGGGGGACTCTGGGTATGTCATGACGCTTTTGTGGCTTTTCTTAGTTTACCTGATTTAGTTTATTTTACTATTTTATTTATTTTCAGTTATGCATTAATTTTAATGTTCCCATTCATTTTATTATGTCTTTTAATTTTATTTAAATTAAAAAAATGTTTTTAAAGACAGGGTTTCGCTCTGTCACCCAGGCTGGAGTGCAGTGGTGTCATCATAACTCACTGCAACCTCCAACTCCTGGGCTCAAACAGTCCTCCTGCCTCAGTCTCCCAAGTAGCTGGGACTACAGGCACACACCACACCCTGCCAAGTTTTCTATGTTTTGTAAAGATGGGGTCTCGCTATGTTGCCCAGGTTGGTCTGAAATTCCTGGCCTCAAGCGATCCTCCTGCCTCGGCCTCCCAAAGCGCTGGGATTACAGGCTTGAACCACTGCACCCGGCTAAAAACGTTTTAACTTAACACCATTGAATTCCTTTTTATTTAGTTCATTTTTATTTATTTCTTTTTGGACACTATAAAGAGCTTACGATGTGCTTTACGGCTGTCAGCTGTTTAAAAGTCACAACAGTGCTATGAGGTAGGAGCTTTTATTATCCCCATTTTACAGATGAGGAAAAGAAGCCCAGAGAGGTTAAGACACTTGCTGAAGGTCACAGAGCTAGAAAGTGATACAACTGCCTCCCCCCAGGGCTGTGTTGCTATGGACACAATTGATCAGCCAGGGGGTGGGAGGGGAGGACATTGACTGAAGACAGAGAGGGAGAGAGAGAGAGAGGGAGAAATGGTTCATTGACCTGTAAAACGTGGCTTTAGGTCAGCTTCATTCATTGTGGAGTGTTCCTAAAATTTTTCACCCCTCAATTACAGTTGACCCTTAAACAATGCAGGGGTTAGGAGCACGGACCCTCTGCACAGCCAAAACTTCTGACCCCACCCCCCTGCCAAAACTTAACTACTAACAGCCTCCCGGTGACCAGGAGCCTCACTGCCAACATAAACAGTTGGTGAACACGGATTCGCGTGTTGTGTGTGCATCTACTGAGCTCTTACAATACAGTAAGCTGGAGAAAAGAAAATGTTATTAAGAAAATTAAGAAAATAATGAGGAAGAGGAAATAGATTTACTGTTCATGAAGTTGAAGTTGAGGAGGAGGGGGAGGAAGAGGAGGAGGAGGAGGAGGAAGAGGAGGGTGCCTCTTGCTGTCTGAGGCGAGGCGGAGACAGAAGAAAATCCGCTTACGAGTGGGATCCACGCAGCTCAAACCGGTGTTGTCCAAGGGTCAACGTTACTCACATCGCTCCCCAAGAATCCTTGCGAGGTGGTAGCCGGTGGTAAACCACACCGTGTAATTGTGTAATCTCAAAAGCAAACCTATTTCAATCAGATCTTGCAAAAAGTGTGTGCAGCTTAAAAAGACACCCCTTTGGGACACGGATGTGTTTTGAAATGTTTGCTATGGCGAAGTGGGGGTGAGGTGGGGGGGCGAAAAGTCAAGTTCGGAGGGGGCGGGGCAGGTGTTAAACCTCAACACAGGTATGAGGGTCTCAGAGGGCTGGGGAGCTGAGGTCGGGCCAGGCTGGGCTGGAGATGTCACAGCAGATGGGAGGCTTGTGTCTGTTGGGGGACAGGGAGATTGTCCTCCTCCCTCCCCTCCCCTGGCACCTGGCCGTCCCCCCTCCACCTGCCCTTCTCGGATTTCCAGGCAGGCAGCTGGGAGTCAAGTTCAGCTTTTGTTCAGCAACCTCAGGGGAAGATAGCAAACACCCGTGACTGCCGGGGGCCTGCCTCTGTGTCTCCTGCGGACCTTCCTTCCCTCCCTGCTAGGCAGCCACCACGCCTCTGCTCAGGTCATTTCCCCAGCCGGGGGGGCTGCTCCCTGCTCCTTCCTTTGTCCCTAACACAGGCTGTTTAGTGCCCCAACTGGTGGCACTGCTTGCTCCGAGTCCTCTTGGGCCATCTCTGGGGCTCAGTGTTCCATCCATAGCATAGGAGCTATCGGGAGCCTTGCACCTGCTCCCCACATACCCCCCGACCTCTGGCGAAAATCCCGCAAATGGGAAGATTGGGGCTGGTAGAGATTCGTAGCCTCTAAGACCTCAATACCTCCTAGAATGTCAGTCTCTCTCTCTCTCTCATTTTTATTTTCAAGTCTCTACTTCTTTAATTTGTTCAACACATTTATTGAGCACCTACTGTGTGCCAGGCCCTGCTGTAGCAAGATCAAGGTCAGGTTCATGAACCCACACTTACAAGGGTCCCACCCTTGATACCTTGATATAACTCTCTGCTCTCCAAATCTTGGAATTCTTTTTTTTTTTTTTTTTGAGACAGAGCCTCACTCTGTTGCCCCCAGGCTGGAGTGCAGTGGTGTCACCCTTGCTCACAGCAACCTCCAACTCCCAGGCTCAAGCAATCCTCCCGCCTCGGCCTCCCAGAGTACTGGGATCACAGGTGTGAGCCACCACGCGCATCCAAATCTTGGAATACTTAATAATTTCTTTTAACAAGGGGCCTCCTATTTTCACTTTGCACTGGGCCCTGCAAAATCTATAGCCCGCCCTGCCTGGGATACAGCAGTGACCAAGGTAGACAAAAATGCCTGCCCCTGGGGAGGTGACATTCTAGGGGAGACACCAGGAGTAAACAGAATATTTGTCAAAAGATACATAGTATCTTAGTCAAGTGGTGACATGAGCGATGAAGATAAAAGAAAGCCTTATTAAGGGGTGTTCAGAGAAGGAGTTGAGCTCGGGCAGCCGGCAGGGGGGTACAGTTCAGAGCAGGTGTCAGCAAACGTTTTCCTATAAAGGGCCAGACAGGGGGTATTTTTGGCTCGGGGCCCAGACCAGCCTCAGCTCTGTCACTGCAGCCTGACAACAGCCATTGGCTACGTATAGATAGATAAGCAGGGGTCTGTCCCAATAAAACTTTCTTTATGGACCCTTAGGTGTGAATTTCAGATCATTTTCACGTGTCAGGAAATTTCTACTTTTGACTGATTTTTCCCCCAACAGTGACCACCTGTAAAAACCATTCTCTGTACAAAACCAGGCAGGATCTCGGCAGCAGTGAGCGGTTTGCAGTTTATGCTGAGTGAGGTCCCCGGAGGCTTTTGAGCAGGAGAGAGCAGAGATCTAATGCGGGCTTTATAGGAAGCTGGTGGAGGAGGGACGAGAGGGGACAAGGACAGAGGCTGGAGGCCAGGGAGGATGTGTCCCAGGGGTGGAGTCACAGTGATGGGGATGGACCAAGGCGGTGGCCCTGGAAGGGGCAAGAAGGCAGAGACTGGGACACAGTTTGCAGCCGGTGGGCTCCACTGGGGGACTGGGTGTGGGGTGGGGGTGGATCAGGGTGATGCCAGGACTTGGCCCAAGCCCCTGGGGCCAGGGGCATTGCGGTGCCCTTGGTGCGCCTTCATGGGCCCGGAGGGGCATTCAGTCTGATCTCATAAAACACCTGGGAGGACAGTTGAGAGGACAGTGGGAAATCCTGAGCCGGGAGATCCATGTAAGTCCCTTCTCTGGACAAGCCAGGAGGTCCCCCCACCCACCTCAAAGGTGGGAGGAGAAAGGACCCCTCAACCAAGCTCTCCGTTTACCTGCCTTAGACCCCACCCTCCATCCTCCTGCAAAAAGGTGTCTAAGAATAATCACAGACCACGCCCAGCTCTAAACCAGCAGTGTCAGTGGGGAGGACACTTGGCAACATCTGGGACATTTTGGGTTGTCACAACTCAGGTGTGGTCCTGGCATGGGGGTGGGTGTAGGCAGGGATGCTGCTCAGCACACTGCAATGCCCAGGATGTCCCCACCCCAGGGGACGACCTGACCTCAAATGTCAACAGTGCCTCAGTGGAGGAAGCCGGCTCTGTGGTGTCTGTTCTATAATCTGTCCCATTTAGGGGTTGAGAGATGGAGGCCCAGAGAGGGGAAGTGACTGGTCCAGGGTCACACAGCAGGTATGAAATAACCAAAATGGATTCAACTCCCCCTGCTGCCTACCGCCCATCTGCTGGGGCGTTGCTGTTAAATTCAGGTTCTGGGAGACCTCGTTTCCTCTCAAGTCCTTTCTCTGTCCTATAATCCCAACCTCTCCCCACCTGCTGGCTTCTCCCCTTTGTGAACCTGCAGCCGTGTTGACACAGTGGACGGGCCACACCAGCCCTGGCCTTTTCCCTGGGCCATCACCCCACGGTCCAGCCACCAACTGGGCATCACCCTAGGACTCCCACCAGGCCCCTAGACACCCAGTGGGGTTTGAACTAAACTGAGTATCCCCCCATTCAAGGGGCTCCCCCCCAGCCCCCAAGTTGGGGGCGAACAGGTCCTCCCAAGACCTGTCACCCCGAGTCTGTCTCCCCACCCCCCGCATGTCACCCCCTGAGTCCTGCCCACCCCCACACCTTTTGCTACCTGGCTTGCCCCCTCCTCAGATTCCTCCCGCCCCCACCCACCCATCACCTGGCATCCCTGTCCCCACCCACCCATCACCTGGCATCCCCGTCCCCAGGGCCCAGGGCTCCTTCTAAAGTGCCAACCATGTGAGCGAATGGCACAGGCCGCTGGGGACCTTGGCTGTGCTCCTTGCTGTGCCTCCAGGCCTGGCATCCAGTAGGTGCTCAATCAGTGTTTAGTGCATGAAGGAGCCTCACCCCAAAATGCTTATCTGATCGCACGTTTGTCAAGCATCTGCTATGCGCCACATGCTATTCCAGGCACTGGGGACCCTGCAGGGACAAAGACAAACTGAGCAGGGGACGGGTGCCAGTGAACACAGGGCATGTCAGAGCCTCCGGGCCCAGCTGGGTCTTTCCTTGATGAAGAAGTCACAGTTCCTCTGCGCCCTGCCTGTGAGTCTCTCTGCGACCCCCCAGTAGCCCCCGCGGTAGGAACTGTTTATTATGAAGCCCATTTTTCAGAGGAGCAAAGTGCTGTCCAGAGCAGGTAAGTATCTGGGCCCAGGCATGTAGGTAGGAAAGGCGGGGGCGGGGCGCTGGATTCAGGTGCAGGTCTGTGTGCTCGCGGAGCCACCCCTGCCCCGTGCGCACAAGCAAAAGAATGAATGAGTGAATGAACAGATGAACGAATGAACGGGTGAATGAATGGGTGAACGAATGAATGGGTGAACAACTGAATGAGCAAATGAATGGATGGGCAAACGAATGGATGGGCAAATGAATGGGTGAACGAATGAATAAGTGAAGAATGAATGAGTCTTGAAGGAAAGGTGAATGAGTGGGCAAACGAATGAATGGGTGAACGAATGAATGGGTGAACCAAAGAATGAGCGAATGAATGAATGAGTGAAGGAAACGGTGAATGAGTGGGAAAACGAATGAATGGGTGAACGAAAGAATGAGCTAATGAATGAATGAGTGAAGGAAAGGGTGAATGAGTGGGCAAATGGGTGAACGAATGAATGTGTAAATGAGGGCAAGGGTGCGTGAGCGACAGCCGGGGTGACCTGGCCGCAGGGAGCGGCGCTGAATGTTGGGGTGCCAAGCCAGGAGACACCTGCGCGCCGCCGGCCTGTTTCCAGGAGGCGGCGATGGACGCCAGGTCCCCAGGAGGAGCGCCCGGCCGCCTGCGGGGTGTCGACAAGGTCAGGTGGGGCCAGGGTGGCGGCCCCTCCCCCAGAGCCACCCCCGCTCCACGGTGCTCCCTCCACCCCGTGGAGGAGGGGGTGCGCGGGCTCGGGTGGGGCGCGCGGGGGAGGGGCGGCGCCCGGGCGGGTGGGGGGCGGAGCTCCGGGGCGCCCGGCCCCTCCCACGGCCCCTCCCGCGCTCCCCCTGGCCCCTCCGGCCAGTCCCGGGAGCCCGGCCGCCGCCATGAAGCAGCTGTGCCTGTGCGCGGCCACCTCCTTCGCGGTAGGGCCCCGGGAGGGAGCGCGGGGGGCGCAGGGTGCGGGTCCTTCTTCTCTCCTCCCCTCCCCCGGCCGCGCAGCGCTCGCCCCCCGCCAAACTCCAAACAGATGCGCGGGGGAGGGGGACTGAGATTGGGGACAGCTTTGAGGGGGGATGGATGAGACCTTTGGAGACAGATGGGGACATTTAGGAGAATTTAGAGGGCATCTGGGGAGACAGTTTTAGAAAAACGTTTTGCAGACGTGGGGTCATTTTGGGGGCACAAGTTGGAGACTATTTTGGGGTGCCGTTTCTGGGAAGAGACAATGCCACTTGGAGAACAGTTTTGGGGACCACTGGAGGGTTTTAGGGTCACTTCAGGGAGACATTTGGTGGAGACATTTTGGAAGGCATTTCAGGCTATAGTTTGTGGGGGACAGGCCTTGGGATTTGGGGGGACAGTTGTGGCAGCTCAGGGGCAGTTGTGGAAAGACAAATGGTGAAGGATGGTTCTGAGTGACATTGAGAGGGACCTTTTAGGGGTTCAGATGGGGAGAATGTGGAGGGCAGTTTGGAAAAGGATCAGTTTTGGGATGAGTTTGCAAAGGGGCCTTTTCACTAAGGATGGAGTTGGGGTCTTGGAATGGGGACAACGTTTTGGAAATAGTTGCTGGGGGCTGCTCAGGGGATTGTTTGATGGGATAATCCTGGCAGTGGGTTTGGGGGGACAACTGGGGTGATGGGCCTGGGGGCAGATGCTGGGGGCTACAGGCTTGGGGACCCTGTCCAAGGCTCCCCGCCCAGGACAGCCTCCCCCTGCAGCTGCGAGTCAGCCCCACTGACCTCGGCTCCTGCCCACCCTGCGGCCCCTGCCCGCTCCCGAAGCCGGCAGCCAGAGGCAGGCGCCAGGCAAGTGCCCAGGGGTGGGTGGTGACAGACCAGAGCCCCTGCCGAGGGCAGCGGGGAGGGGGCAGCGGCCGACCCTGCCCATGCGCCCCTGGGTGTGCCCCACAGAGCCAAGACTGGGGCAAAAGTGATGAGAGGCTGCTGCAGGCTGTGGAGAACAGCGACGCAGCCCGGGTGGCCGCCCTCATCTCTCGCAAGGGGCTGGTGCCCACGAAGCTGGACCCCGAGGGCAAGTCCGCGTGAGTGCCCATGCCCTGAGGGTAGCATGGCTGAGGGAAGGCAACCCTACAGCTGACCCCTGACCTCTGACCTGCAGGTTCCACCTGGCTGCCATGAGGGGAGCGGGCAGCTGTCTGGAGGTGATGCTTTCACACGGCGCTAATGTCATGAGCACGGATGGGGCAGGTACTGCCAGCCGAGTCCCTGGGGGGTTGGAGGGGAGGAACTCAGACCAAGTGCCCAGACTGGAGGTCCATCCAGGCCCTGCTTCAAGGCCTCAGTGCTCCCTGCTGAAAAAGGGGGGTTCCCTTTGCCCCTCCACTGCCCCCCGGGGCATGTCAGGCTGCGGTTACCCAAAGACAGAGACTGTGGCTGGCACCAAACAAGGTGGGTCGACAACTTGTGGATGGGGAGTAACTAGAACCCAACTGGTAGTTGAGTTAGAGGAAGTAGCTGAAACAGGGAAGTAGCTGGGCTTGGGGAGGTTTCTGAGAAAGTGACCAAGGCAGAGGAGGAGCCCAGGGCTTGGGAGATAGCTGGTATCCTGGGATGAGCCGGGACTTGAGGTGCATCTGGGGTGTGGAAGTATCTGAGAGCAAGGAAGGGACTGAAGTACGGAAGTACCCAGAGTTTGGGGGAGAAGCTGGGTTCATGGGAGTAGCTGGAGCTCTGGGAGTAGCTGGGGCAAAAGGAGAATCTGGATGTATGACTTCACCAGGGACCTGTGGGAATAACTGAGATAAAACGCATGGCCAGGGTGAGCAGTGGAGGCTCGGGGGGCAACTAGGCATGGGGCACAGCCTTATCGGAAGCTTCGGGGCAGTGGGCGTAGCAGGCCAGATATACAGAGTGGCTGGGGATTCGTAGAGTTTCAAACAGGGACATGCATGGCACACAGTAGCACAAGGGATATGGATTAACAGGGATATATAGAACCACTGTGGATCGCGAGGGGCAGGGCTTTGGGGTAATTGACTATATAGAGTAGCTGAAGACAGGAGGAGTAGCTGAAGTAATAGGGTTTCAGGAGTAGGTGGGTATGGAGTGTTGCTGGGATGGGATTGTCTTGGAGAGTCTCTGGCCATAGGAAGTAGCATGACTTTGAGATGTACCGGGGGTTTGGGGACTTGCTAGACACAGGGAAACTTATTACCAATAGTTGACATGGCTTGGGGAGCAGCTGGGAGCTCCTCGAGTGTCTGGGGCTCCAGTAAATCTCCTCTCCCTTTCAGGTTACAACGCTCTCCACCTAGCTGCCAAGTATGGGCACCCACAGTGCTTGAAGCAACTGCTGCAGGTCATTTCCTTTCTTTGCTCAGATATTCCCTGAACCCCAGATCCTCCATTGGCCCCTACTACTCCTGAGTTCCAGCAATTCCCTGAACCCCCAGATGCTCCACAAATCCAAATAGTCCTTGGCCCCTCTTACTCCAGAGCCCCAGTTACTCCCTGGATCACCAGGTACTCTCTGAGCATTCCAGATACTTCTCCCACCTAAGGTATACTCCCAATACCAGATATTTCCTGAGCTCCCTTTTTTCCCCAAACCATAGGAACTTTCTTAGCCACGGCCACTCTCAGAGCTCCCAGCTACTCCTCAAGCTCCCAGCTACTCCCTCTTTCTCACCAACTCTCATGAAAGCAAAGAGAGTCACTTGGGGGTCTGTGAGGAGGTGGGCTCTGCAGGGTGGGCAGGTGGGCGGGGGGGAAGAGGAGGCAGAGTGCAGGGGGGAGGGGAGGGGGGGGTCCTAGAGAAATCAGGCTAGGAGGAGGGACAGCTCTGCCTCAAATACCTCGCCCCCTCCCCAGGCCTCCTGCGTGGTGGACGTCGTGGACAGCAGTGGGTGGACCGCCCTGCACCATGCAGGTAGGTGGCTGCAGCCCTTCCCGGCCCACTGTGGTCCAGAGGGTGCCGGATCCGGGGACTATTCCACCTGGGACCCTGCAGACCTGCTATGAGCCTTCCTGCCTTACCTACTGAGTGGCAGGCACGGGGGCGCTTCGTGAGTCCCAGACATCCTTTGAGCCTCAGACTGTCAGCCCATTGGACAGGTGAGGCTACCTGAGGCTCTGTCACTTGCCCACAGCAGTAAGTTGTGGGGAATCCAGGTCGTCAGAACCCAAAGCATAGCCTATCTGAACTCCATGCCTTTCTGGGCATGAGAGCAGGTGCCCGGGGCGTTCATTCCCTTTGAGGAACTCCTAGGGACTCTCAGGAAGGCCAAACGTCCAGGCAGCCAGCACCTTCGTAACCATCCAACCCACACTCCTTCCCCCTCCAGAAACATCAGTTCTTTTGGAAACACAATAAAATTGGGTTTGCTTTGGGGTTTTCGGCAGTGGGTAAAAATCCCCTGCAGCTGGAGTACGCTGCCACCTAGTGGCAGCGATGCCTCTGGTCACACTACGGAAGCTGGTTGGTTTTTTTTATTCCATGAACACTTGTTGAGCACCTACTATGTGTCAGGCGCCATTCTAAGTGCGGTAGATACAGCAGCAAACAAAACCCCATAATCCCTCAGGCACACAGCAGGTATTAAGATAGAGTTTGTTGACTGAAAAATGGATCCTTGTACTTAATCAGACTGTACCTTAACATGCTGGGATTCAAACCCGGGGATTCCAGGGGCTGTGCTCTTGTCTCAGCTGAGCAGCCTCTTGGTGGGCCTCCTTGCATCCACTCTGACACACAGTAGGTGCGCTATAAATGCTGGTTGAATCAAAAAAAGAGGAAATACATGAGAATCGGTGAAAACTTCCACTTTAGGAGGGAACCACAGTGGACCATCCTTACCCCTGCTCTCCCTCCTTTTCTCTCTTCCAGCGGCTGGTGGCTGTCTGTCCTGCTCAGAGATGCTCTGCTCCTTCAAGGCACATCTGAACCCCCGCGATCGGGTGAGCTGGGATCGTTTTGGGAAAGATACTACACTTGAGGTACACTGCCACCAAGTGGCAGCATCCCAAGCATCCCAAGCGTGAGAAAGGTTGGGGCACAGCTCAAGGGTGATCGTCTAGGCTTCCCTATCTCCCTGGGGGTCAGCTTCTCATGCCATCTCATCCCTCCGCCTCCCTACCAGTCAGGTGCAACGCCCCTCATTATAGCAGCTCAGATGTGTCACACAGATCTGTGCCGCCTCCTCCTGCAGCAGGGGGCTGCCGCGAATGACCAGGACCTGCAGGGCAGGTATGCGTGTCCCCTCTCATCTGCTCCACTGTGTGCTGTGTGACCTTGGGCAAGTCTCTTAACCTCTCTGAGTGGGGGATCTAGTTGTCTTTTTCTCCCCAGCCTGGCGTGGGTGTTGAGGAGGATGTGGGGGTTTGGGGAGACGTTCTCACCTTCTCAGTAGCCCCTCCCCTGGCAGGACGGCCCTGATGCTGGCCTGTGAGGGGGCCAGCCCCGAAACTGTGGAGGTGCTGCTCCAGGGTGGGGCCCAGCCGGGCATCACTGACGCACTAGGACAGGACGCGGCTCACTACAGCGCCCTGGCAGGGGACAAACTCATCCTTCACCTCCTGCAGGAGGCGACCCAGCGCCCCTCCCCACCCAGTGGTACGCAAGCCCCGCCTGGAAGCCAGTTCAAGCACTGTGCGCCCCCCGCATCTCCTTCTAGGCAGTTTCTTGTCACCCCTTTCTTTCCTTAGCATGAATAGTTTCAAGGTCCCCCCCATTAGCTGCATTCTAGGAGGTTCCAGGGCTCCTGAAACGCAGGACAGTTTCAAGGAAGGCCAGGCAGTTAGAGCAGTTGGGGGTTCCACTCTGTTTTTCTGGGCCAATCTTATTCTTAGATCTTTGCCTTTCCTAAGAATTGGCGCCCCCGCCCGCCCCACCACGGAGATGCCTCGGTTCTCTCCCTCAAAGAGTTTCAAGGCCTCTCCCTTCAGCGTTCTGCCAAAGTGGTGGGTTTCTCCTTTGAAAATCCCGTTTCTTGAGGAACAGGGAGCCCCCTGCCCATCCCCTGGGTGCATTAATGCCCTTCCCAGGGCTGGGAATAGAGTGCCTGACTCTGCTTTCCTCTGTCCTCTGCCCTCCCAGAGGATGACTCGGGCGAAGCGTCATCTCAGGTATGGGTCCCTGTGTGGTGGGTGAGTCCTCCCCTCCCTGCGCACACCTACTTCTGCCTTGCCCCGAGCTCTGGGAGGAGAGAAGAAAGAGGTGGACCCCTGTCCCAGAGTTACGCCTGGGAAACCCTGTTTGAAGAGAATGCTATCTTCAGGGTACGCTGTCACTAAGTGGCGGCAGCATGCACAGCGTAACTCCCAGAGTGGGTGAGAAATGGAGGTGGGGGGTGATGGGGCCAAATCATGGGCTGGGGTCCTCAGTGAAGGGGCAGGTCTGGTCTCTTGCCCTCTCCCAGTTTGATAGCATCTCAGCGCTACAGAGAAGGAAAAAGCAAACTTGTAGACGATCTTGTCTAGCTGTGGGAAGTGCAGCTCGAGGGGCCGAGAAAAGCATAAGTTCTGGACTCTCAGGCATGAAGGACCAGAGGGCAGCAGGGGACTCGCTCAGGCCTCACCAGAAGTCAGGGGGCCAGGTCGGCTTATTTGGGTGGATGGGGAGCTGGCGTGGCTCCCACGGGCCCCCTCCACTCTGTCCCTACTCCCCGTCCCCACTAGAACTCTGTGTCCAGCCATGAAAAGCGAGGGGCTCCCAAGAAGCGGAAGGCGCCCCAACCCCCCACCAGCATCCCTGTGCCGGTGAGAGATGTCCTGGCCTTGGGGGGCAGGGAAGGAGAGCCCCCCAGAGGGCAGCCCTGGGCCTCTGCTAAAGGTGGTGGCTGGGGCGGGGGACAGGATGACAGAGATGCCTACGAAGAGATCGTGAGGCTGCGGCAGGAGAGGGGCCGCCTCCTGCAGAAGATCCGGGGCCTGGAACAGCACAAGGAACGGAGAAAGCAGGAGGTTCGGGGGCAGCAGAGACAGGCCTGGGGCCCAGCCGGGGAGCAGGGAAGGCTCCCCTCCCTCTCCTACCGCCCCTCCTCCCTCCCTCCCCTTCCTCACTCTGCCCCCAACAATTCACGTCCCCCCATTTGACTGTAAGCCTCGAGGGCAGACATGGTGGTGGGTGCCTGGCTCCCAGTAGATGCCTGATAAATATTTACTGGATGAAGGAATAGTCGAGTGAGTGAGTGAGTGAATGAATGGATGGATGAATGAATGAATGAGTGGCCCAAAACAGGGTCTGCCCCAAAGTCGACATTCTGCAAAAACCTGTTGAGTAGGGCAGGCGCGGTGGCTCACGCCTGTAATCCTAGCACTCTGGGAGGCTGAGGCGGGTGGATCACTCAAGGTCAGGAGTTCCAGACCAGCCTGAGCAAGAGCGAGATCCCGTCTCTACTAAAAATAGAAAGAAATTATATGGACAGCTAAATATATATATATAGAAAAAATTAGCCGGGCATGGTGGCGCATGCCTGTAGTCCCAGCTACTTGGGAGGCTGAGGCAGAAGGATTGCTTAAGCCAGGAGTTTGAGGCTGCTGTGAGCTAGGCTGACGCCACGGCACTCACTCTAGCCTGGGCAACAGAGTGAGACTCTGTCTCAAAAAAAAAAAAAAAAAAAACCTGTTGAGTGAATGAGTGGATACAATGGTGTCTGGCATACAGCAGGTGCTCAATAAGTACTCAGTAAGGAGTGAGCAGGCAGAATGGTATCTGGCACACAGCAGGCACTCAATAAATACTCAGTAAGGAGCAAGCAGGCAGAATTGTGTCTGGCACACAGTGGTGCTCAATAAATAGTAATGAGTGAGTAGGCAGAATGGTGTCTGGCACACAGTAGGTGCTCGATAAATAGAGTGAGCAGGCAGAGCAATGGCTGGCACACAGTAGGCACTCAATACTTAGTAATGAGTGGGCAGGCAGAATGGTGTCTGGCACACAGTGGTGCTCAATGAATGCATGTGGCATGTGTGGGTGGGCAGGAGAGACATCTGGGGTGGAATAGAGGCTGCGAAGCAGGTGGCAGGGCTGGGGGCCCTCGCCCAGGTCCAACCCCTTGTCCCCTCTGTCTCTGTCAGCCACCAGAGGCAGAGGCCAGCTCCCTGCACAGCCTGGAGAGGCAGGTAGGCGGGAAGCAGGGGTGGGGCCAGCCTCCAGAGCCCGGGGTGTCCCCTAGGAACTGGCTGAGCCGCCACCACCTGCCCCCAGGTGCAGGAGCTGCAGCAGCTGCTCGCGGAGAAGCAAGAGGAGAAAGAGAGTTTGGGGCGAGAGGTGGAGAGTCTGCAGAGCCGCCTGTCGCTGCTGGAGGTGGGGAGCAGGGGCGGGGTGAGGCGAGGGGGGCTTCTCTCCTGCCGCGGTGGCGTGACAGCCACACCAGAACACATATGGCCTCGTACACACGCGCATGCACAAACCCACAGTCACACACAGACGCACACCCACAAACACACATGTACACATATGGGACATTTCTCTAAAAACACGTGTACATGCTCATAGACACACAATCTTGCACGGACACCAGCAAGCGCACTCACAAATGCACAGTTTACAGACAGAGAAGAAGCCACCCATGAATGCACCCTGTCATGCTCATGCGTGCATTGTACACTCGTGTGCACACACACATCAGACAAACCTTCCTCATTCAGTCACTCCACAGACGACACACCACACGTGCACGCACACATGGCAAACGGATCCCAAAACACATAAATACAGAAACATATATACATACAGACAACCATACTCCTGCACACACATATGCACAGACACATTCAAACTACCACGCACACTCTCACGCCTGTGATCCCAGCACTCTGGGAGGCCAAGGCAGGAGGATCACTGGAAGTCAGGAGTTCGAGACCAGCCTGAGCAAGAGTGAGACCCTGTCTCTGCTAAAAATAGAAACACCAGCTGGGCATGTTGGTGGTACCTGTAGTCTCAGCTATTCGGGAGGCTGAGGCAGGAGGATTGCTTGAGCCCAGGAGTTTGAGGTTGCTGTGAGCTATGATGACACCACTGCACTCCAGCCTGGGTGACAAAGTGAGACCCTGTCTCAAAATAATAATAAAATAAAACACCAGCATGTAATCACACAGTCACAAGAACACACAGCGCGCACACCCACAAAACTACACCCACACATGTAATCACAAACACACCTACGGCAAGCTGTTTGGGTGCAGAACGGATAGCGTGGATGCCCACTCACGCAGACAGGCACACAAACAACCACGTGACCACACCTGCCCCAGGCTCCCCCAGCCAGGAGGGAAGTGTCCACTGCACATGTCCCAGGAAGCTGGGGGATGCAGGAACACCCTATGTCTGATACGGGGTTAATATCCAAAGTATGTGAGGAAGTCATATAAATCGGTGTAGCCAAAAAACCAGACAACCCGGTTAAAAAATGGGCAAGGGATGTAGTAGGCACTTAGTAAATATGTGTGGGCCAAACACAGCTACTCATACTTGGGAACAGCCTAGTCCACTCTGGAGTCTTGAGCGGGGGACACACAGGGTAGGGGGGCAGGACCCCAAGCCAGCTGTGCTCCCACCCCCAGAACGAGCGGGAGAATACCAGCTACGATGTGTCCACCCTGCAAGACGAGGAGGGCGAGCTGCCCGACTTCCCAGGTGAGCTGCCACCCCTGTCCATGCCCCCTGCATCTCCACACACCTTGTCCCCAGGGCCCTGGGAGACAGTTTGACCTACAGGTGCGGGAGGATTTGAAGCCTGGAGGGAGGTTTGCACTCACCTGCCCGAGCCTGCTCTGGGGGACCTGACCCACCACTCCGGACTCCCAGCTCCTGTCCCCTGTGGCTGGGACCCTGGGTCCTGACTCTGCGCCCCTCTCCAGGGGCCGAGGCACTGCTGTCCAGGCGGCTAAGCCCGTCAGCCCAGGAGCGCTTGGCCTCACTGCAAGAGCAGGTGGCTGCACTCACCAGGCAGAACCAGGAACTGATGGAAAAGGTCCAGGTGGGGAAACTGAGGCTGGTGACAGATCCAAGGAGCTGAGGGCTTGTTCCCCAGGGTTGGGGTGGGCAGGGAAGGTGGTGAGGCCGCCCTGTGCCCCTGTGGCCACTTCAACCCCTGCCTGCCTGCCTCCCCTGCCCAGATCCTGGAGGAGTTTGAGAAGGACGAGACGCAGATGGAGGTGGCTGGTCCCGCCGAGGTCATCCCTCTGGCCCTCTACGACTCTCTCCGGGCCAAGTTTGACCAGCTGCGCAGGCAGCACACCGATGCCCTGTGTGCACTGAGGCAGCTGCAGACACGGGAGGTCTCTGGGGAAGAGGAGGCAGCTTGCGGGGAGGGTGAGGGTGCAGGAACCAAGCCCACTGAAAATGGGCCAACAGACACGGCGCTCAATGGCACTGCCACTGCAGAAACCAAAGTTAATGGAACCGAGGCCACAGATGAGGAGGCCGCGGGAGTCGAAACCACAGAAGCCAGGGCTTTGGAAGCTGCATCCACAGGAGCCGAGGCCACAGAAACCAAATCCACGGGGGCTGAGGGCATCAAAATGAAGGCTGTGGGAGGGGAAGAAAACACTGAAACTAAGACCACGGGAGCCGAGGCCACTGGTTCAGTTGCCACAGGAGTGGAGGCCACGAATACAAAACCAGAAAAACCAGAAATGCAGACCGATGGAGTGGGTCCTGGGGAGACAGCGGTCACCGGCACAGAGACCGCAAACATGGAGGCCACAGGCTCTGAGGCCACAGACGTGGAGGCCACGGGAGTAGACACCACAGATGTGGGGGCCACGGGATTAGAGGCCACGGCCCCGGGAGTCCCCACTGGCCCTATCTTGCACCCTGGTGCCGCTGAGGCCTCGGAAAAGCTGCAGGCAGAGCTGGAGACCAGGATCCGTGGCTTAGAGGAGGCACTCCGGCAGCGGCAGCGAGAGGCAGCCATGGAGCTGGAGGCAGCCCGTGGAAAGTGCGAGGCTGCAGAGGCCGAGGCGGGCCGGCTGCGGGAGCGGGTGCGTGAGGCTGAGGGCAGCAGGATCAGTGGAGGCAGCGGAGGCGGCAGCGACACGGCCCAGCTGCGGGCGGCCCTGGAGCAGGCCCGGGAGGACCTCCGAGACCGGGACTCCCGCCTGCGGGAGCTGGAGGCGGCCACAGCCTGGCTGGACGAGGCCCGGGCTGGCCGGCTGCTGGCCGAGGAGGAGGCCCGGGGCCTGCGGGCAGAGCTGGCGCGGCGGGAGGAGGTGCGGCTGGAGCAGAGCCGGGAGCTGGAGGCCCTGCGGGAACAGCTGGCTTCGGCCACAGCCGCGGGGGAGCAGCAGCGGGCCGCCGCCGCCGAGCTGGGCCGCGCACGGGATGCGGCTGAGGCCCGGGTTGCTGAGCTGGCCGCAGCCTGCGAGGAGGCCCGGCGGGGGCTGGCGGAGCTGCGTGAGGCCTCCGAGGCCCTGCGCCAGTCTGCGGTGCCGGCTTCCGAGCACCACCGGCTGCAGGAGGAGGCCCTTGAGCTGCGGGGCCGTGCGGCCAGTCTGGAGCAGGAGGTGGTGGCCACAGGCAAGGAGGCCGCCCGGCTGCGGGCAGAGCTGGAGCGCGAGCGTGTGGGCAGCGTGGCACTCTCGGAGCACGAACGCATAGTGGGCGCACTGCAGGCTGATGTGGCCCGGCTGGAGGGGCAGCTGGAAGAGCTGGGACGGCGGCACGAGAGGACCAGTGCTGAGGTCTTCCAGGTGAGCATGCCCAGCCCCCCCCACAGCTCACCCGGTGGCCGCTTGGTGGCCTGTTTTGACCCCATTGGTTTGCGTTGAACAGATGTTTGATTCTGCCAGTGTTTCCAGGTGGACATTTGACTCCACAGCTGTCTTGACCTGGGTGTTTCAACTTGTTTCTGCTTTTTTAATGGTCTTTGGCCATTTTGACGCTATCATTTTTTTAAATGGCTAACTTCTTTTTGGGATCTGTTTATAAAAACCTTTGTCTATCTCAAGCTTGTGAAGATGGTCTCCTAGGTTTTCTTCTAGCATCTTTATTGTTTAAGTTTCACAATGATGTCTAGGATTCCTCTGTAATTTATGTCTACGGTGTGAGGTAGGGGTCAGTGATCACAACTGTTTTGTAAGCAGTGAATTGTTTTTTTGTTTCATTTTGTTTTGCCCTGATATTTTTACCTAATGTTCATTTTCTCTTGGGGTCATTTTGACCCTGCAGTTTTTTGTTTTTTTGTTTTTTCTAGCTGAGTGGTTTCACCTTGTCGTAAAAGTGCTCTTGTGATCATGTTTGACCCTTTGACCATTCTGGAAGGAGGATGTTATGAGCAGGGATTTTTTAAAATCTCATTATTTTCAACCCAGTGGACTCTGACGCTGACGTTTTTGGGTTTTGTTTTGTTTTGTTTTTAATCCATGGAATTATTTTTTTGTCTCTGATGGTGGACCTTTTGACTCCATCTCTTTTCTTAAAAAACAAGCAAACTGGCAGTTGTTTAACAAATGTGGGAATAAGAAGCTACGTTCATTCATTGTCATCAGGAAAGAATTTTCCTTTCTGTGCCACTGTTTCCTCATCTGTTCAAGGGAGATGATAATAGTTCCTACTCCTTGTGTAAGGTTTAAATGGGTTTATTTCTATAAACTACTTAGGACAGGGACTGGTACAAGTGATTGGTAAATGGTAGCAGAATTATTGTGTTTCCAAGGACACCCTCTTTTTTTTTTTTTTTTTTTTTTTGAGACAGGATCTCTGTCACCAAGGCTGGAGTGCAGTGGTGTCATTACCATAGTTCACTGCAGCCACCAACTCCTGGGCTCAAGCAATCCTCCTGTCTCAGCCTCCCGAGTAGCTGGGACTACAGGCACGCACCACCACACCCGGCTAATTTTTCTATTTTGGTAGAGATGGGGTCTTGCTCTTGCTCGAGCTGGTCTTGAACTCCTGAGCTCAAGCGATCCTCCTGCCTCGGCCTCCCAGAATGTTACGATTATAGGCATGAGCCACCGGGCCCAGCCAAGACACACTCTTTTAAGCCCCTTAAGTCCTCAGTCTACTTCTAGAGTTCACAGTTCCACTAAATCATTCCCATCTTCATGTTTTTTCCCTAACTATGATAACTTCTTTGTAGGGTAAATTTTATATATCTGATTTTTTTAAAAAACATTGTTACCATGTAGCCAATCCTTTCTGATTGGAAGATCTGGTTGTTCCCTGCTTTCCCTGGAGCTATCATTTCAAGGCCAATCTCCTGCAACTATCAAATTTCACAAATAAACTTTCCTCCAGTCTTGGTATTTTTGTGAAAATGTAGTCATCAACTTTTTCTTTTGTGTTGTTTGAGATCTGCAAACCTTCACTCCACTGGCAGAGAAGAGAACATTGCTGATAATACTAAGTCATTACAGACACACCCCAGGGATATTGCAGGCTCAGTTCTAGACCACTACGATAAAGCATATATCACAATAAAGTGAGTCACATGAACTTTTTGGTTTTCAGTTCATATGAAAATTATGTTTACACTATACCATGATCTATTAAGTATGCATAGCATTATGTCTAAAAAAAGTATATAGCTTAATTTAAAAATGCCTTATTGCTAAAAAATGCTGACAGAGTGAGCACATGGTGTTGGAAAAATGACTGTGATAGACTTGCCTGATGAGGGGTTGCCACAAACCTTCAATTTGTACCACATGCAGTATCTGCAAAGTGCAATGAAATGAGGTACACCTGTGTAGTAATCAGAGCACCAACTCAAATATAACGCTTACCTGTGCCAGGCAGTGTTCTAAGGATATTCTCTGTATTTAATCATTTTATCCTTGTGAAGTGGGGTTGTTGTTCTTGTTTTGCATATAAAGGAACAGAGGCACAGAGAGGTTGAGTCACTTGTCTAAGGCCACACAGCTAGTAGGCCAGAAGTGCATGGCAGGGTCAGAATGTTCACAGGACCAAGAGGATCAACATGGACTGGAATGTCCTTAGGCCAAAGTCGCGGGGTCAGAAGAACCCTGGGGTCCAAACGTCTGAGAGTCACACATGGGCTTGGCCTGCAGGTGCAGCGGGAGGCGTTGTTCATGAAGAGCGAGCGCCATGCAGCCGAAGCCCAGCTGGCCACGGCGGAGCAGCAGCTACGCGGGCTACGCACCGAGGCTGAGCGAGCACGCCAGGCCCAGAGCCGTGCCCAGGAGGCCCTGGACAAGGCCAAGGAGAAGGACAAGAAGGTGGGCTCTCCTTCTCCCATGCCCAGTCGGGGGGGCCCTGCTCAGCGGAGGTTTGAGGGATTCTAAGAGTGTCTCCACTGAAAAGGTCTTGGAAAAATCAGCCCATTTTCCAGATGGGAGACTGAGGCTTAGAGTAGGAAGGGGACTTAGCTGTGGCCTCTGACGAGTCAGACACACGGATGTTTAACATGGACTTACGGCATTTAACCCTCACATTCAGTTCCCATAAGACAGGTGCTTTTATTATCCCCATTTGAGGAAACTTAGGCACAGAGAAGTGAAGCTGTTTGCCCAAGGTCACACAGCCTTGCAATAGTTCAGCCAGGGTTCAAACCCACGTACCCAAGTTCTGTTCTTAAATAATGATGATGATGACGACGATGATGATGATACCTGCAGCCTCCAGTCGTTGGGTGGAGTATTTTTTATATATTATCACTTTTAATCTCTCCCTAACTCTAAAAGCCAGAAAACATTTTTATCTCCATTTCCCAGATGAGCAAACTGAGGCTCCAAGAGGTGAAGTGAGTGGCTTAAAGTCACACAGCATGTCGCTGAACAGGAGATGTGACCCCCAGAGCCCCAGGCACTTCAGCATAAAGAATCGCCCAGCCCCAACTCGCTGTGTGACTTTGGACAAGTTGCTCCACCTCTCTGAGCCTCCGATCTCTGCTTTGTAAAATGAGGGCAAAATTGCCATTAGGATTAGGATTTTTGTATAGCGTGCTGCCTCCTCTCTGCACTGTGAACATTGGGGCCAGATCACTCTCTGGGGCGGGGGCGTCCTGTGCACGGCAGGTGCTGAGTAGCGTCCCTGCCTCCACCCACCCATGCCAGGACCACCCTCAGTGTGACAACCACAGATGTCCCCAGACATCAGCCAGTATCCCCTGGCGGGGGGTGAATGGCCCCTGGTGGTTGAGAACCTCTGATCTATAGTAATAATAAGGTCCAGCATTTATTAAGTGCCTACTGTTTGCCACACAGTCTAAATTCAATCTCAGTGCAGGATCCCAGCAACCCACTAAAGCAAGACTCGTGATTCTCCCCATTTTACTGATGAGGAAACTGAGGCTCAGAGAGGTTAGATCATCCTCCCATAGTCACCCTTGAGAGAGGAGTAAAGGAGGGACTCAAACCCAGGGCATCAACCTGAGCCCAGCCGGCCAGCTGGCTTCTGGCCCAGCTGTCCCGTCAGCCTCCACTGACAGGTGGGAGACCCCAAGAGGGGGTGTGGCAGGGTCATTTTTTGTAAACAGCCAGAGAGTTGATATTTTCTGTTCCACGGGGCAGCTGGTCTCTGGCTCGACTACCCTACTCTGCCACGGTGGCGTGAAAGCAGCCACAAGACAGCGTGCGAACGAATAGACATGGCCTTGTGCCAATCAAGCGTTATTTATAAACACAGAAATGTGAATTGGATATAATTTTCATGCACCACAAAATCCAATTCTTTTGACATTTCCCCTGCCCTCCCTGCAACCATTTAAAAATGTGGAAACCATCCTTAGCTAGGGGGCTGTGGGAGAACAGGGGTGGGCCGGACGTGGCCTTCAGGCCGGAGTTTGCTAACTCCGGGCTGCCCTGGGGAGGTCCCCAGGCCCCAGCGCTGGGCCCAGGCTGGTCTCTGACTGTGTCCCCACCCCCAGATCACAGAACTGTCCAAAGAAGTCTTCAGTCTTAAGGAGGCTCTGAAGAAGCAGACGGCTGCCCCGGCCACCCCCGAGGTGGAGGCCCTGCGGGACCAGGTGACAGCCTTGCAGCAGCAACTGGAGGTGAGGTTGAGGCAGGAGACAGGCAGCATTGGGGTAGGGATGTCAGAATCTTTGCCAACCAGCAAAGCACAGGGCGGAGAGCCCACGAGAGGGACTGGGGCAGGCAGGATGTGTGTGGGGGTATACATTCAAGCCATGGCCAGAAAATACTCCCATATTTTAGCAATTGGCTGTCACCTTGGTGCATGCCATCAAAATGCAGGCCCCAGGCCAGCCACAGTGGCTCACACCTATAATCCTAGCACTTTGGGAGGCCGAGGTGGGAGCATCGCTTAAGGCCAGGTGTTTGACACCAGCCTGGGCAATGTAGTGAGACCCCGTTTCTACAAGAAGTAGAAAAATTATACACGTGCATTGGCACACAACTGTAGTCCCAGCTACTCAGGAGGCTGAGGCAGGAGGATTGCTTGAGCTCAGGAGTTGGAGGCTGCAGTGAGCTATGAAGATACCACTGTACACCAGCCTGGGTGACAGAGCGAGACCCTATCTCAAAAAAAAAACAAAACGGCTTGGGTGCAAAGGGGGCATTTTGGTGAGTTTTGATGGGGGCGGGTCTTGCTTTTCTAAGCGCCCTTCTCCCATTCCCCCAGGAGTCTGCCAGGGACCACAGTGCCGTGGTGGCTTTGTACAGGAGCCACCTCCTCTACGCCATTCAGGTAAGTCACCGGCTCCCAGGTCCGTCTCCTGGTGCCCGTCTGGCTTTGGGCATGCCACGACTGCTCTGGGGACCTCAGTTTCCCCTGCTGGTCCTACTGGAACCTGTCTGGTGGCTGCCCTGGTCCGTGGGAGTCGGGTGGGGCCGACGGGGGAAACCCGGGCAGGTGCACCAGGGTCTCTCTCTGCTGCCGGCGCCCCAGGGCCAGATGGATGAAGACGTGCAACGCATCCTCAGCCAGATCGTGCAGATGCAGCGGCTCCAGGCTCAGGGCCGCTGAGAGGGCCAGCAGCCACCCTGGCTACCCCCGCGCGGAGCCCCAGCCCCCTGCAGGCCCCTCTCAGACCAGCGTCCCCTGGCCCTGCGGGGTGCCCGGCTTGTGCACTGGGAGACCAACCTCGGTCCCTTCCTAACTGCCCCACTCAGTCCTTGCACGCCGAGCCCCAGGGCCTGACTGTCCCTCCTCCATGACCGGAGAACCTGTGAGTCCCTCTGTCCCCCCCCACCAACACCCGGTCACCAGACGCCACCCCAGGAATAAAAGCATACCGTGCACAGGACAGGTGCGTCATCGCCTGATTGCTGGGCTCCTGCTGCGAGGACGGGAGGGGGTGGCCCGGAGCAGGGAGTGCTCAGCCCCCCACGTCTCCAGCCACAGACTCAGTCATGAGGATAAATCCCATCTGAACGCTGTATTTTAAAAAAAGGCAAAACGGGTGCAAAATAATGTCCACGATGAACAAAATATCCAAATCTTAAAAGAACAAGGAGATCTGAGCTTGCGCCTGCACTGGGAATTCACCTCCGAACCCCAAACCTAGCCCTGGTGGGAGCCCCCTGCCCCCAGCCTCCCCGCCCCTTGGCAAGTCCCCCGAAATCCCCACAGGCTTCTGGGCTCTTTCCAGTTCCTGGAGGGGACACAGGAATGTGGCCAGGAGTCCCCTGGGGGTTTCCTTGGGTGTCAGGGCAGGCACTGTGCCCAGTAGGAGCTAGCGGGTCCCTGGAGTCCCGGTTACCCTTGGTGGCAGCTGCGTCCCTGCATCTCCCCATGGCAAGGGACAGAGGGGTCGGTCCGTGCCCATCTCAGTGGTCAGTGAGTCTCTCCTCAGTCTGCGCCTGGGTGTCGCTGGGTCCCTGTCTCTCTCTCTCTCTTTGTCTCTCATTTCCCCTCTCAGCCTCTGTCTTGTCCTGTGTCCCTGTTGCGCTCCCCGGGGTTCTGGGGTTTCCCCCATGGCTGCAGCCGGAAGGAAGGAAGGGCTGCCGACCAGACCCGCGTGCTGGGAAAGGCCAGAGGTCCGCACTTCTCCCTTTCCCAGCCTCCTCTCCCCGCCCCCACCCCAGACCTTCCGCGACAGGGGTCCGGGGGCTGCCGCCTTGCTCATCGCTCAGGTCCCAGGAACCCGGCCAGTGAGTCAGACCTGAGGGGAAGGGGGGGCCTGGATCCCAGGCTGGGCTTCCCCCTGGGCGGGCCCCAGGTCCCTGCCTCCTGCCTCAGTCTCCAAGTGCTGTCCCCACCCCAGCTCCTGGAAGCCCAGCCGGCCACAGCCATGACCCTGGGGCTTCTCCTGGCCCTCGCCCTCTGGGCCAGGTGCCCGCCCTGCCGTGGAAGGGAAGGTACGAGGGACCCCAGGGGAGGAGGGCTGGGGCGCCCAGACAGAGGGACGGGATTAGGGGACAGGAATTTGACCTTCTGCCTTGGATCATTCTCAGCTGGGGTGGGAATCACATATTTCCTGTGTGCCCACTGGGGGGACGGGGTTACCCTCCCATTGTACAGATGGGGAAACCAAGGCACAGGGAGGAAGAACGCCTCCCCAGGCGAGAGCCAGGAAGCGGCAGGCACAGCCTGGAGCTATCTACTGCCCTGTGTAGATACAGATAAGAGTTTGGGCCGCGTTCGTTCATTCATTTTGGAATGGAGAACACGTCCAGGTACTTCATGACAAAATTGTTACAAAGAGGGGATGCAGTAACCCTCTCCTTCCCACCCAGCTTCCCTTCTGTGGCTCCTTAAACCTCAGTTTCCCCACCTGGAAAATGGGCTGATAGTTCCCAGCTTGGTGCGTTGTCGTGGATGCGAGAGATGAGGCTGATGCCTTTGGATCGTGTGTTAATTCATCCCTTCCCCAGGTGCCCGCCGTGTGCCCGGTGCCGGCTGGGGACATGGCAGGGGCCGATCTGGGGTAGGGGCTGGAACGATCTGGGCGTGAATCGGAGGCTCACACTCCTGTCTCTCTTCCTCCGGTGGCCCCCAGCGGCCCCCACCCTGCCCAGGGTGCAATGTCGAGCCTCCCGATACCCGCTAGCGGTGGACTGCTCCTGGACCCTGCAGCCAGCTCCCAACGCCACCAGGCCCGTGCCCTTCATTGCCACCTACAGGTCAGAGAGTGGGGAAGGGACCGTGGGGACGCTGGGCTTCCCAGAAAGTCCAGAACTCTGGCCCCGAAAACCCTTTGGGTCGGGAGACCTGAAGACCCAGACATCCTGAACCCCAAAGCTTTGAGATTCTAGAACAGCCTGTCCAATAGAAATATACCTCCTAACATGACATATTGCACGTCACACACACACTGCAGGTCACACGTGTGGTTTAAAGGTTTCCAGTAGCCACGTGAAAGGGACACAAAGACATGGGTGAGATTAATTTTAATATTTTATTTAAATAATATCTAAATATTCTAAGTAAGTGTCAGTTAAGATGATTTAATGTAATTTAAGTTCATGTTTATGGCTTTATGATTAATTAATATATTTATTTATTTATTTATTTATTTTTTTTTTTTAGACAGAGTCTCACTTTGTAGCCCGGGCTAGAGTGAGTGCCGTGGCGTCAGCCCAGCTCACAGCAACCTCAAACTCCTGGGCTCAAGCGATCCTACTGCCTCAGCCTCCCGAGTAGCTGGGACTACAGGCATGTGCCACCATGCCCGGCTAATTTTTTTCTACATATTTTTAGTTGGCCAGATAATTTCTTTCTATTTTTTTTTAGTAGAGACGGGGTCTCGCTCTTGCTCAGGCTGGTCTCGAACTCCTGAGCTCAAACGATCCGCCCACCTCGGCCTCCCAAGTGCTAGGATTACAGGCGTGAGCCACCGCGCCCGGCCGATTAATTAATATATTTAAATGAATAACTTTATGTAACTTGAAATCTCAGTTACTTGGGAGGCCAGAGTAGGAAGGATTGCTGGAGCCTAAGAGTTCCAGATCAGCCTGGGCAACATAGCAAGACCTGCATCTCTAAAAATAAATAAGTAAATGATAAATGATATATGTTAATTATAGTACAAATTAATTTAATACCAGGTAATATGCATATCCAAAATATTACTGTTTCAACCCATAGTCATTTTTAAAAATGAATGAAATCATTTTACATTCTTTTCTTGGTACCATCTTTGACATTCTGTGTGTATTTTATACATACAGCACATTTCCATTCGGATGCCTGGTTTTTGTCAGCAATATTTGAGCTGAGTTTAGATTTACATTTAATATGGTTTTAGATTTAAATTTGCGGTTGGATGAGTAGAGTCACACCCTCAAGTTGTTCCAAACAACTTTTTCCCACATTTTCTGATCCCAGAAAACTTTTCCTTTCATGAATACATTTATTTATTTATTTATTTATTTATTTACTTATTTATTTATTTTTGAGACAGAATCTCACTCTGTTGCCCTGGCTAGAGTGCTGTGGTGTCAGCCTAGCTCACAGCAACCTCAAATTCCTGGGCTCAAGCGATCCTTCTGCCTCAGCCTCCCGAGTAGCTGGGACTACAGGCATGCGCCACCATGCCTGGCTAATTTCATACATATATATATATATATATTTTTTTTTTTTTTTAGTTGTCCAGCTAATTTCTTTCTATTTTTTTAGTAGAGACAGTGTCTCGCCCTTGCTCAGGCTGGTCTTGAACTCCTGAGCTCAAACGATCTGTCCGCCTTGGCCTCCCAGAGTGCTAGTCATGTATACATTTAGATCAGATAAATCAAAAAGTCACACTCAGTGGACTGCCCAGTTTCCCAGAAGTGACATGTGGTTTGTGGCCACTACAGGGGACAACACTGAACACAGCACGTTGAGGAGTGTTTGGAAAATTCTATAGGATAACGCTGAGCTAGAGTCTCAATGTTGCGAAGTCTGATGTCTTGGGGTCTAAGACATCGAGAGAATCTGATGAGACCAGGTTCCAAGGTCTACGTGGGAATCCGTAGGGCTCTGGAGTGTCGGGATTCTAATGTGGGAATGTTGGCATCCCAGAAATCTTTAGGATCCAGGATCTCAGCCTCTCCCTGTGGTCTGTGGCCCCCGATCCTGGGTCATTGAGGGCACCGTGATGTTGGGGTGGCACAGCTGCTAGCGGCAGGATGCCCCTCCAGGGCTGCCCCTCCGCCCGCCTGTCACTTGGGGTCCAGAGACAGGAGATGCTGGGGCCAGAGGCGCTTCCCATGGTCCTCAGCTTGTGCACCCTGTGTCCAGGCTTGGCGTGGCTGCCCAGGGCGAGAGCCGGCCCTGCCTCCAGCCGACACCCGAGGCCACCAACTGCGCCATCCCGGACGTCCAGCTGTTCTCCATGGTGCCCTATGTGCTCAATGTCACAGCCGTCCACCCCTGGGGTGCCAGCAGCAGCTTCCTGACCTTCGTGGCCGAGCATATCAGTGAGTGGGGGGAGCAGGGGGCTGCCAGCTGGTTCCTGTTGTTCCCCTTTCTCCCTCACCAACCCCCGCCTCCCACCTGTTACCCAGTCCTGCGGGGCCACCTTTGCAGTGTGTCAAACATGTGACACCTTCCCACTCCTCTGCCTCTGTGGGACCAGCACAGTCCCCTCCTCCCTGGTCCTCCTGCCCTCACCTCCCATGGTCTGTCCTCCCCGCAGCAGCCACCAGAGGGCGCCTGTGAGCACCCTGAGTCAGGCCCCTCCCTCCTCTGCCCACAGCACTCCATGGCTCCCACCTCCCTCAGGGTCAAAGCCAAGTCCTCCCCAGGGCTCACCAGGCCCCGCATGACCTGCTCCGTCCCGCCCCCGCCCTCCCCTCCTCCTCCTCTCCTCCTCCTCGCTCTGCTCCAACCACACAGGCCTCCTCGCTGTGCCTCCAACACGCCAGGCGTGGTCCTGCCTCAGGGCCTTTACACGGCTGTTCCCTCTGCCTGGAACACCTTCCCGCAGATGTCCCCACATCTTCCTTCATCTCCTTTAGGTCTCTGCCCAGGTGTCACCTCCTCAGTAAGACCTCTCTTAGTACATTATTGAAAATGGCAAACCCTCATACATTGCTGGTGGTTAGTAAAACAGTCTGGCAACCCCTCAATGAGTTGAGCATGCAGTTACCATATAACCCAGCGATGCCACCTGTGGGTGCATGCACAGGAGAAATGAAAACGCACATCCACACAAAGGTTGTGCACCCAGGAACATAGCAGCGCTGTTTACAACAGCCAAAAGGTGGGAAAAACCCAAGTGTCCGTCCACTGGTGAGTGGATAAACATAACGTGGTCCCTCCACATGTGGAATATTGCACAGCCATGAAAAGGGACGAGGCTCTGACACAGGCCACAGTGTGGATGGATGTTGAGGACATCGTGCTCAGTGAGAGACGCCAGACACAGAAGGTCACACAGTGTGAGATTCCATTTATATGAAATGTCCAGAACAGGCAGATCCATGGAGAGAGAAAGTGAATTTGTGGGTGCCAGGGGCTGGAGAGTGACTGCTGATGGGGATGGGGTTAATTTTTGAGGTGATGGAGTGTTCTGGAATTAGTCATGATGGTTGCACAACTTCGTGAATGTGCAACTTTAAAATGGTGAGTTTTATGATTCGTGAATTATGTCTCAAAAGAACATTGCAAACCACTCCCATCCTCACACTCTTTCACTTCCTTCCCTCCTCTGGGATGACCCATGGCTTTGTCATGGGTCAAATGTTTCCTGCCTTCTTTCTGAGGGATCGTGAATTCCACGAGGACAGGAGCGGATCGGTCTAAGTCACTGCTGTGTCCTCTCTGTCTGGGACTGCACCTGGCGTGCAGTAGACTATGAATAAATATGTTGGGTGAATGAATGAATGAACCTGCCATCCCCTGACCCTGTTTCCTGCTTGTCCGTCAGTCAAGCCCGACCCTCCGGAAGGCGTGCGCCTGAACCCCCTCCCCGGACAGCAGCTGCAGGTGCAGTGGGAGCCTCCCCGGTCCTGGCCCTTCCCGGAGATCTTCTCGCTCAAATACCGGATCCGCTACAAGCGGCACGGGGCCGCCCGCTTCCGTCAGGTGAGGAGGGCGGGGCAGCCGGGGAGGGGGGTACCCGGTAGAGCGAATGGCTCATGCAAAGGCGGGCGGTGTGCAGGGACCTCGCGCAGGGCTTGGGATTCCCGGTGCGTGACATAAAGGCGGCCCAACAATTCTGCTCCTGGGTATCTGCCAGCTCTTCAGGAGGCTGAGGCAGGAGGATCACTTGAGCCCAGAAGTTGGAGGTTGTAGTGAGCTGTGATGACGCCATTGCATTCCAGCCTTATAACGTGGAGATAGAGGGTCAGAGTGAGACACTGTCTCAAAAAACAAAACAAAACAAAAAAAAACCATGATTAATACAGTGGGGCCAGGGGGAAGAGAGGCATGGAATCCCATCCCAGAGGTCCTGGTTTGGGCCCCTGGAGGAGGAGCGTTGTTGGGAAGGATGGCGGTGTCCTGGTGGATGGGTGAGACACACACAGGGGCTGGTGGGGTGCAGGAAGGATTCCTGAAAGAGGTGGCTTTGGGGCGAAGCCACCAAATCCTGAGAGTTGGGATCGGGAAGGGCTATTTGGGGTGGGTGGTTGTGACCAGAGGCCTTCGGCAGAGCCTGGGGCAGGGAGGACTGAGGATGTGCCTGTGTGGTTCTGCGCACAGTGGCGTGTCCCAGTCTACTCTGTCTAGTGACCCGACTCTCTCTGTGTCTTCAGGTGGGGCCCATTGAAGCCACGTCCTTCACCCTCAGGGCTGTGCGGCCGCAGGCCAGGTACTGCGTGCAGGTGGCTGCGGAGGACCTCACTGACTACGGGGAGTGGAGCGACTGGAGCCTCCCTGCAACCACTCTTGTGATGCCGCGCAACTAGTGGGGGTTCCCAGTGTCCCTAAGGAGGGGCTGGGTCCTTGACACCCGCACCCCTGCTGCCAGCCATTTGAGGATGGACGGGACCCACCTGGCTGGGGTCCCAGTCGTGGCTTTGCTGCTGCCAAACTGCTGGGCAACCTCAGACAACTGACTTTGCCCCTCTGAGCCTCAGTTTCCAAATCTGTGAAATGGGGATGTGCTCTCCCTTTGAACTGTGGGTGTGAGATATTTTTTATTTAAGAAAAGAAGCTTGGAATTTTAGAAAATACTCATTGTTGGCTGGGTGTAATCCTAGCGCTCTGGGAGCCTGAGGAGGGAGGATTGCTCGAGGTCAGGAGTTCAAGACCAGGCTGAGCAAGAGTGAGACCCCGTCTCTACTAAAAAATAGAAAGAAATTAGCTAGACAACTAAAAATATATAGAAAAAATTAGCCGGGCATGGTGGCACATGCCTGTAGTCCCAGCTACTTGGGAGGCTGAGGCAGGAGGATCGCTTGAGCCCAGGAGTTTGAGGTTGCTGTGAGCTAGGCTGATGCCACAGCACTCTAGCCAGGGCAACAGAGCAAGACTCTGTCTCCAAAAAATCAAGGAAATAGTCTCCCTTTAGAGCCTGCAGGAGGAACCAGCCAGCTCTGCCCACCCATTTTTGACTTGTGACCTTTAAAGCTATAATAAATGTGTTTTGTTTTAGACACTGAGTTTTTGCTCATTTGTTACAGTGGCTATAAGAGCCTCATACACCACCTAAAGTTGCTGCTTCCCATCCCGCTCCATGGTCAAAAGACAAAACCACAGCACATTTAATTTAACACATTGACTGCCACACTAGAAAACAAATGTTTTCCCCCTGGGGCCATGGTGTTTTATTTAAACAAAACAATCCTTTCTAATTTGTTGTTTTTTATTGCTTTCTGTGCCTGAGTTATATGCAATGCAAGCCACGTATTTAGCATTAAATTGTAAACATTAATTGTAACAATAAGAACATCAACAAGTAGGAAAACTGCAGGGTTTTGCATCACGAGACCTGGGACTCAGAACTAGCCTGAGTTAAATACAACTCACCTGGCAGTCAGTGTGTTAAAGGTCTTAATTGGCTTTTCTTTGCGATTCTGTTCTAGAATCGGGTAACACCTCATTCCATGAAATAGAACGAGTGTTTCCATGAGCTGAGCAGAGAAGCCTGGTTTTTAGACAGAAATGGGATGAGGAAAGAAGAAACAGAAAACATAAAAGTGATTGGTGGGCCGGGCGCGGTGGCTCACGCCTGTAATCCTAGCACTCTGGGAGGCGGAGGCAGGTGGATCGCTCGAGGTCAGGAGTTCGAGACCAGCCTGAGCGAGACCCCGTCTGTGGATCGCTCGAGGTCAGGAGTTCGAGACCAGCCTGAGCGAGACCCTGTCTCTACTAAAAAATAGAAAGAAATTATCTGGCCAACCAAAAACATATATATAGAAAAAAAAATTAGCCGGGCAGGGTGGCATATGCCTGTAGTCCCAGCTACTAGGGGGGCTGAGGCAGTAGGATCGCTTGAGCCCAGGAGTTTGAGGTTGCTGTGAGCTAGGCTGACACCACGGCACTCACTCTAGCCCGGGCAACAGAGCGAGACTCTGTCTCAAAAAAAAAAAAAAAAAAGTGATTGGTGACTTCAAAATTACTTTTTTTGGTAAAAGTTAACACAGAGGGGGGGCTTCCTTATCATATTGGCTAAAACTGGCCTGTTTGGGAATTTGGCGATTCTCTCTCTCTCTCTCCCACCCTCCCTCTCTCTGTCTCTCCTGATTTCTGGGAAGGTCAGATAAATAATATAGATTCGGCTTGGTGGCATTTTGCTCTGTCTGCTGGGGCTAGTGCAGGAGCTCTGTCCAAACCAATGGCCTCCTGCAAATTTTATGTAACACCATACATTGTCCTATATTATGATCTTCCGATCATTTACCATGCCCCAAAATGGTCCTTTTTATTTGTTTACTGTCTGTCCCACCAGACAATGATCTCTGTGAGGGCAAGAACCTTATGTCTTGCTTTCTGATGTGTCCTCCCATTAGTGATGTGAACTAAAATAAAATCTTAAGCCCCCCAGCTGACCGAATGGATGGACCCCCTCTTGGCCAAGGGAACCCTACAAAAACCTTACAGCTGAGTTGCCACCCATGAGTATAAGGGAGGTCAGACAAGCCTGTTAAGAGAAAAGTTAAACCACACCTGCAGGTCATCAATTTACTTAACAGACCTCTTGAGTCTCAGTATATGTCCAGTAGCTTGTCTCTGATTAGCAGGCTTCCTTAACTTACGACATTCCAAGACTTTAGACAAAGCTTCATTTCTTTAACCAACTGCAAATCAGAGAATCTTTAAACCCACCTATAACCTGAAAGCCCCTCGATTCCAGTTGGCCTGCCTTTTCCAGCCAAACCAATGTACCTGTATTGATTTATGATTTTATAATTTAATTCCTGTCTCCCTAAAATACATAAAACCAAACTGTAACCCAACTATGGTGGGATCGCTTGCTCAAGACTTCTTGGGCATAGCTCTCTGCGCCACAGTCGCACGTATTCTGCTCAGAATAAACCTCTTTAAATTATTTTACAGAGTTTGGGTTCTTTTCTGTTGACAGTGAGCAAGATATCTGACATAGAGCAAAACATTCATGAGAGGGGAGGAGGCTGGGGAAGGTACGGGATGGGACAGTCCTCTTTAAAGGGAAGACAGTGGTGGGCAATGGAGGGATATTTGGGATATACTGTGTGTGTTTGGGAGGTGGATTTGGAGCCTGATCTTTAAGGTGATGCCCGTGACTCAAGATAAACACGTGATGGGGCATCCAAGGTGCTCTTATGCGGCCACATGTGTAGTCCCCAGTCCTCCTGTGAGGGCTGAAGGCACATTAAGGATGTGCAGGTTCCCAGAGCCCAGCACTCAGCGCAGGGGCTGCATACATATTTGCTGAATGAAAGAAAAAACAACAAGGAATGACACGACATTTTAGGGAGGCGCTGCGCCTTCTCAGGCGACTTCTAGGAGGCGCAGCGCCTCCTCAGAACTAATCAAAATCCATAAGGCCTCCCCACCCCGGAACCTTCATCTCGCGCTACGGAGGTTGCACCGTCGGAGGAAAAAACGGCAAGACTCGCAGCTTGATAGGCGGGGATGGCAGCCAATGAAAAATGGAAGCTGCATATGCTGTGGCCAATAATACAGGCTGAAGGAAGTGACGTTAACGGAAGTAAGGTTTGCTCGGAGAAGCTCGGTAATTACCGAGACTAACTAGTTCTCTGGTGCTTGTGAGGCGATTAGGGGGCAAAGATGTCGGAGCGAAAAGTATTAAACGTAAGTGTTCAGCGACTGGAGCTTTTTAAGCGGAGCGGGATATCCGGGAACTCCGGGAGTGGAGGGATCTCCTGGAATCTCCTCTTGGATTCTTTTACATCTTCGTCAACGGCCTTCCGCGGGGACCGGGCTTCCCAAACCCCTCCCAATCATCTTCCTTGGGGGGTGGGCCTTCGCTAAACCTTCCCTTCCGGGCTAGATCGTACCCAATCACCTAGGGGGACGGAGCTTGAAATGTTTACCCAGTCCCTTCACCTGATTGGCTTTTCTGAAGGGAATGGTCCAATCACTTTCCTTGGAGGCGGGGCTTTCTTAAAATAGTGACCGTCCTGTTGTGCACCCTCCCCTTCTGGGGCGGGACTCTGTTAAGCTACGCCCCACAGGAAGTCTCTAGCCAATCACGTTCCTTGGAGGGGTTAGGCTTGCGGGTGTCTCAGCTCCTGCTGCCAACTCTGTTAAGGGAAAACCGGGCTCTGTTAGCCCGTGCTCCTAATCACCAGACACACCATTTCTCCCAGAGCCATGTCTCTGGGTCTGAATCCTGAGTCCCTGAAACCCATAGGAGTCAGTTTCCCACTCTGTGAAATGGGTGCATTGCTCTGTCTCCTGGAGCTTTTGGAAAGAGTCCTTGAGCCCAGGGAGATAAAGGGCTCTGTGTAGTGTCTGGCGCCTAGTAGGTGCTCAGAACACGAAGTGCTTTCTTTTCTGGGTTTCCAGTGAAAATTATTTTTCATCACCCAAACTTGCCCTTGCCTCGCTGTGACTCTTAGAGTTATTAACGACTCCAGCAGCCTGAGTAACTGCTCTGCTAAGAATGACCGGCATGCCAGGTTTGCCCTCCGCTAGCATCTGGCAACTTGAATTTCAGGGTGGTTCCCACCGTTCCCTGATGAGGATGGCTGGCGGTTCTTAAGCTGCGCCAACGGTATGGTTTATGCTGATCCCCGGCTCTGTTTCTGGGAGTCCGGAATTGTGCCACCTGCCAGCAGAGAGTGCCTGTGTGAGCAGCCCCCGACAACAACCCGGGGTCTCTGTGAGGTTCGCTTGTAGACACCGTTTCACGCTTGTTGTCATGATTTCTTGTTGGGAGGATTAAATGCATTCGTGGCCATGAGGGTGTCTATGCTGAGTCCTCCCCGCGAATCACTGAACCTGGGGTGTTCTTGGGGAATCCCTGACAGAGCTCCCCAGAGTCCCTCCCCCCTGCCCATGGCCGGCCCCTGCTTCCAAAAACAGCTCCACCTGACGCTTCCTTCCTCCCCTCAGAAATACTACCCACCAGACTTCGACCCGTCAAAGATCCCCAAACTGAAGCTCCCCAAAGACCGGCAGTACGTGGTGCGGTTGATGGCGCCCTTCAACATGAGGTGAGCACCCCGCACCGGGCCCCTACTCTGGTTGTGGCTGAGGGACCCAGTGCCTGGTGTCCACAGAGGCTGCCTGTCCCCAGTGTTCGGACTGGGTCACTTGTCCTGGCTCAGACACTGACTGCTCCAAGCTTCACTCTCCTCACTATTCAGGATTAACCCCCCAACATCGCAGAGCCCACAACCAGGACCTGCCTCAAGGTCTTGATGGCTAATAAAAATGTGAGCACAGAGATGGGGCCATACACACATGTTGCCTCCTTTAACAGCCATGCACATTCCTACCTCAGGGCCTTTGCACATGCTGTTGCCACTGTTGGAACCCATCTCCCTCTGTTCTCATGTGGCTCCTCCTTGCCCTCCAGGTCTTGGCTCAAATCTCAGCCCCTCTGGGAGGCCCTCACAGTACCCAGATCTGGTCCTTTGTGGTACTTTGGAATTACTGTATTCAACCAATTCTGAACCCCACAACTTTTCACATTTTGGCATATCTGAAATCACAGATGCCTAATTACAAAAGGCACCTTTGGGTCAATGCAATTTGGTCCCTGATTACATGTTGTTGAGCTGTCTTTCTTTCTCACCTTCATTCTTTCATTTATTCTTTCTGCACTCATTTATTTTGCACCTGCTGTGTGTCAGTCTATGATGGGTGCCAGAGACAAAGTCCCTGGCCTCATGGAGCCCACAGTCTAACCGGGAGTAGAGATTATCAGAGCTCAGGCGGGTTCATACAAGGCGTGCCTAGGCCACATCAGGCAGACAGGCGGGAGGGTCTCTGGGTTGGTGGCAGAGGAGGGAGGTGGGTATGCAGCTGGGGTGTCAGAGAAACATCAGATGGATGTGTGTGGAGCTGAGGTCTGAGGAACGAAGGTGTCTCGGGCTGTGCAAACTGCAGAGCAAAGGCCCTGGTGTAGGAGTGAGCTGGAGGTGTCCGTAGGCATGGCCAGGAGGTGGGCGTGCTTGGGCTGGGGGTGCAGGAAGGGAGGTCCACGTCGCCGGAGGCAAGCAAGCAGTGACCACACAGGATACTATATCATCCTACCAGTAGGACCCAGAGTACCCAGAGCCCAATCTTTCCACCCTGCCCCCAGGTGCAAGACATGCGGAGAATACATCTACAAGGGGAAGAAGTTCAACGCGCGGAAGGAGACAGTGCAGAACGAGGTCTACCTGGGCCTGCCCATCTTCCGCTTTTATATCAAGTGCACTCGCTGCCTGGCCGAGATCACGTTCAAGGTAGGTGGCCAGCCAGGCCCATCCTTCCTCCCCTGGCCACCCTTGGACAGGGAGGGTCCAGGGGTTACCTGCTCAAACCCCCTCCCAGTTTATCCCCAGGGAACAGATGGTGATTGAGGAACATGATCCTGGCACCATTATATATTATATAAAGGCAAAAAGCTAGAAGCAACCTAGATACGCCATATTAGGAGATTGGAAGAGCTAATTACCGCACAATGGAATGTTACGTAGCCAGCAAAAATTACGTTTCATTCTTTGGGGTTGGGGGGTTGAGGGAGGGTAAACCCACACACAACTAATGGACACGGTGAGTGTTGTAGTGGGGAAAGGGCACGTCTCAAATCATGGTTGGGATGTGGCAAAGTCATAACATGTAACCAAAATGTTTGCACCCCCGTAATTTCCTGAAATAAAAAAAATTAAAAAAAAATTGTTTCTACATCTACTTGTTACCCTAAGGATTTGAGGAGAACTTAAAATTTTCTCTTCCTGTACTGATGTAGTGTTTTAGTATTTTCTTTTTTTTTTGTTTTTTTTACTTAGTCCAACTCAAGTCAGAAGTATTTTCTTTTTCACCATGAGCTTTTTTCTTCTTTCATTAAAAAATAAGATTTGATTGAAATAAACAAAAAGTACATTTAAAATTCATACATATTAATTCTTTGCTTTTTAGTAATAGATTTGCTGAGATGTAATTTACATACCACACAAATCAGCCTTTCAAAGTGTACGATTCAGTGGTTTTTAGTTCATTGGCGATATCATGCAACTACTACCTCCATCTTGTTCCAGAATGTTTTCATCATATCAAAAAGAAACCCCATCCCTGTTACCAGTCTCTGCCTGTCCCTGCTCCTCTAGCTCCTGCAACCATTAATTGGCCTGTTCTAGACATTTTATATTTTAATTTTTTTTTTTTTTTTTTTTTGAGACAGAGTCTCGCTCTGTTGCCTGGGCTAGAGTGCCGTGGCATCAGCCTAACTCACAGCAACCTCAAACTCCTGGGCTCAAGCGATCCTCCCACCTCAGCCTCCCAGGGTGCTAGGATTACAGGTGTGAGCCACCACACCCAGCCTCACTTTCCCTTTTTAAACAATAAACTTCTTGTTTTGGAATACTTAACAGAAAAACTGCAAGGGCAGTACAGACTGGTCCCATCCACCCTTCACCAGCGTGTCCTGGTGAAGCATCTTAGTAACCGCAGGGCATCTGTCACGATGAGAAACCAATCCTAGAATGTTACTGTTAGCACAACTCCAGACTTGATGTAGATTTCAATGTTTCTGCTAATGTCACTTTTCTGTTCCAGGGTCTAATCCAGGATATCATGTTATATTTAGCCTCCTCATTTAGATAACAAAAATAGCATTGGTAGCTCATGCTGGCTCAGGCCTGTAATCTCAGTGCTTTGGGAGGCTGAGGCAGGAGGATTACTTGAGCCCAGCTGTCAGAGGCTGCAGTGAGCTATGATGACACCACTGCACTCCAGCCTGGTCGACAGGGCCAGACCCTATCTCTTAAAAAAAAAATAGGTGCATCCTCTATACATACTTTTGTGCATAGTTTATAATCAAAGAAAAGATGTTCCTAAGCACACACACGAGAAAAGGACAGAAATCCCATGTGCAAAGGCCTGGACTCTTGTTGCACACGTGCTGAGGGTGTGGAGTGGAGGGCTCAGGGAGTCAGTGGGCAGGTAGGGAAGAGGCTCAAAGTCCACGCCGGGGAGTCGGGCATCTCTGCAGAGGGAGACAGGAGCACTAGGGAGGAAGGACCACACCTGCCAAAGCAATAAGACAAGAAAAAAGAAAGAAAAGGTAGGAGTGAGAAACAAAGGGAAGGGGCCCCTCGTGGCTGGCAGTGCTTCAGCAGAAGCTTCCGGTGCCCAGGGACATAGGAGCTGACGTCTCCCCCTCCTCCCTTGCAGACAGACCCGGAAAACACTGACTACACCATGGAGCACGGGGCCACGCGGAACTTCCAGGCCGAGAAGCTCCTGGAGGAGGAGGAGAAGAGGGTGCAGAAGGAGAGGGAGGATGAGGAGCTCAACAACCCCATGAAGGTGAGCCGGGTTCCATGTGGGTGCCATGTGGGTGCCTGTGTGTGTGTGCGGGTGCTGGCCGTGTCAGTGCCCTTCCACCTCAGGTCCCTGGGCAGCGTGGTTGGTAAAACTCCAAGACATCCCCCAAGGCCCTTCCTCCTGGTGCACACAGCTGGCACCGTCCCCAGGACTGAGTTGGGAGGGTCCCACTGCCGGGATTAGGTTACTGTGTGACAGCACTGTTGCTGGCCTCAGCAAAGATTGGCTACATGGGCCTGAGCCATCGCCTGGGCCCTTTAATGTGGGTCTAGAGCCAGAGGAAGCCCCAGATGTGAAGGAGCAACATTGTGGAGGGCGCCACATGGCAGGGAACAGCGGGTGGCCTCCGGGAGCTGATGTCAGCCCAGCAAGACCCCCCCAGAGAGCCCAATCGTGCTGCGCTGGACTCCCGACCCACTGAAGCTGTGAGACGATGGATTTGCGATGTTTTAAGCCTCTGAGTTTGTGGCAAATTTCTACGCAGCAGGAGAAAATACAGAGAGGCAGGAAGCCAGTCTTCAGAGCAGAAGGTGCTTCCTGCAGTCGCTGGCGCATAGTTTGCTAAGACAGGGTCCCACGATGCAGGGGGCCAGTGGGAATTAAGACGGAGTGTGTAGAAGGAAAACTTCTGAGCATTTCCCGCCCGTGTGAGCTCGGGTAGGCCACCCGGCCTCGCCGGGCCTCAGTATCCTCATCTGTGAAATGGACTCGATGGCCATGCCCTCCTCATGTGCTGGTGGTGACAATTAAAGGAGTCCATACACATAAAACCCTAAGAGCAGAGCCTGGCACAGCCAGTGCTCTATAAATGTCGGCACTATTTTTGTTACTCTTCAAAAGAAATGATTTTCACCTTCCATGGGACAGTTATGTGTTTTTCTCAGAAATATGGAAATGACTGTGTTCCTTCCTGTCCCCTCCCATGTTTCCCATCTATTTCTGGACCTTCTCCAACCTCTGCCACACGTGGGTTTTCTGAGCAAGCCACGTCAGAGCTGATCCAGCTTTTCCAATGGCCAGGCAGAGCAGCGGGGAGGGAAGTGGGCCTTAGCCAGGGTTCGCTGTGTGCCCGGAGCTGCCCCAGTACTGTCAGTGTGTGACTTAAGTTACCCGTACGCTGACAGCAAGGGGCTGTTACCCTGGTATGCGTCAGCTATTGCTACCTAACAAGTTGTCCCAAAACTTAAAAACAAACATTATCATCTCCCCCGGTTTCTGAGAGTCAGGAATCCAGGGTCAGCTTAGCTGGATAGTTCTGGATCGGGGTCTCTCAGGAGGCTGCCTTCAAGCTGTCAGTTGGGGCTGGAGGAGCGGCTTCCACGCTGGATCCTCACGTGGCTGTGGGCAGGCGGCCTCCGTGCCTCGTCATGTGGGTGTCTCCATGGTGCTGCTTGGGCCTCCTCACAACATGGCCGCCAGCTTCCCCCAGTGCACAGGACCCGAGAGACAGAGCCGGGAGGAAACTGCAGCATCTGTTATGTCCTCGTCTCAGAAGGGACAAGCCGTTCCTTCTGTCACATTCCGTTAGAGTGCGTTGCCGTGTCTGGTCCACACTCGGAGGGAGGGGAATTGGGCTCCACCTTTTAAAGGGAGGAGCATCAGAGAATCTGTGGACATATTTTAAAACCACCAGCACTGCCATTTTCCAAAGGGTGAGTACAACAGTCACACCACCAGGATGGGGTTCACACCCAGTTCCGCCTGCTCCAAAGCCACCTCTCGGAGACCTGGGGTAGCCAGCCTCAGCTCTCCCAGCCTCACTTTTCCTTTTCTGTGAAATGGGCGTTGCTGTGGGGACTCAATGACTTATGTCTGGGAACATCTGAGCCCAGGGCCTGGCCTACGGTGGGCACTCACGTTTTCTTGTATAATTCTTCCTTGTTATTTTTACTTAATGGTGGAGCCGGCTGCCATCCGGGCCCCCACCCCGCCACCGCCCAGCCTGCAGCCACACTCTTCCCACCCTGCCCCGCCCGCCATGGGCTCCAATCCCGGCTCCACCACTGACCGAGCGGTTCCTCCCCTGCCCTGTGAGACAGGCCCAGCAAGGGGACCGGGCGGGATGTCCCTGAGCAGGATGAGGTGCCTAGTGGGGTCCTCCCCACGGCGACCCCCGGGCTGGGCCGGTGCGGTGCCTGTGTGCTCAGCCACCCCCGCTGCACCTGCAGGTGCTGGAGAACCGGACCAAGGACTCGAAGCTGGAGATGGAGGTGCTGGAGAACCTGCAGGAGCTCAAGGACCTGAACCAGCGCCAGGCCCACGTGGACTTCGAGGCCATGCTGCGGCAGCACCGCCTGTCCGAGGAGGAGCGGCAGAAGCAGGAGCAGGAGGAGGATGAGCGCGAGACTGCGTGAGTCAAGGCCACCACGCGGCCTCTGCCTGGAACACCCCCTTCCGGATCTTTCCATGGCCCCCTTGCATGTCACTTTCTCAGGGAGACCTTTTCCACACCCGCCCACCTTGCTTGCTCTCTCATGGGGGGGTCCCCAAGGCCACCCCAGCCACAGTGACACAGCACGAGATTGTCCTCGAGGCCAGAAGGACACGGCAGAGTCAGCAAAGGGAAAAAGCGCGTGGGGTACATCGGGGAGGCCAGGCCCAGCTTCCAGAACCTTCTCCCCGTGGAGTCACACAGGACGTGCTCCACCCCCAGCAGTGAGCCGTGATGACATGGAAGCCCACAGAGACCCCGGGTTTCCGTGGGGCTGGTCACATTGCCCCCCAGCCTGGCCTGTGCAGTTTAGGCCCAACAGCCCCTCCTGTCAGTTCCAGGCTTGCCCCAACCGAGGTGACCCAGCCAAGGTTCAGACCCGGCCAGGCTGGGGTCCAGCATCCAGGCGCTTAACCACGCCACTGCCCCCAGTGGACACAGAAAAGTTAATTTTAGAAAGTGGTCTGTGCGACCCCCACTCCCTCCCACCTGCTCACTGCGGGCAGGAATACGTAGTCCGGCCAGTGAGCCCCGCCAGGCCTCGGCAGGGGGGTCCTGGGCACTGTCCCCTCCCCTGCCCCCACAGAGCACATCCTGAGCCTCCACGTTGCGTCCCGCAGGGCCCTGCTGGAGGAGGCTAGAAAGAGGAGACTGCTCGAGGACTCCGACTCGGAGGACGATGCTGCTCCTGCCCCGCCCAGGCTGACCCCGCGGCCCAACCCCACTGCCATCCTGGACGAGGTGAGTGGAGCTGCTGAGTCGCTGTGGGCTCTCAGGCTACGCGGGGACACGTGGAGCCAGGGGTTGGATTGACCTTTTATTAAAAGGCCAGGCAGCCTGAGTTATAACTGCTCTACTCTGCCCGTGTAGCCCACAAGCAGCCATCGACTGTGTGTAAATCAGTGTTTATTGGCTGTGTGCCAATAAAACTTTATTTACAAAGGCAGGTGACAGGCCTATGGGTCTGTATGTTGCCCACCCTGTTTACATGTAGAAACAAGGGCCATAAAGAACATAAAAACTTATTTCTCAGTCACGTAGCAGTCCCGACAGGACAGTCTGGGACTTCTGGGCAGCTCTGTTCCACGGAGTCACTCAGGGATTCAGGCTCCAGTGTTATCCCGGAGCCTCAGTCCCTGCTGTGTGGTCACAGCTGGCTCAGAGCACCCTCAGGTTCCGGCTGTGAGAAGGTGAAGGGTGTGGAGATCGCCCATCCTCAGACGAGCCCACCCCAATGCCTCTTGCATCCCACTGGCCAGAGCTTAGTCACACGGCCACATCTAGCTGCAAGGGAAGCGGGACATGTGTCCTCCAGCTGGCCCGGGCCTGGCTGCGCCTCTGACTGGACAGAAGGGAAGAAGGGCTTTGGATGAGTGGCCAGCGTCTTCCACCAAACCTGTCTGATTTTTTAAAGAATTTTTTATAGAGACAGGGTCTCGCTATGTTGCCCCGGCTGGTCTTGAACTACTGGCCTCAAGCGATCCTTGCACCTCCGACTCCCAAAATACAAGGATTACAGGTGTGAGCCCCAGGCCTGGCCTTTCCTTAACTTTCACAGGAAGGAACGTGTCTCCTCACCCCTGTGTTTCCTTGGTTTAGTTTAATGATGACGAGCACCACACGCAGAAACAGGTTTGGGAACAAATCCATGTAACTCTTAGCGCTCAGCCTGTCTCGGGCTCCATGGTGGTATTCCAGAAGGCTAAAGAATGTGGACGGGGAGGAGTTTACAGGCAGACATCCAAGGGAAGGTGCTCCAGGTGGAGGGGACAGGGGACAGCAAGGCAAAGGCCCCGAGCGGGACTGAGGGGTGGCGAGGAGGTGGGGAGATGATTCAGTGGCCTTGCTGTCTATCAGGAGCCACTTCTTTAAGGGGACCTTCCTGACACCTGTGTCAACAGTGGCCGCCCCCTCCCCACCTGCTGTCACACGCCCTGGCTTCTCTCGTGCAGACATGCAGACGGGTGTTGTCTCCTGTCCTCTGTCTCTTCCTACAGTGGGCTGGTGACGAGGGCACCTGCCCCGGCCTCCTCGACCCCGAGGCTCTAGATTCTTCTACTTAAACAAAAAACAGACTGAAGGGTCCCCTCCGTGTGACAGGAGCCGGAGGTGGGGCTGCCTCCCCTAACTCTTCCCCAGGGCAGGTGCCTCCTTTTTCACTGATTTGCTCAAACACATTGATTGAACGCCTACTGTGTGCCGGGCATTGTTTGTGGCACTGCAGAGCCAGCGGTGAGCGCAGCACAATTGGGGACACAGTTCACAGGCAGCAGAGGGCAAGACGGGTGCAGCCATCAGCTTGAGCTGTGAGGACAGGTTCACAGAGCGGGAGGGTGTTGAGTTGGGTGTTGAGGGATGAGTAGGAGTTCACCAAGCAAATGAAGGGTTGGGGGTAGCAAAGGTCCCCCTGGTAGCTGGTTCAGCGGGCACAGGGAGTGGCTAGATGGGGCTGGGGCTGGGCCAGACACCCCCACATGTGCCCCTGTTGCCCGCAGGCCCCAAAGGCCAAGAGGCGGGTGGAGAGCTGGGAGCAGAGCGTGGGCAGCCTCGGCAGGGCCCCCCTGTCGGGCCTCGTCATGGTGAAGAAGCCGAGGGCAGACCCGGATGGCAGCACCAGAGAAGGCCAGGTGACACCGGCCCCAGGTAGGTTCCCAGGTCCCCAGAGGTGAGCACGGTGCCTCCCTCAGCCCCCAGGGAGCAGCAGCGCCACCGGCGCCATCCTGGAGCCTTCGTGGCCTGGATGGGGGTGGGAGGCGACATGACCCCCCAGGGCCAGTTAGTGCCATCAAGGGAGAAGGCACACGGGTTCTTTTTTCTTTTAATTGCAAAAGGCGCACGTGCTCGCTTTTAAAACCCAAGTCACACAGAAGTGTGGAAACCAAGTGTCAAGTCCCTTAGCGGGGTCATTGTCACCAGGTCCTCCACTGCTCCACCTGCTTGTTCCATGGCCTTGGTTGAGGGGCGTCCCACCCCCACCCCCACCCCGGCCTCAGTTTCCTGTCCGGTAACATGCGGAGAATACCCTCGCAGGTGGGGTCGGAGCTCGGGTTTCTGGTTCATTCTGTGACCCCGCCACGTCCAGTGCTCGCAGTAGGCCCGGGTGCACGGCGAGCCTCGGATATACGCGAGCAGTTGCTGCCGGCACCGTTATTGCCCCATGTGTCATATGAGGGGACCAAGGCCCAGAGAGGTACAGCCACTTGCCCGAAGCCACACAGCGGGGGTGCATGGCGGCTCGGAATCTGCCCTTATTAATCGCCATGTGCATATGCATGGCTCGACTTTGGACCTGGAGTCGTTTACGTTTTCCGTGGCTTTGCCCGCCGGGGGTTCCCACAGGTCGGTTGTCAGAAGTGGAGTTGCCAAGTGACAGGGCACGTGGCTTCAAATCTGCAGTGGGTCCCGCCAGACACCCTCCAGAGGGGCCAGGCCATTCCTGTGCTGTCACCTCTGGGTCTCGGACATTAGCAGGAGTGGCCAGCCCCAGGCTCCGCCACCCTGGAACTGGGAGCTGACTCTGGCCTCTCCTCCCAGGCGCCCCGCAGAGCAGGAAGGCGGCTGACCCCGCGCTCCCACCGCCCGCCGCCTCCTCCCTGAGCCAGCTGGGTGCGTATTTGGACAGTGACGACAGCAACGACAGCAATGGCAGCAACTGAGCCCATGGGGGCCCGCCCCAGGTCAAGGGTCACAGGCCCAGCTTCAGCCCAGCCAGAAGCTGGAGTTGCTGGTGGTCAGGGCAAGTGGCCTTGGACCGACCAGAGCCACAGGGATAAGCACCAGCTCGGCAGGGCCGTGATGTCTCCAGCCTGGGACTTGGCTCCCTCCTGCCCACAGCCGCCCTGCAGCACCTCAGGGACCCCGCACCTTCCCCCGCCTGGCCTGGGCTGAGGGCTGGGGCATGCCCGGAGCGTCTCTCTCCTTCCAACGTGACTTCTTGGTCCTCTCTGGGGCAGTGCTGGACACGTCGGCCACGTTTCAGGCACGTGGGTGCATCACCCCCAGCTGCCCCATCCCTTCCCTCCATGGAACTGTCTAGAACCAATAAAAGGAACCCGCCCCACTGGCCTGGGCGCCTTCTCTCTGCCAGCATCCTCGGAGCGGGCCCCAGGCAAGGCCCCTGCTAGCAGGATTCGGGTGTTATTCCACAAATATTTATACCTGTCACCCATGCACAGCAAGCGTCAGGGCTGGGCCTTTGCAGCACAGTGAGCCGTTCCCTCCTTTGTGCCAGAGGTAAGCCCTCCCCTGCTGGAGACATCGGGCTTGGTCCCCATGCAGTGTAAGTGATGGGACAAAGCTCACATGTGCTTCCTTATGAACGTGAGCAACTACTTCTTCAGAACACACACTGGCAAGCGCAGGCTCCAAGGAAGCGCATCGTGTTCGAGAAGCTACGATTTGCCGTCAGGGGCGGGGGCTGGGCTGTTCATACTCACCGGGGCAGTGGAAATCTCCGGCTGGAAAGTTCTCCCTCCTGGGCCGGGGCCATGCAGGGAGCGGGAGGAGGGAAGGAAGGAGCTCGTGTTTATCACGTGCTCCCTGACACTTGGCAGAAACTCGGTTGAGCTCACACTTCTGACACCTGTTTCTATTTTAATTTCAACATCATTTCAGATTCACCACCAAGTTCCAAGAATGGTTCAAAGAATTCTCCTACGGACCTTTCACACACATTTCCTTTGTTTTTCTCTCTCTGTGTATACACTCTGTGTGTGTGTACCGTGTGTGCGATGTACATCTACACACGTGCAACCATTGGTAACACTGGTGCTTCCTTACCCCTAAATACTGCAGTGTGTGCTATAAACCAGGACGCTGTCTAATTAATATAACCACGGGCAATTGTTAAAATCAAGAAGTTTAACGTGGATATGGTACTGTTATCTAACCTCCATCTGGAACGGGTTGAACTGTGTTCCCCCAAAAAGATACGTTGAAACCCTAACCCCAGGACCTCGGGGTGTGACCACATTTGGGAGACTGAGTCCTCAGAGAGGTGATCGCGTCGAGGGTGTTAGGGTGGGCCCTGACCCAGCATGACTGGTGTCCTTACGAACAGGGACACTGTGGACACAGACATGTGGAGGGAGGAGGCTGTGAGGACAACCATGTGACGACGGAGGCAGAGATTCATTTCTGTTGTCCTGAGCCACCCAGTTAGGGGTAGTTTGTAACGACAGCCTTAGGGAACTCACACGCCACCCACATTCCAATTTCATTGCTTGCCCAACAGTGTTCTTTAAGGCAAAGAAAATCCCGGCTCATGCGTCACATTCAATTGTGGCACCTCTGTCATCTCTCGTAGCCCAAGCTAGTCCCTCAACCTTCCAGTGTCTCGCGTGACACTAACATGTCTAAAGAACCCAGCCGGTCATCTTGTAGACTCAGTTTGGATCTGTGTGGCGTTTGCCTGTGATCAAACTGACATTGCACGTCTGTTGGCAGGAGAACTGCAGACATGACATCGTGTCCTCCCTGGCGTGTCACACGAGGTTGGCACAGAAGGTCGGTTCTTTCTGTTTTGGGTGGTGTCTGGGTTGCAGTGCTGTCCGGCATGGCAGAAACCACAGCAGTGCATTGTCGTGCAGTTCTGGAGGCTGGAAGTCCAAGGTCAAGGCGTCGGAAGGGCTGGGTGCTAATGAGGCTGAGAGGGAGAATGTTCCAGGCCTCTCTCCCGACTTCTGGGGGTTTCCTGGTAACCCTTGACATTGCTGGGCTTGTAGACTCATCACACCCAACCTCACTTGTCCCCTGTGTCTGTCTTCTGTCTTTTATCAGGACAGTTGTCACTGGATGTAGGGCCCACCTAAATCTAGGATGACCTCATCTCCAGATGCTTAACCTAATTCCATCTGCAAAGATCCTTTTTCCAAATAAGGTCACATTCACATGTTCCAGTTGTTAGGACACAGACACATCTTTTTGGGGGCCACCGTTCAACCCGCTGCAACTATGATGGTCAGCAAATCCATACGCCATATTGAAAGAATATATTGGGCCAGGCGCGGTGGCTCACACCTATAATCTGAGCATTTGGGGAGGCCGAGGTAGGAGGATCGCTTGAGCTCAGTAGTTTGAGACCAGCCTGGGCAACACAGCAAGACCCCATCTCTACAAAAAAAAAATTAGCCAGGTATGGTGGCGTGCACCTGTAGTCCCAGCTACTTGGGAGGCTGAGGCAAGAGGATCGCTTGAGCCCAGGAGTTGGAGGCCACAGTGAGCTATGATGATGCAACTGCACTGTAGCCCAGGCAGCAGGTTGAGACCCTGTCTCAAAGGAAAAGAAAAAAAAGGCCCCACATTTTAATACTGTTATAATGGCGATTCAGTTTCAACACATGAAGTTTGAGGCACATATTGAACCCACAGCAGTCTGTTTCCTAAAGCCAGCAAGAGAGGCGGGTCCGTAGATGTGACATCCATCCCCTTTACCATATTCCTCTCGTTAGAAGTCAAGGTTCCTACCCACACTCAAGTCACCATGCCCAGCTAATTTTTCTATTTTTTGTAGAGACGGGGTCTGGCTATGTTGTCCAGAACTCCTGACCTCAAAACTCCCCTCGATTCACTCGCTTTAGCTTCCCAAAGTGCTGGGATTACAGGCATCAGCCACCACACCTGGCTGGAATTTTTATATTAAATTCTCATTTTCCCTGGTAAGCTTTTAGGCCTTGTTCTCTGCCCGTGTGTCCTGGGAGGAGTTTTGCTCTTGGCCCCCCAGTTCCTTGTGGGGGTTCCCAGAGCTGAGCCAATGAAGGGACAGGCACAGCAACACATTGGAGTCTGTCATCTGTGCTGACCCTCTGCCCGCCCCCCTGCCCCCGGCCTGCCACCCCTGTCACCTGCTTCCTCGCTCGCTCGCAGGAGCCTGCCCTGCCCCCATGGCGGCCAACAGCACCTTTTCCCCACCAGCTCCGCGTCTGTCACGCTGTCTTCGGGAGCTGTCAGGCCTCATCCGAAATCTCCTCCATCAGCTCCCCTGGGGCTGCCTGGCTGCCGGAGCACATCAGAGGGCTGGGGAGGGGGGCGGTGGTGCCGCCTGAGCCGGGGCTTCACAAAGCAGGAGAGGGGCCGCCCCGCGTCCCAGGCTCTTGACGCTTAAATGCAGGCTCACGTCTCCTCCATCAGACTGGGACGCTGCAAGTCATGGCCGTGTCTCCTCCATCGGACTGGGGGCCCTTGAAGGAGCACCTTGCCTTCCCCATCAGACTGGGGACCCCTAAAGGCAGGGCCATGTCTCTTCCATGTCACACTGGAAGTCCTTGAAGGCAGAGCCACGAGTCCTCCTCAGACTGGGGGCTTCCAAGGGGAAGGTCATGCCTCTGCCATCAGACTGAGTTAAGAAAGACAGAGGTGTGTCTGGGGGCTCCTGAGGGCAGAAGTGGTCTCCCCTATCAGACTGGCAGCTCCTAAGGCAGGGCCACATCTCCCCATCACGTTAGGACTTTGGGGGCCCCCCTGGGCCCACGTCTAGCCCCACCTGCTCCCTCCTGTCCAGGGATCTAGGGGTGCTGCTCTATGAGACAGGGACTAGGGGACAGAGAGAGCAGTTTCAGCCCCCAGCCAGGGACCACTCATCTGGCTCCTTCCTAAGTTCCCTCCTGAGCATATATTGAGCACCTACTATGTGCCACACAATGACAAATTACTCAGCCATGAAAAGGGACAAGGCTCTGACACAGGCTACAGTGTAGAGGGACCTTGAGGACATCGTGTTCAGTGAGACGCCCGACACGGAAGGACACACAGTGTGTGACCCCATTTATAGGAAATGTCCAGAACAGGCAGATCCACGGAGATGGGCTGGCGGGTGCCAGGGGCTAGGGGTTTGGGGAGACGGACAGTGACTGCTGACTGGGTGTGAGGTTTCCTCTTGGGGTGATGCAAATGTTCTGGAATTAGATAGCAGTGATGGTCGCACAACCTCGTGAACATACTAAAAACCACCGAATTGTACAGTATAAAAAGAGTAAATTACAGGGTATGTGAATTACATGTCAACAAAGCAAAACAAAACAAAAAGGCACCCCAAACGCCTGGCGTTCAGCGCTCCAGGGTTTAGCTGTTACTCTCTCAGTTCTCAGGTGAGAGGCAGTTCAGGTCGTTACCAAGGTCAGGCGGGCTGGGGTTCCAGAACCGAGGGAACCTCTGGAAAAGCCCCGTCCACCATGGAGGACGCCCCCCATAAACTGCCTCTCAGACCATGAGCACTGAGAGGGGCTCCCCACTGCCCAGGACCCCCAGACCACCCCACCTCCCTTCCTTTACCCACACAGCGCCCCCCTCTGGGCATCATCCTTCCCTCTTCTCCTCTCCTCTGGCCCGTTGTCCCGTGGGGGGCCAGTCACAGCGGTGTCAGCTCTGACTCCTCTCTGGTCCCCCTCCCCTCCAAGCTATAACCCCCGCCCAACCTGGGGGAACCCCGCAAAGGGAATTGGGGGTCCCACCCTTCCTGATCAGAACGCCAAAATTCAGGAGGTCGTGTGTGGCCGACTCAAGGTCACCCGGCGAGGTGGCCAGACCCCCAGCCTGGCTGTCTTTTCTCCTCCCCCTCCTCCTGCCCCGATCCACCAACCCCTCGCTGCTCCCATCCTTGGGGTTGGGGCTGGGGATGCACAGCCCCAGGAGAAGCCAACTCAAAAGCGCCGGGAAGTCAAACGCCGTTTGATTCTGCCTTCGGGGCCTCTAATTGCTATTCCTGACACAGTCTGTAATTAGAAGGTCCCTTTCAAATATTTATACCTCAGACACCAAGTATTTATCCGACAGGGAGAGGACTTGGATTTGATGAGATCTGTCAACAGCTCATCCCTGAGCTGGGAATTGCCTTGCGGCTGACAGAAAACAGGACAATTACCCGATGTGCTCCCTGGCAGTCCCCAGGGAGGCTGCCTTGTCGCTGATCTGAGAGGGTGGGGGCTGAGGGGGGGAGTGGATCGTGTAAACGTGCTTCAGGAGGGAGGGAGGATGGAGTTCAACAGGTCTGTGTTGGGGGACTCAGCCAGTGCAGGAGAGGGGCAGGAACAGTAGGGTGGAGGCCCCTGCGGCCATCAGGGGCTTTGCCTTGTTGGCTCCAGGCCTCAGTTTCCCCATCTGGAAAACGGGCTAATGGTGATTCCATGAAGAGACTCCGGTGCCACCCCAAGCCAGGAGCCCCCATGATGGCGCCACGGCAGAAATGAGCCACTGAGTGGCTCCGAGCAAGCCCCTCCCTTGTCTGTGCCTCAGTTTCCCCATTCATAAAAGGAGGAGGCCAGGTGGGTCTTCCTATTAGAAACCCTATTTTTCAAGTGAGGAAACCAAAGCATAGAGAGTAGAAAGTTTTGTGCCTGCCCCGCTGTCCTGCCGGGGTGGGGGCTGGGGGGGGCCAGTCATCGCTGTGTCAGCTCTGAGTCCTGTCTGGCCCTCCTTGCCCTCCAAGCTGTGAGCCCCTGCCCAACTTGGGGGAGCCCCGAGAAGGGAGTCTGGGGTCTCATCCTTCCTGAGCACCCCTCTCTCACTCCAATCACTAGGGAGAACTGAGCAAGCCTCCCCCATGGGGAAAGAAAAAATGATTTTGTTCTAGAATTGGTGGTGGCACCTTTTGGCTCTCTCACGCCCCTCCCCCCCCCGCCCCCCGCCACCCCGCAGCTGCCAAGGGGCAGCCAGGACAGGCGAGATCCCTCTGTCTTCTGCCCCCCTTCCCCTGTCCCCCCCAAGAAGCCACAAAGGGACAGATGATGAGGCCACGCGCCAGGCACTGATACCATCTCCTTTCCCCTGGCCAGCTGCCCTAACTCCTCCCCCCACCGCGCAATTAGTCCCCTGGGGAGGGGAACAGAGGGGGAGGGGAAGCCAGATCCCCATCCTCCCTTTCCCGCCTCCCCCTCCTTCTGCGGCGTCAATATCAATGTTAGCCAGTGACCTCTCCGACAATTTTTACCCCCCCATGTCCTGGAGATACTGGTTCAATTTCAACCCTCAATAGTGGTCACTGTCACCCCCTCTACTGGTCAATTTCACCCCTTTCCCGAGATCAAGTCCAGCCCACCCCCCCCATTTCCCGGCCAATTTCCCCCTCCCCTTCCTCCCCCCTCCCCTCCTCAGCACGGCTCGCTGTGCCCACAGCAGTGTCCTCTGTCCCACCTCCCGCGCTCCTCGCTCGCTCCGGCCGATCTCGGTCCTCCGGGTCAGTGTCCAGCTGCCGGCGGGCCCGGCCCGGCGACTCCTGCCCCCGCCTCCCCCCTCCCTTCTGCAGGCAGCGGCCCCCCTCCCTCCCCAGAACAGCTGAAGGTCTCAGTCACCTCGGAGGGGCGCGCAGGCGGAGGGAGGGGGCGGGGGACGCAGCGAAGGGGGAGGCGGGGAAGCCTTGACGCTGCCGCCCGGGACGCGGCCCCGGGCTGGTGGGGACTGGGGCGTCCGCCTGCGCGCCCTCTCCCCAAAGTCCCCCCTCCAGGCCGCGCGCCGGCAGCGGCGGGTAAATTCTCTCCGAAAGCGTAAAGAGGGATTGGAGGAGGTTTTTACTTCCCTTTGTGCGGGTGGCTGGGGCCGGATCGAGGCGGCCCGGCCGGGGGGCCGTGGGACTGGGACTTCCCCCGGAGCCCAGAGGAGCGCAACAAAGGATGCGCCCTGCGGGGGTCACCGCCCCCGCCGCCCAACTTTGCGCTCGGTGCCCGCGCCCCGGGGGAGCCCGCCAGCTGCTGCGCTGAGAACCCAGGCGTCCCGGGCCGAGCGAGGGCTGGGGGTGTCCCCGACCTTGGGCCCCACGAAAGGGACCCCGGAGCTTCCCGGAGGCGGCGGGCGGCGGAGCCGCTCACCTGCACCGCGCTGCCCGCGGAAACTCCGCGCGCTTCGGCGGATGCCCCTCGCCCTGGCCCCGCGCTCGGCGATCAGGGCCCTGCGGGGCGCCCCCTTCCCCCGCGGTCCTTCCTAAGCCAGGCTAAGCTGGCCTTCCTCCCACTCCCTCCTCTGTCGCCTCCTTTTTCTGCCCGTCTGCCACCTCTTCTTTCCCCCTGGTCCATGCGGAACCCGACTCCGGGGCACACCTGACCCCTCTCCTCCCTCCCTCTCCTTCCTCTCTCCCTCCTTTTCCTCCTTGGGAAAGGGCGCCCCGAAAAGGGCATGTGGGTCCCCGTGTGACTGTGGCCACGTCGGGGTGACACGCTCCCAAATGGCCAAGTGGCTACGGGACTACCTGAGCTTTGGCGGTCGGAGGCCGCCCCCGCAGCCGCCCACCCCGGACTACAGCGACAGCGACATCCTGAGGGCCTACCGCGCACAGAAGAACCTGGACTTCGAGGACCCCTATGAGGATGCCGAGGGCCGCTTGGAGCCGGAGCCCGCGGGCCCCGGGGACTGCAAGGGCCCCGGCGGTGACGCCAAGTACGACTCCCCCAAGCACCGGCTCATCAAGGTGGAGGCTGCGGACATGGCCAGGGCCAAGGCCCTGCTGGGCAGCCCCGGGGAGGAGGTGCGTGGCTGGGTGGCCCCTGGAGGGGCTGGGGAGGGCGGGCTGGGCTCCCCGGATCCTGGGGAGCTTGTTTCATGTGTGATCCCGGGGCGGGGGGCCTGGGCACCCCACAGATACTTCCCAGTCCTTCCTCTGCTTGGTAGAATTTGACATCTGTCCCTTTTCCATGCGTAGCTCTGGTCGTCCTCCTGCCTCTCTGATGGGCCGTGTTTTGTCTCTGTCCTCCTACTCTCCCGCCGTCCCCACCCTCCAGCCCCCTCCCCTCAGCATCCTTTGCTTTCGGTGGCTCTTGGGATCTTCCTAAAACAGATCCAAGCGAGTCACTCCCCCGCTGGGCACTTAAACACCCTCACCACGACTCTGCCCTTCCTGCTGGTGTCATTCCCATTTTACAGAGGAAACAGGCTTACAGAAGAGCTCTGACTCGCCCAAGGTCACAGGGCTTTAGCTCACTAAGATTTGAGCCCGGTCCTGTCTCCGATGCCCGTCAAGGCATTCCCTAGAGGACTGGGCAGTTGACTCTGAAGCCTCAGCGAAGACAACAGCCCAAGAAGGATTTGATTGGGGGGGGGGGGAGTCCCAGAGGCCGTGCTGGGTAGCGGTTAGCTAAGAGGGGGCAGGGACTCAGGGCAAGCAGTTAGTCAGGGATCAAAGTCTGCCTCTCACCGTCCCAGCTCTGTGACCCTTACCCTCTCCGTGCCTTGGTTTTCCTCTTCTGTAGAATAGGCATCATAATGTGCTTATGGAGTGCTGGTATCACAAATAAATGTATGCAAAACATTTAGAACAGTGTTGGCACCTGATAAACATTAAAAGTGGCTGAAGGAGGGAGGCAGGTGTCCGTGTTGGGTAGAATCAGAGTGGCACAGAGGGAGACAGCAGGGGAAGCTGGCATCTCTCTGGGAATGCTGTGGGTGGCAGAGTGGACTCCCTCTCCCCCCCAAAATACAACTGCTTGGAGGAGATGTGTCACACGGCCCAGAGTAGACAGGCAAGGGGTGTAACGTCACCTTAGTCCCTCTGAGCACTTTGTCCCCCTGCCTTCTCTTCCCAGGTGGAAGTCGACACAGAGTATTCAGATCCCTTTGATGCCCAGCCTCATCGCCCGTCCCCAGATGATGGCTACATGGAACCCTATGACGCGCAGCGGGTCTTGAGCGGTGAGTGGGCAGGGCTTGGGGAATGGTGACAGGGTCCCAGGCGGGCGCAGGAGCTGACTGGTGTCCTCGGCCTCCCAGAACTGCCATGCAGAGGGGTGCAGCTGTATGATACTCCTTATGAAGAGCAGGACCAAGAGACAGGGGATGGGGCTCCTTCTGGGCAGAAGCCTCGACAGAGCCGGCTGCCCCAGGAGGACGAACGGCCAGCAGAGGAGTATGACCAGCCCTGGGAGTGGAAGAAAGACCACATCTCCAGGGCCTTTGCAGGTGCTTCTCCGACCCTGAATACCCTGTCCCTCCATCTCCTCGTCTGGTCTGGTCACATCCCGTGTTTCAACTTACAAAGTAGAAGCCAATCACCTGCCACTTTGGTAGTTTACTAATTAATTCTAACTAAAGTGGGAATGACTGATAGTCACAAATTCTTCCACCCAAGAAAAACTTGCATCTTCCTTGGAAACGGAAATGCTTTTTAGAGTGGAATAGAAACTACTCCTTTTGTTTAGTGTAGTGCAGGGGGAGGAATATGGCTTTGGTGTCACACCAGACCTGGGTTTGTGTCACTTGGGCAAGACACTTTATCTCCTCAAGTCTCAGTTGCTTTCTCTGTAAAATGGGGATCAGCATAGCACCTACTGACCAGGGTGGTTGTAAAGCGAGTGCTAGAAAGGGCTCAAGGATACAGGAACCTTGGAGAGGGGAAGGCAGCCTTTCTCAAAGCTGTCACTTGGATCGACTTGAAGTCAATTCCCAGCTGAATCGGGTGAACTTGGGGAGGTCTCTGAACCCAAGTTTCTTCTTCTGTAAAGGGGCCATGGTAAGGTCAGCTTTAAGAAGTAAAATAACTGAGACTAGGAAGAGTTGTGCCACCAGGACTCTGCCCCAGAAGTTTGCATGACTGGGAGGGGACTTGGGGCTCAGCGCCTTGGTCCACCTGTCACCAAATCCCATTAGGGGTGATTTTCTTGTTCTATGGCGGCCTCAGTAAGGGCGGGACCCAGAAAGGAATTCAGGAGTAAGGGGCCCCTACTTGGAAAACTCTAACCCACCCCTCTAGCCACGCCCCCTGCTCTCAGATTTGTCGCTCATGGCAATGCCCCGCCCCTTCCGTGTCTCCCAGGTTTTATGAATGACCACACCCCTTGCTTCTGAAGGCCAATTGGTTGCACCTGGTGCCAATCCTGCCCCTAAATTAAATTCAGCCCCTCCTCTTCTGGGCTTTGATAGGTTGCTCTAAACTGGCACCGCCTTCCTACTGAAATGCCATTGGCTGTCCCCTGCCCCGCCCCCACGAGGTAGGCTGGACTTAACCCTTTCCTCGCTAACCCTCCCCCTCCAGTGCAGTTTGACAGTCCAGACTGGGAAAGGACCCCAGGCTCGGCCAAGGAGATCCGGAGACCCCCGCCCAGGAGCCCCCAGCCTGCGGAGCGCGTGGACCCGGCCCTGCCCCTGGAGAAACAGCCGTGAGTGGGGAGGCTGAAGGTGGAAAAGGCTCCTTGAACCTGTCTTATCTATAGACTCCACCTTCTCCACTAGGGGAACTGGAAGACTTTGATTCATTCATTCACTTCATTCATTCCTTCAATTAATCTTTACCAGGTGCCAGCACCTGCTGTGTGCCACACACTCAGCTAGACACAAAAGCATAATCAGATAGGGTCCCTTTCCCTGGTACTATCAGGTTCTGTGTTCAAAATCCTGCCCTGCATCTCCTGGCTGTGTGGCCTAGGGCAAGTCACTTAACCTCTCTGAGCCTCAGTCTCAAAATCCCCAAAATGGTGCCTGGCTCAAACAGAGTGAAAGGATCATTCTCACCCCCAGGAGATCTTAGGATGGAAGTGGGGGGAGCAGGATTTTGGGGACGTGAAGTTTATTCTCTTTTCAGTTTTCTTTTCTTTTTTTTTTTTTTTTTTGAGACAGAGTCTCACTCTGTTGCCCGGGCTAGAGTGAGTGCCGTGGCGTCAGCCTAGCTCACAGCAACCTCAAACTCCTGGGCTCAAGCGATCCTACTGCCTCAGCCTCCCGAGTAGCTGGAACTACAGGCATGCGCCACCATGCCCGGCTAATTTTTTTTTTCTATATATATTTTTAGTTGGCCAGATAATTTGTTTCTATTTTTTAATAGAGACGCTCTTGCTCAGGCTGGTCTCGAACTTCTGAGCTCAAACGATCCGCCCACCTCGGCCTCCCAAGTGCTAGGATTACAGGCGTGAGCCACCGCGCCCGGGCTCTTTTCAGTTTTCTTTGAACACAAACACCAGCCAAGTCTCTGGTGCGTCTCTGTCTTTGACACCTTGCTGGCAACTGCTCACCTCTCTCTGAGCACGTGAAAGGAAAACATTAAGTAATGAATGGTACAGGTGGGTGGGGAGACAGGCTGTAGCATAACTCACGAAAGTGATTGGAGTTGGGGGAGTAGGGAGGGCTGCTGATGACACCTGGGGACCCAGCCAGGTAGGCTGTAAACATCAAGGTCAGATGTACCTGCTCAATTGGAGGTAGCAGCCCGCCCTTCGACCTGGGCTCAGCTACCCACCAAGGACAACCATGTCTGCCCAATAACCAGGCTCCTCCTGGAAAATCCAAGGGAATTTTCCTGGGTTGTTGGCCTGGACGTCACAAGCTCTTGCTCTTGTGCGTCCGGTTGTGCATGAACCCAGACGACCCCAGAGTGTGTTTGAAGGGGAATGGCCCATCCTGAGACGTCTGTACCCACCCACCCCGCTAGGTGGTTTCATGGCCCACTGAACCGGGCAGATGCTGAGAATCTTCTAGCGCTCTGCAAGGAAGGCAGCTACCTTGTGCGGCTCAGTGAGACCAGCCCCCAAGACTGCTCCCTGTCCCTCAGGTGAGACCCCAGCCTCACAGGGACAGAGGGTCACAAGATTGCGTGTGTCACCCTTTTGGGTTAATTCTGTGGGAGCAGAGGGGTGTGGCTCCAGCAGCCAGTGGGCAGGGTTTTAGGCCAGTGGGTGGGGCTTCTAAGACCAGGGGCAGGGCTTCCAGGGAGGCCACTGGGAATGAGCTCCCCGTCATCAGAGGCATCCGAGAAGATGGAGTGGAAGCCATACAGGAGATCCAGGACTTGGGTAAGATGAGGAACTAGGTATACAAGGTTCCTTTGGTCTCCCCTGGTGCAAACTTTGAAGAATATCCATTTGTGTCTGTCTGAAGCTAGAATCTGAGTAGTCCCATAAGTACTTGAGTTTGAGATCCTGTATGTATGTGGTTCTGTCCCTAGATTCTTTTGTTTTTTTATAATTTATTTTTTTGCCTTAGACTGTGTAGCAATAGACTTTTTATTTTATTTTATTTTATTTTATTTATTTTTTTTTTTTGAGACAGAGTCTCGCTTTGTTGCCCGGGCTAGAGTGAGTGCCATGGCATCAGCCTAGCTCACAGCAACCTCAAACTCCTGGGCTCAAGTGACCCTCCTGCCTCAGCCTCCCAAGAATCTGGGATTACAGGCATGTGCCACTATGCACAGCTAATTTTTTCTATATATATATTTTAGTTGGCCAGATAATGTCTTTCTATTTTTTTTAGTAGAGACGGGGTCTCACTCTTGCTCAGGCTGGTCTCAAACTCCTGACCTCGAGCAATCCTCCCGCCTCGGCCTCCCAGAGTGCTAGGATTACAGGCGTGAGCCACCGTGCCTGGCCTGTCCCTAAATTCTAAGTGCATCTAATTATAAACTGTTCCTAAGAGTCTA
>CM052442.1:108416095-108438111 GCA_028533085.1 Varecia variegata | reverse complement strand
CCTCGGCCTCCCAGAGTGCTAGGATTACAGGCGTGAGCCACCGTGCCTGGCCTGTCCCTAAATTCTAAGTGCATCTAATTATAAACTGTTCCTAAGAGTCTACTAGGTGTCGGCCGGGCGCAGTGGCTCACGCCTGTAATCCTAGCACTCTGGGAGGCCGAGGCGGGTGGATTGTTTGAGCTCAGGAGTTCGAGACCAGCCTGAGCAAGAGCGAGACCCCGTCTCTACTAAAAAAATAGAAAGAAATTATCTGGCCAACTAAAATCTATACAGGAAAAAATTAGCCGGGCATGGTGGCGCATGCCTGTAGTCCCAGCTACTTGGGACGCTGAGGCAGTAGGATCGTTTGAGCCCAGGAGTTTGAGGTTGCTGTGAGCTAGGCTGATGCCACAGCACTCACTCTAGCCCAGGCAACAAAGGGAGACTGTCTCGGAAAAAAAAAAAAGAGTCTACTAGGTGTCTGAGAGCAAGATCTAAAAGAACAAGATTGAAAGAGGGCTTTGGGGGCAGGCTCAAATCCTGACTCCACCCCTTTCTAGCTGTGTGGCCTTAGCTAAGTTACTCAACCTCTCTGGGCCTCAGTTTCCTAATCTGTAAAATGAGGCTAATAATAGCATCCACTTCCTGTTGGTACTGCAATGATTAAATGACAAGAATAGGTGAAAAAAATGTTCACAACAGTGCCTGGGAAACAGGAGGTGCTTCATTAATGTTAATAATGATGCTAAAATGATTCCCAGGTTCTAGGTCATTCTATCCACCAGAAGTGGAGAGAAACGGACCCCAGACCAGGGGTTGACTAGTGGGGGTGGGTGGGAGGGGTGGTACAAGGGATCAGAAAGTTTGGGGAGACAGTGGGGTGAGTCTGGGGGTGCTGGTAGGTTCCTGGCCACTATGATCTGTCCCTTCATTGAATAAACATTAATTGAGCAGCTACTGTGTTCCAGGCCCTATTCGTGGTGCTCTGGCCATGCCAGAGTTAGAGATAATCTCAGAGACACAGTTTCAGACCCGAGGAGGCAGTGGGACTGAGTGTGAGTAGCAGTCAAGGGAGGCATCTCTGAGGAGGTGACACATCAGCTGACCTGTGAGCAAATCAAGAGAAAGAGTGCACAGGGTGGAAAGTCCCATGCAAAGCTGTCCCTTTTGGGATCCCCTCCTGATTGCACCAGGATTTCGGGTCTGTTCTGCTGCACTGACTAAGAACTAGGCTTTAGAGGGTGCAGAAAAACATACAAAGGCAGGGACAGAGAGGTGGCACCTGATCCTCCCACATTTGCAGAGAGGTGGACACTGGGTCTGCCATCCCGTTGCAGGAGAGGAACCTCGACTCCAGCCTGCCTTCCTGGGGCTGGGGGAGTGAGCCAACAGCTTGGCACTAAGCGCTGCTTAGCAGAGCTGTTTGGGGATGCCCGCGCCGGCTGTGAGCACCGTGGGGGGTGGAAAGCACAGGTGGGTCTGGGGCGCTCAAGGCTCCCTTTGACCTCTGCCCCCAGGAGCAGCCAGGGCTTCCTGCATCTGAAGTTCGCTCGGACCCGGGAGAACCAGGTGGTGCTGGGCCAGCACAGCGGGCCCTTCACCAGCGTCCCTGAGCTGGTCCTGCATTACAGCTCGCGCCCGCTGCCCGTGCAGGGCGCCGAGCACCTGGCCCTGCTGTACCCAGTCGTCACGCAGACCCCCTGATGGGAACCCTCTGCCCCCTTCTGGGCTCTAGGGTGCAAGATTGTGTGTCAAAACCCTCTTCTGGTGTGAAAAATAAATAAGTTATTGTCTGTCCCAAGTGTCCTTTCTGGGCTATAGGGAGGCAGACATCCCGGGCTCCCAGCAGGAGAGCCACAGATGTGTCCCCATCTGTGAAATGGTCACCGTGGGTGTCCGGCGGGGCACTGATGGGGGCCCCATCAGAGGAATGAGGGGGCGAGTGAGACCCTCGGAGGGGCAGGGGCGACCCCTGTTCTTTGTTCTGGGGATGGAGGTTGGAGCCAGAATCTCACATAGGCAGGGACGGAAACTGGCAGAGCTAGAGACAGAGCTAGGAGGCAGATAAAAACTGGGGACAGCAGCCGCGCACAGCAGACACTCCGCAGATGCAAAGATGGAGAAACTCGGGGGGGGGGGGCGGCGGGCGGCGAGCGGCTCAGGCCAGCCCCGCCCCCTCCTCACTGGCAGTGTGGCTTGATCTGCAGAAAGGACATCTGTCCCCATGGAAACAGCAGAAGTGGGGGAGGGGAGGCTGGCCCAGCTGGTGTCACTTCAAGGTGACAGTCAGGCCAGAGACCCTGGGGGGCTGGGAAACACCAGGGAGCCCCTGACTTCCTCATTCCCCACCCCCACCTCCAGGCCTGCCCCGGGTGGCGGGGAGATGCTGGCTGGGGAGGGGGCTGGTATGGGGCGGGGCTGGTGAGTCCCCAGAGCCCCCTCGTCCCAGGGCCTCTCCAGTGGGCTCTGGGAGTCCCAGATGACCCCTCACATCTCTTAGCACCCCCAAATCGCCACATACTCCAGCTTTGCTTTATTCACGGGTCTTTATTGAGTGTTCAGGGAAGGGGGATCTATCCTCATAGAAATGAGGACAGGGGTCTCAGGACAGGGCTGTTGTCCCCCCCTGAAAACAGTCATACCCTCACGGAGCCACCAGTGGTGGGGTCCTCTTTGAGTTCCCCGGGGTCTCTGACTCCTGCCCCACTTCAGGGAACCCTCTCGGCCTTGGCTGCCCAGCGGGGCTTGGGCCCGGAGAGACCCTGGCCATGGGGACATAGTGACTGGGCTCCTCCGGGCTGGGGCAAGGTTTGGGGGCCGGATTCGGGTAGTGGGGGACAGGCTGGGGAAAAGAGGTTGAATAGACGCTCTGGCCTTTCTGGTCCTTCCCGGGGGTGGCCGGCACCTTCCCCTCTCCAGGCCCGGCCTCGTTCTTCTTTGGGGCGCCCCGAGGCCGGAACAGGACGTTGCTGTACAGTGGATTTCCTAAGGGGCAGCGGGGGACAGTCACTTGAGAGAGCCTGACGCTCTCCGGCCCACCTCCGGGCCCTTTGTCCCATATTTCTGGAAAACACGAGTGTGGGGGCCAGGCTTCGCCATCCCCTCGGAGCCCACCTTCCGTCCTTTCCCAAGACTGGACTGGGTGTGCGGGGTGCGGGGCCGACGCGGTCGGTCCTTGACACGCGGCTGCACTTCCCGCGTTGGCCACGCGAGGACGCCCGCGGGCAACCAGTCCGCCCGCCGCACGCTTACCTGGGCGGTCACCTGAGTCCCTTCCCTGGCGGTGGCGGCGGCAGCCCCAGATCCCAGCGCCCAGCGCGATCGCAGCCACGGCCCCCGCCGTCGGCAGCACATAGAGCAGTCCTGGGGTGAGGGGTGGGGGCAGGGCAGTGTGAGGGGGAAGGGCGCACAGGGTGCGGGGTGGGGTGGGGGCGCTGAGGGAGGGACTCACCTGGGAAGCTGGAGGTCAGGTTCGCGTTCAGCGTGGGGTCTGCAGAGAAGAAATCTATGTCGCGGGAGGGTGTCCCCACCTTCAGGTTCTGCCTCCTGCACCCTCTGAAGTCAGAGCTCCCTCCCACCCCGTGTGAGACCACAGTGTTCCTATTCTGCTAGGCTATGTGACTTAAGGCAGGTGCTCACTCTGAACCTCGGTTTCCTTTTCTGAAAAATGAGGCTCGTCATTCCTATTTTGTTGGGTTACTGTGGAATAACTGTCAGTGGATCATTTATGGTTTGGGTTTTTTTTAGAGACCGGTCTCAGGCTGTGGCCCGGGCTGGAGTGTAGTGGTGTCATCATAACTCCCTGCAACCTCGAACTAACTGGGCTCAAACGATCTTCCCAAGTAGCTGGAACTATAGGCATGTGCCACCACTCCTGGCTGTTTCTTTTTTTTCCTTTCTTTCTTTTTTTCTTTTACTTGCTTTTTTTTTTTTTTTTTTTTTTTTAGTAGAGAAGGGGGTCTTGCTATGTTGGTTGCCCAAGTTGGTCTTGAACTTCTGGCTTCAACAGATCCTCCCACCTAAGCCTTTCAAAATGCTGGAATTACAGGATTACAGGTGTAGGCCACCGGGCCTGGCCATGCCTCCTGTTTTTTGAGCCTCTACTCTGTGCCAAGCCCATTTTTCAGATGGGGAAACTGAGGCTCAGACCGTCTAACTCACTTGTCTGGGGTCCCACACCCAGGAGGCAGCAGGGAGCTCCCCACTCCTTCCCTGTTTCAAAAAAGGACCCTTCCACCAGCCTGAACATTTGTGTCTTGCTGAATAATCAGCATCACAGATATGGAAAGAGCCACTTGTGTTTATTGAGCACTTACTATGTCCCCGGCCCTATACTAATCACTTTAGCTATAACCACTCTAAATTCACCCAACCTGGCAAGGAAAGCACTATTAGCTGTATTTTGACAGCTGAAGCAACGGACACAGAGAGGTCAAGTTACTCGCCCAAGGTCACACAGCAAGTCAATGAAGAAGAGGCTTGAATTCAGGTTTGTGTAACTTACATGAACCCCAGCCAAAGGCTCTGAATGCTGTGACTAAAATAAGGTCCAGCACCCACAACGCCTTCATCTTGCAGCTGCAGAGGTTGGCAGGGGGTCCCTGCAGGCTGCCTAGCTGGTGTTCTGGGGGTGGGGAAGCCAGCTGTGCAGAGCTGTACTGGCGCCAGCTCCCTTCTCCTTAGCAGCTGCCAATGCACAGCCTGGGGCCTCTGCTCCCCCGCCTCTGCTAATTGCTAATTGCCCCCTTGACGTTGGAGGGGTGCGGGGGCGAGAGAACAGTCATAACACACCACCCTTGAGGCAGGCGGCGGTGGGCGGGTCCTGCACGCTGGAAGAGTGTGGGTGTCTCTTGGGGCTGGGATCCGGGTGCTCTGTTCTGCCACACGGAGGCTGGGCACGTGCCCCAGGCCAGCAGGAACCACCTACAGAGCAGGGTCTCCAGCCAGGGCAGCTTGGTCCCAGGCATCTGCACAGGTTTGGCCCATAAGGGGTGTCATGTTAGAGTGGCAGGCGCGTGTGAGCTGGGCTCTAGAGGAACGGGGTGCATCTCGGCCTTGTGTACTGCCCAGCACACATCTCAGCCCCCTCCCGGCCTCAGCTTTTTCATCTGTAAAATGAGATGCCCGGCTTTGCTGATCTGGAAAGTTCCTTTTGGCTTTGAGAGTGGATGGCTTGCTTTCTTTTTTGTTCTTAAAGACTGGGTTTCCCTGCTCTGTCACCCAGGCTGGAGTGCAGTGATGCGATCATAGCTCACTGCAGCCTCAAACTCCTGGGCTCAAGCATGAGCCACTGTGCCCGACCTAAGAGTGGCTGGCTTTCAATTCTGGATTCTAGAATTCTAGAATTCCCTGCCGGTATACATTCTGAGACTGCAAAATTCGAAGGGTCTATTTCAAGTATTTAAGACACCGCAATTCTAAGGTTCTAGAATTGTTCCTTTATTTCAGTGTTTCTCAACCTTCTTTTCATTATCTGTCCCCGGGGAGACTTTTTAGATGTTTTTGAAACCTTAATCAGTTCCTCCATGAAATTTTAATACCATAGAAATATTGTAAATCTGCTTATGTTCCGGTATGTGTATCTAAGCTTTATACATAAAAAGGGTAAGGTTTTGTTTTCGCTTTTTTTTTGCCTCCCAAGAACCAATATTCACCTCCTTAGGGACAAGACATACTTTAATTCTAAGAGCCTAGAATTTTCTGTCCTTACGATGCTAGAACAGTAATGTTCTATTTTGTGGTTCAAGATTCTAGAATCAGGTCGGGTGCGGTGGCTCACGCCTGTAATCCTAGCACTCTGGGAGGCCGAGGTGGGAGGATTGCTCGAGGTCAGGAGTTCGAGACCAGCCTGAGCAAGAGCGAGACCCCATCTCTACTAAAAAAAATAGAAAGAAATTAGCTGGACAACTAAAAATATATATATAAAAAATTAGCCCGGGCAGGGCGCGGTGGCTCACGCCTGTAATCCCAGCACTCTGGGAGGCCGAGGCGGGTGGATCGCTCAAGGTCAGGAGTTCGAGACCAGCCTGAGCAAGAGTGAAACCCCGTCTCTACTAAAAATAGAAAGAAATTATCTGGCCAACTAAAATATATATAGAAAAAATTAGCCGGGCATGGTGGCGCATGTCTGTAGTCCCAGCTACTTGGGAGGCTGAGGCAGGAGGATCACTTGAGCCCAGGAGTTGGAGGCTGCAGTGAGCTATGATGATGCCACTGCACAGGTGACAGAGTGAGACCCTGTCTCAAAAAAAAAAAAAAGAAAAACCTCCAGAATCATATGTTCTCAAGAGTAATTATGATGGTGATGTTTTTGGAACAGAGGTCAGTAAACTATAGCCCATGAGCCAAATTCAGCCCATTCCCTGTGTTTTTAAATAAAGTTTTATTGGAAACCAGCCACTATAATTCACTGATATATTCCTATGGCTGCTTTCATGCCACAGCAGAGACCACGTGGTCCACAAAGCAGAAAATATTCACTGTGAGGCCCTTTCCAGAATCTTCACCAAGTTCTGGGCTAGAATGCTAAGTTCTAGACCAGGTTCTGTGATTCCAGACTTTAATGTTCTCAACTTAGCAGGATTTCTGTTCCTAAGAGTCTGATGTGAGGAATTTAGAGTTTTATGTTTCTAGGAGTTTAAGATTCAAGTCTTTTTTTGCTTTTTGTTTTTTTTTTTTTTTGAGACAGAGTCTCGCTCTGTTGCCCAGGCTGGAGTGCAGTGGTGTCATCAGAGCTCACTGCAGCCTCCAACCCCTGGGCTCAAGCCATGCTCCTACCTCAGCCTCCCGAGTAGCTGGGACTACAGGCACCATCACACCTGGCTAAGAGATTCCAGAGCCTTAAGATTCTAGAATCTTCCCCATTCCACCTCCCTCTCTCTCTGTTGGCTGTCATACCTGCATCCACTAGAAGCTGCGTCCCATTGCCATCAGCCTGGTCCAACTCAGGAATCTCCATGACCGCCCAGCACACATAGTCCCCGCTGTCATTGAGGGTCACACGGTCCAGCCACAGGGTGAGAACGCCAGGTGCCTGCCAGGAGAGGTGGCCCCGGGGCCCGCAGACCCCCAGGCTTAGGCTGTCATTGGTGATGTATGGCTGACACAAGATGTCACCGTCCTTTGTCCACCCGACCCGGAGTTGTTCCCAGACCTGGGCCTGTGCCACTTGGCAGGCCAGGGTCACCTGAGTGCCCTGCTGAACCCGCAGCAACTTGGGCTCCTGGTGCACGTGCAGGCTTGCGGCTCCTTGTAGGGCTGGAGGAGAGAAGAGGTGGGCGAAACCTTTCTTAGTGTGTGCATGTGTGTACATGTGTGTGTGTGTGTGTGTGTGTGTGTAACTCAGCCCCTACTGAGCCTACAGTAAGAGTTTGAAACTGCACTGTCTGCATGATCTTTAGCAAGGTGGCTCACGCCTGTAATCCTAGCACTCTGGGAGGCCGAGGTGGGAGGATTGCTCGAGCTCAGGAGTTCGAGACCAGCCTGAGCAAGAGCGAGACCCCATCTCTACTAAAAATAGAAAGAAATTAGCTGGACAACTAAAAATACATATAAAAAAATTAGCCGGGCATGGTGGCGCATGCCTGTATTCCCAGCTACTCGGGAGGCTGAGGCAGGATTGCTTGAGCCCAGGACTTTGAGGGTGCTGTGAGCTAGGCTGACACCATGGCACTCTAGCCCCGGCAACAGTGAGACTCCGTCAAAAAGAAAAAAAAAAAAAAGAAGGTCACTTCTCTCTGAGGCTCAACAAGCCCATCTGTAAAATGGGTATAACTCCCTCAGCTTTTGTGGAATTTTGAGATGGACTGCAGGTCTCAGCGACACAAATATCACCTACTGTGTGCCATACCCTATGCTGGGTTCGGTGGACACAAACACAGTGGTGACCAAAACAGACAAAAATCCCTGCCCTTGGCTGGGTGCATCTGTAGTCCCAGCTACTTGGGAGGCTGAGGCAGGAGGATCACTTGAGCCCAGGAGTTCAAGGCTGCAGTGAGCTGTGATCACGTCACCTCACTGCAGCCTGGGTGACAGAGCAAGACTCTGTCTCAAAAATAAAAAAGAAAGAAAGAAACAAAAGAAAAGAGATGAAGGAGACCCTATTAATACTTATGGAGGGTGGTTAGGGAAGGCCTCTCTCAGGTGGTAACGTTTCAGCAGGGACCTGAATGGTAGGAGGTCACCAGTGTGGGAGGGAAGGTATGGAGGAAGAGTGTTTCAGGTTTAGGCAACAGCACGTGCAAAGGCCCTGGGGCAGGACCATTCCTGGCATGTTGGAGGAGCAGCGAGGAGGCCCGTTAGGCTGGAGCAGAGTGAGCAAGGGGGTGAAAGGGAGGAGGGGAGGGCAGGGAGCTGACAGGCGGGTTGTGCAGAGCCTTGTGGGCTGCGGGGGTGGGGTGGGGGTGGGGATATGCAGGCAGCTTACCTTGTAATCTAAGTGTGATGTGAAACTAAGGGGGACTGTGAAGGAACAGGGTCCAATTTAAGTTTTAACACAACGATCTGCCTGCACTCCATGGTGAACACACCCTATGGAGCTGGAGGTTCAGGGCCGGGAGCTGGGAGACCAGGGAGCGGGAAGCCGCGCTGTCCAGGCTGCGGTGATGGGGTTGGGACTGGGAGAGCAGTGATCATAGTCTCAACAGATTTTGAAGTTTGCCCCCAGAAGAAGTGCAAGTGGCTGGAATTGGGGGACAGGGAAAGAGAAATGGTGGAGTATCCCCAGATTTGCACCTGAGGATGGGTGAACAGTGGTGGCCTTGGGCCAAGATGCCACACGCTGAGGGAGGACCCACTGGAGTAGCAGGAAAAAGCTCGCTTTTGGCCATGGTGAGTCTGAGCTGCCTATTAGCTCCCCTAGAAGGTGAGGTCCTGGCCGGGCGCGGTGGCTCACGCCTGTAATCTCAGCACTCTGGGAGGCCGAGGCGGACGGATGGTTTGAGTTCAGGAGTTTGAGACCAGCCTGAGCAAGAGCGAGACCCCGTCTCTACTAAAAAATAGAAAGAAATTAGCTAGACAACTAAAAATATACAGAAAAAATTAGCTGGGCATGGTGGCGCATGCCTGTAGTCCCAGCTACTTGGGAGGCTGAGGCAGAAGGATTGCTCGAGCCCAGGAGCTTGAGGTTGCTGTGAGCTAGCCTGATGCCATGGCACTCTAGCCAGGGTGACAGAGTGGGACTCTGCCTCAAAAAAAAAAAAAGGTGAGGTCCCGTCAATTGCCTGGCATTTGCAATGCCACTGCAGCGAGGCTAGGGAGATGGCATCGGGGGAAGGGTACGAGAAAGCCGGAGCAGCAAGTGCAAAGGCCTGGAGGTTGGATGAAGCCTGGTGTGTTGGGGAAATAGAGAAAGAAAATCCTGGTGGTGTGCAGTGGCTCACACCTGTAATCCCAGTGCTTTGGGAGGCCGAGGCGGGAGGATCACTTGAGGTTAGGAGTTTGAGGCCAGCCTGGGCAACACAGTGAGACCCTTACAAAAAAAAAAAGTAGCAAGGCATGGCGGTGCCTGTAGTCCCAGCACCTGGGACAAGGCTGAGGCAGGAGGATCGCCTGAGCCCAGGAGTGAGTGACCTATGATCCCGCCACTGCACTCCAGCCTGGGCCACAGAGTGAGACCTGGTCTCTAAAAAAATAAAATAAAAGAAGAAGAAAGAAAAGCCAGCTGGTGGGAGCAAGGCGGAGGGAGGGAATGGGAGAGAGAGCAGAGGCCCCTTCCTGAATCCTCCCACCCCATAAGGTTCCGAATGTCACAGGGAGATTGACCCTGTTTGGCAGAGCAGAGAGAATGCAGTTTAGAGGGGACCAGGCAGCCGGGGTGACAACACAGGGGTGTGCGGAGGGGAGGGAGGCCCACGTACTCACCCCAGAGCTGCAGCAGCAGGAGCAGTGCTGTGCCCAGGGACCCCATCCCTGGCCCACCAGGCCCCCTGTCCCAGCTGAAGCCCATCCTCCCCCACTCCTCTTCCACTCCACAGACTTCCTGCCACAATCTCCGCCCCTCACTGCAGAGGCAGATGTGACACCACCACCCAGGGCCAGACGGCACACATCCGGCGTTCCAGGCTGCTTAGGGCTCCACTTCCTGCCACCTCGTGCCTCAGTTTCCCCAAAGTGTTTTTGATCTGAAAGGCAGTGTGCATATGGGAGTGGTGGTGGGATGAGGAAATGTGTCCCAGTGAGTGGAAATCTTTCTGGACGGCTCTACATAGACACGTCTATGCATGGAGGCGGAGTGCTACAGTGGACAAGCAGGTGGCTGGGGGTGGCCGAGGGGCCAGCGACAGAGGCCTGAGTGGGGGGGTGGATTAAATGGACAGATCCCTGCCTTGATCAGTTTGCCCCTAAAATGTCTCATCTTGGAGCTCAGAAGAGTGGATTTCTGATGACTTTGGGTCTTACCGTAGTTGTGGGGCGTTCTCCTGCCCTCTGGGCCTGGGCAGAAGCTTGGGGGCCTCCAGTTGAGCGGTTTCCTAGGCTCTGGGGCTCCTCCCGGCCTTGCACCCCCTCAGCCCCCAGCTGGTAGTGTCCCCCCCGAGGGGAGGTGGCAGACTCAGAGACCTCAGTGTCTCACACCCAACCACAGAGTGACCTCCTTCTCGCTCGGAGCTGAGAAGCCAGTATCTTCGAGTCGTCCTCCCAACCACAGCGAGGCCTGTGGTGGTGCTGTTCCTGCCTGCACCTAGCCCCACTCTGCCCCTGAAGACTTTCTGAAGCTCCATTCAGCCCCAGGCCCTTCCGGGCTGATGAGGGAGGTAGAGCTGGACACAGACCTTCCTAGCCCCGCGGATTCTGGGCTGGCAGGCAGGCTTCTGCAGGAGATGTTAGAGACTGAGGCTTTGTGGGATGTATAGGAGTTCGGTTGTAACGTGAAGACGGAAAGGAGGCATTGGAGGCTTTCTGGGCAAAGACCTTAGCTTTTCGGCTAATACGAGGCGCGTGAAGGAGGGCTAGACCACTTAGCAACAGATAAGGTGTGTGGGTGAACAGGTGGGGAGGCGGAGGCACAGGAGGGCTAGAGGTGATGTCGAGGTCACACGCAGTGTCGGGGGTCGAGCCCCTTGTCTCCTAGCCCGGGGCCCTCTCCAGCTCAGACGTCACTCCCAGAGCTGCAAGGCCAGCCCCGGGCGCGGGAGGTCCGGGCTCTCAGCGACCCCAGCCGGGAACTACATTTCCCAGCGCGCCGCGGCGGGCGCGCCTGCGCACTGCCGGCAGTGATGGGGCTCTAAGCGGGGGCGCGGCGACGGCTGCGGCTCGGTGGGCCATTGGCTACCGGCAGTGGCAAAGGCAGCTTGGGGACTCGAAGAGTGAGCGGGACCCGCGGTCCGGGCCGGGGGGACCTGGGCTGCAGCCATGGAAGACCAGAGGGTAGGACGGGACGGGGCGGGGCGGGGCGGGGCCCTGCAGCGAGGGTGGCCGAGGGGAGGGGACCAGGTGTTGCCGCAGCGCCCTCCCCCCTCCGCCCTCCGCCCCAGCAGCTCTGCGGTCCAGGCCCCACCCTCGCCGCCACCCCGTCCGGATCTACCCCTCCCCCAATTTGGGACGCAGCCCCTCCTTCCATCATCTTGGCCTGGGGCCAGGGGTGTCCCCTCCGTGTCCCCCACCCCGCCCAGCATCCCGGTCCCGGCTGGACCCCATCCCCCACGCCTTCTATCCCGGAGGAGGACCAGGTGTCCCTGCTCTGGGCGACCTCTCCCAACACGCCCACCCCACTTTCCTCCCTCCTGGCATCACCTTCCTCAACACCTCCCCTCCTCCTCCCCACTTACCTGGCCTCCCCCTTCCCCAAGCCCCACCTTTGTCCAGGTAATCCCTTCTGCTTGCTAATCCCTGTTCCAGGTAGGCCTCGTGCTCGGGGTGTCCCCTCCCCGGGCTGGCCCCTGTTCCTAGACTATCCTTTAGCCCAGGCTATCCCGTCTCCCTGGGGTTTTGCTTTCCAGAGATAAGCCTTTCGCCAAGCTAGCCCATTTTCCAACAGGCATCCTTTCCCCTCTGGGGGTCTCCGTCTCTGCTAGCCCCTCCACTGCTAGCCCCTCAGCAGCGCTGACACCCCACGTGTCGGTTGTGGATGTCAGGTTGAAGGCTCTGCGCTCAGGCAGGCCTGGTGCACCGATCTTGCATCTTCCTGAGAGGCTCTCTCTGAGCCTCAGTTTCCTCCGCTGTAAAATGGGGGCGCCCACCTGCTAAGTGATGGATATAGGGGCAGACAGAGCTCCGCCGCATCTCCTCCCTGGGTTCCAGGAGGGCAGAGCGGGGAGCCCAGGTGGGGCAGCCTGGCCCAGCTGCCTACTGTGTGCACGTGTGTGTGCATGTGTGTGCGTGTGCATGCATGTGTTCTCATGTGTGTGGCCGGGGCAGGAGGCGTTGCGGAAGATCATCACAACATTGGCCGTGAAGAACGAGGAGATTCAGACGTTCATCTACTCCCTCAAACAGATGCTGCTCAACATGGAGGTGAGGGCGGCTGCGGGCCAGTCCTGGATCGGTGGCTGCAGGGACGGAGGGCGGGTGGCAGGAGGGCGCAGCCGCAGGAACTGGCCGGTCACCGTGGATGCCCGTGGGAGGCTAGGCCCTGGCTGGCCACGTGCAGGTCTCAGTTTCCCCAGCTGAACACGGGCTTTGGCCAATCCCGACTGTTCTGACGCAGGCAAACTCAGCCAAGGTGCAGGAGGACCTGGAAGCGGAGTTCCAGTCCCTTTTCTCTGTCCTGGAGGAGCTGAAGGAGGGCATGCTGATGAAGATTAAACAGGACCGTGCCAGCCGGACCTACGAGCTGCAGGTGGGGCTGGGGGTCACCCCTTGCCAGCCCCGTGTCCCTTAGACTCAACAAAGCCCAGCTCGGCACCTTCCTCCACGTTTCTGGTCTCTCCCCTGGCCATGGCCCATGAACCTGCATCCACCTGCACCCCCTGTTAATCCCCTCTCCATCCTCACCCCCTACGTCTGGCTCAGTGCATCCCCTCCTGTCTTCACCCAGTGCCCCAGTTTCTCAGCCCTTCCCATTGGTCCCCCAGATCTGACCGTATCACCCTGGCTCCTACTTCTCCCATGGCTCCCATGGGCTCTCATGTTTCAAGCTGGGGTCCCCCGGGCTGCATCCCAACATCCTAGGCAACTTGCTAACATACCAGGTTCTTATCCCCAGGGAGTATGGAGCCCAGGGGCTCAGGTGTGGCCTGGGCATGGAGTTTTTAAGGAAGGGATTCCCCACATGATTCGGATGTATGGCCAGGAGCCAGCTTCCCTCTCCCACCTGGAGTTGGAGGAGGGACGGATGCTATCCTGGGGGTGGAGCCCTGAGATACCACGCCCTGCGGAGGTGGAGTCCTTAAGGAGTCCCACCCCTGGGTGTAGCCATGAGAAGGCCCCACCCACCATGGCACCCAGGTTCCTGGAGGCACTGGGGAACCCACCAGGGTTGGAGGCCGTGGGGTGAGCTGTCTCTGCCCTCAGTGCCTGGTGCCCTGCTGATGGGTGCCGCGCTCCCCACAGAACCAACTGGCTGCCTGCACGCGGGCCCTGGAGAGCTCCGAGGAGCTTCTAGAGACAGCCAACCAGACCCTGCAGGCCACAGACAGCGACGACTTTCCTCAGGTGGGCAACTCTGATGCTGTGCCCGTAGGGTTGCCAGAAAAAACACGGCGCACCCAGTTCAATGTACCTTTCGAATCAATGAATAATTTTTTAGTATAAGTATAGCCCACCCAGGCATCATTTAGCATAAGTATATCTCAAAGATTGCAAGATGTGTACTAAGAGCATGTTTGTTGATCAGAAATTCAAATATATTAATGAATAAATTTTTTAGTATCAGTATATCCCATGCAATGCTTAGTATAAGTATATCCCAAGTGGCACATGGGCCATATTCATTATTTATCTGAAATGCTAATTTAGCTGGACACCCTGTGCTTTTATTAAATCTGTCAACTGTATGCAGTGGGCACTGGGCAAGAGATTGGGTGGGGGTGGGAGCCTGTCCTCTCTCTTTGGGGCACAGTCTGGGATGGAATGTCCGAGTTGCTGTCCCAGGGCTTGGCCAGTGGCTGCCACATGGGCCTCGGCCTTCATGTCTGGATAGAGACATCTTTGATTCGGTAGAGACAAATCTTTGAATTTTGTTCTGTCCTTCTCTCTAGGCTGCTAAGCAAATCAAAGATGGGTAAGATGCTGGGATCTGGCCCCCGTTGCAGTGCCCTGCCCTTGCAGTGAAGGTGGGGACCCTTGGGGGATGGGAACATGGGGAAGGGGGTTCCCTTTATTCCACACACATCTCAGATGACCAGGCCTGGGGGGCCCCTGAGACACCTGCCAGCAGGCTGCTTCCACCTCCTTCCCCACAGGGTGACAATGGCCCCTGCCTTCCGGCTGTCATTGAAAGCCAAGGTCAGTGACAACATGAGTCACCTCATGGTGGACTTTGCTCAGGAGCGGCAGATGCTGCAGGCACTCAAGTTCCTGCCTGGTGAGAGGGGGACACACTGGAGGGCAAGGATTTAGGGGAAATGGCCCCGGGGTCTGGGAGACCTTGTGACAAGACGTGGAGTAAGGCTGACAGTCATGTGTCTGAATCCTGCAAAGGCCATGCCTTCTGGGGGTGGAGCCCCGAGAATGCCACGCCTGGTGGGGGGTGGAGTCCTATTAAGCCCCACCCCTGGGCATGGCTGAAAGAAGGCTCCACCCACCAGGCAGTGGAATCCTGGGGGAACCCTGCCCCTAGTGGCCATGTCCCCTGGGGAAACAGGCTCTGAAGATACCCCACCCATGGTGGATCTCCAAAGAAAGCCACACCTCCAATTGGTAGACAGTTCTGGAAAATTTCTGCTTCTAAATGATGGAACCCTGAGAAAGCCTAATTTTTTAAGTTGCTTGAATCCCTGAGAATGCTTTGCCCACCCCTGCCCCTTGGTGGCACCTTGAAGAGGTTCCAGCCCCAGTTGTGGGACCCAGAGGTGGCCCCATCCCCAAGGCTGTCCACCATGTGGGTGGGCATGGCACTTGCACCCTGAGTACAGGACCCTGACCCCTCTGCATCTGTCCTGGGCAGTGCCCAGCGCCCCGGTGATCGACCTGGCCGAGTCCCTGGTGGCAGATAACTGTGTGACCCTGGTGTGGCGCATGCCGGATGAGGACAGCAAGATCGACCACTATGTGCTGGAGTACCGGCGCACCAACTTTGAGGGCCCGCCCCGCCTCAAGGAGGACCACCCTTGGATGGTCATTGAAGGCATCCGGCAGACGGAGTACACCCTGACTGGTAAGGGCATTGCGGTGACCCCAGCTGCTGAACAGCTGGCCCAGCCTCCGGGCTCCTGTTTCACCATGAATCGACCCCAAAGCTCATGGGGTCTGACAGCAGCCTGACCAGGTATATACGAAAGTAATAATAAGGAAAGTGACATTGATGACAGCTACTGTGCCAGTCATTGAATGCTTCCTAGGTGTTGAGCGTTTTACCCATACGTCATGAGCATCATTATCACCACCGTTTTACAGGTGGGGAAACTGAGGCATGGGACGTGAAGCCACCCTTCTCTGTCCTCTTATCTCTGCTGTCCAGCTGCCGATCATGCAGTGATTCTAATTTATCAAACATCTACAGCGTACCAGGTGCTGTTCTCGCGGCAGGGATCAAAAATCTCTTCCCTGCTAGAGCTGGCATTTTGGGGGCACCTTTCAAGTATGTGGGGGTCTTCTTGGCAGTTGTAGGAAATCAGGAAGCCTGGGGAATCCGCCCAGCTGGTGAGGGGAGGGTCTGAAGGACGGAAAACATGGGGGTCCCTAATGAGTTTTAAAAGCCTCCTGGGGCAAGGTGGCTCACGCCTGTAATCCCAGCGCTTTGGGAGGCTGAGGCGGGAGGATCGCTTGAGGCCAGGGGTTCGAGACCAGCGTGGGCAACATAGTGAGACCCCCGTCTCTAGGAAAAATAAAAAAATTAGCCTGTTGTGGTGGCGCCTGTAGTCCCAGCTACGTGGGAGACTGAGGCAGGAGGATTGCTTGAGCCTGGGAGTTGGAGGCTGCAGTGAGCTATTATGACGCCACTACATTCCAGCCTGGGTGACAGAGTGAGACCCTGTCTCTTAAGAAGGAAAATAAAAAAGCCATTCTGAACCAGGGGAAACCCTAAGGGGGGGGGAGAGGCTTGCTGACATCTTAACTATCACCATTCACTAGCTGTTCTTAGGCTGTAATCAGCCTGTAGTTATCTGTAATTAGCATACTTGGTTAATAATGAGCATGCTAATTGCAGGCTGGAAAAGTCACCAGCTTGAGCCAAAGAGGCTGAGAAGCTATTGGTTTATCCTTTCCACGAGAATCCAAATAAACACACACACACAGCCCTCTTTTTAAATAGGATTCCACAGACCTCTCCTCCTGGCACTCCTGCCTTTTGGTTCTGTTTTGTTTTGCTGTAGCTTTCTATTTTGAAATAATTATAGATTCACAGGAAGTTGCCAAAACAAACCAAAACAAGGACAGCAAGGACCTGTGTAATTCAGTATCAAAGTCAGGAAATGACTGTGGTTGCAGTCTGCAGAGTCTCTTCACACTTCGCCAGTCTTGCACACACTCGTGTGCATGTGCACGGCTCATTCCGTGTGGTTGTCTCCCACGTGTGAATTCGTGAAACCACTGCCACAGTCAAGGTCTGTTCTAGCACCACGGAGCTCCCAGGCACTACCTTTAGAACCATACCTTCCCGCCTTTTCTAAACTTGCTACTGTGTGAATTCCTCCGGGCAGGAAGTTGGGCCCATCCAAATTTGGACAGAAATGAGGGTACTGATGAATACAGCTCATCTATGGGGTCATTGGTAATCTGCCTACCGTTTCATTGATGGAGTGGAAAAATAGGAAGTTTGGGGTTGTGTTTAGGACTCATGTTCCTCAACTCATCTCATCCTCTCGAGAATCCTGTTCAGTGTGGGACATGTGATTGTCAACTTGCAGGGAAGGAAACTGAGGCACGGACTGTGTCCTGACTGCCAACAGGCAGATGGGTTCCATGTTTTTGAAGCTGAACTTTCTGGGTGGTGCTTGTAGCTCGGGGGCAGCGGATGGGTGTCACTGAGCACCCCGCTGAACTCTCAGAAGAGGGGAGTGGAAAGGGAAGGGGGAAGTGGTCGGTGTGGGCACGTGAAGGAGGTGACAGCCAGGCAGAGACCCCAACAGCCCGCCTTCGAGGCAAAGGGAACAGGCCATTCAAGGGCTCAGAGGAATGAGTGCTGAGCCTTTTACGTTTGTAGAAAGGTGAGAAGAGGAACAGGTTTTTACCCTGAGGGCAAGGGGAGTGTGGAATGTTTCAGAGCTGTTTGGGATCCCCTGAGAGTGGATGTTGAGGGTGACAATGTCCAGGAGTCCCAGACACGTGGGTCTGGGCTAGAGGCTGGGCTGTGGGTGCCGTGGAACCAGAGGTGGCAGGCGGGAGAGGGGAGTGCCATGGCTGCCAAGGGAAGAGAATGTTCCAGGAGGGAAGGTGTTGTCACCCAGGAAGTCCAGCAAGGTGGGGACTGCCAAGGCGAGGGAAAGGAGAGGTCTAGCTTGATAAATATGAAAGATTAATTAGATCGGGAAGGTGGAGAATCTGTGAGTAACCACGCATGGCTAGATCCAGGGTTGCACCAAGTTCCTCAATCACCTTTGCTCCCTGCAGTTGTAGCTCTGAGAGCCGCCAGACGTGCAGACAGATTTCCCCCGGGGATGCTTTCTCTTAGCTGGGCAGCAACTCTACTTACTATAGTACAAAGTCCCAGGGCCAATTCTGATTGGCCAGTTTGGGTCATGTGCCCATCCCTGAACCAACCACAGTGACTGGGTCATCAAGCACCCTGATTGGCCCGTCTGGGTTGGAGGCGGAGTCAAGTAATCCATGGCCCTGCAGGTGGATGAGGATAAGGACAGTTTCTCAAAGATGAGGTGTTGTCTGTAAGGTGCTCCTTAGCATCAGGACAGTGAGATTATTGGGAGAGGTGACCAGCTTTCACGCATGGCTCAGAATCTCAGAGTGTACACAGTGTTGACATCCCTCTGTTGCCTCCTAGGTCTCAAGTTTGACATGAAATACATGAATTTCCGTGTGAAGGCCTGTAACAAGGCAGTTGCGGGCGAGTTCTCCGAGCCGGTGACACTGGAGACACCAGGTGACTGGCTCCTGCCCCCATCCTACCCGCTGACTCCATAGCTCCTTCCTCCCAGGGCCCCCGAGACCAATGTGTAATGAGAATCCTCTAATCAGGGTTCTGTGGCCTTTTTTGCCCTGGCTGCCAGGAAGCTCAGAGCTCAGTCCACAGTGGCATCCTTACCCTGAGTGTCTGGTATAACCCTACTGTTGTCTTTTGCTTCTAAAGTTGATCCCAGTACACCCGGATGGTTTTTATACACCTCCCCTCACACACACACACAATCTCTCTTCCAAAAAATCAATGAATCCTCTGTAGAGTTGGGGATGGGCTATCAGTAGTGAAGACAGATTCCACAGCCTCCCATAGTGACACCTTTGCATGCCCTGCTCGGAAGTCACTCTGCAGTCTAGCCTAACTTCCTCATGTTGTAGCTCAGCCCCTTTCCTGGGATTAATCCTCAGTGAAGGCACAGGGTAGTGCAATAGGCTTGAAAATGCCTCCAGACCTGAGAGACCTTTAGGCAACAACCCCTTGGTCCTCACTCCTCTGGCTGCATGTTCTGTTCCTCCTGCCATTTCCCACCTTGTCTCTCTCGGTCTCTGCTTTTCTGTCTCTGTCTCTCTCTGAGCCTTTGTCTGTTGGTCTCTCTGTCTCTCTGACTCACACTACGTCTCCTGTCTCTTTCTGGTCTCTGTCCCAATCTGGGTCTGTCTTGGTCACTGTCTGTCTCTCTCTGTGTCTCTCCGGATTTCCCCATCTCTGTGACTCCCATGTCTGCCTGGCCCCAGCGTTCATGTTCCGCCTGGATGCGTCCACATCCCACCAGAACCTGCGGGTGGATGACCTCTCCGTGGAGTGGGACGCTATGGGCGGGAAGGTGCAGGATATCAAGGCTCGCGAGAAAGATGGCAAGGGGCGGACAGCATCTCCCGTCAACTCCCCGGCCAGGTAGCCTGCCCCATCTTGTCCTTGAGTCTCTGGTGGAGGAGATCAAAGTGGACATGGACACGCAGAGCCCAGCATGGTCAGAGCTGGGGTGGAGGCGGAGACCTGGGGCTGGAAGGACCCAGAGAGTGAATAAGGCGAGAGGAGATTTTGAATGGGGTTTTGACGGTTGAATGGGAGTTTTCCAGATGAGACAGGGTACAGGCATGTTCTGACATGAATATGAGGGGCTCTGTGTACAGAAAGAGCCAAATGCTGTCAGAGACTGACCAAACATCCACAGTGGCTAGGGTGGACTAGGGAAGCCCTCCTCTGGGGGAGGTGACAGCTGACCTGAGCCTTCCTCCTCCCTGCCCCCACAGAGGTACTCCATCTCCCAAGAGAATGCCCTCAGGTCGTGGGGGACGGGATCGTTTCACAGCTGAGTCCTACACGGTGCTGGGTAAGGAGGGAAGAGGAAAGGGAGATGGGAGTCTGGGGCAGGGCCCCAGTGGTGGAGGTGGAAGGAGAACTCCTTTGGCTGGAAAAAGAGGCAGCCATCCACAAAGCTTCCAATATTGGAAAGGTCCCAATAACATGTGTTGTTCTGGCAGTGAGGGATTGGGAATATTTGGGGATGATAGATTACTGGGGGAAGCCAGAGCTTATGGAGCTAAGGAAAGAGGGTCTGGGCTGAGAAGTGGCTGGGCAGGAGCTTGCAGGCAATTTGCTAGAGTCTGTGGAGTAGCTGGGATTTGCGGAGCAGCTGGGTTTCTGGAGTAAGAAAAGAGTTTGAGGAAGTGGCTTACAGTGTGTGAAGGAGCCAGAGAGAGTAGCTGGTGGTTGAGGAGAAGCTGAGACAATAGGTAAGATCAGAGGAGAAGGTAGCACCACAGGAATGACTGGGTCTTGTGAAGGAGAAGCTGGAGTTAGTGGAGGAACTGGAGTTTAGGGGAATCGTTATTGTCTAGAAAAGAGCTGGAGAAAGAGGCTAAGGTATGAGGAAGTCTGTAATATCTAGGGAGGAGGAAGTTGTGGTTCTATGGAGGATCTGAATATTTGGGGAGGACCTGGGATTGGTGAGAGTTGGGGTTTGGGGAGAAAGCAGAGGAAGATATTGGGGCTCTTTGGTGTTGCTGAGATTTGAGAGAGAGAGATAGCTAGTCCTTGGGCCTAGGCAACTTGTGGTTGAGGCAGTAGCTGAGATCAGGGAGGAACAGAACTGGAGAACAAATACATTAATATACAGGAGTCTGTCTTGTATCTGAGGAGAAGCTGGGATATGGAGATGAGCTGTGAACTGGGAGGGGCAGGAGTGTGAAGAGAACCTGCATTGTGGGGAGTAGCTGAGGTGGCAGATCTGGGGCCTGGGGAGGATCTCAGGGATTAGCTGAGATCTAGTGTGCGTCTGGACTCTGGTTGGCATTGAAGCCAAGGAATATCACAACTTAGAGGGTGCCTGGAGAGAGTAATTGAGGCTTGAGGAGTATTTGGACCCCAGGAGAAACTGAAGCCTAGAGAGTAACTAGCTTGGGGAATACCTAGGGAAACTCCAGGTCTCAGGAGTAGCTGAGGCATGGGAGAATCTTCCCTCCACCAGGAGTTGGGGTCTGGGTAGAATCTGGATTCAAAGAACAACAGTAGGGAGTCACTGAGTCCTGGGGAGTAGCTGGACTCTGCCAGAACTGGGGATAAGAGGGAGTGTCTACACTTGAGGACTTGAGACTGATAGGGATATTATGAGTCTGCTGGTTTCAAGGGTTTGAGGATTCTCTAGTTTCTGGGAAGAACTGAGGGGGATCTGAACATGGGGTGGAACTAGAGAAAGTTTCTAAGGCCTGGAAGTGTCTGAAAGAAGTAGCTTGGGGTTGTAGAGAATCTGAAAGGAGTAGCTGAGGCTTGCAGAGTATCTGGGCTTAGTGAGTCTCTAGAGGGAGTTGACAAAGCCTAGGGAATACCTGGGGCCCTACGAGTATCTGGGAGGAATAGCTGTGGCGTAGGGAGTATCTGGAGGGAAGAGCTGGGCCTAAGGAGTATCTGGGGGAATAGCTGTGGTATAGGGCGTACCTGGGAGAGGCTGCACCTTTGTGGAAGGGCATCTGGGATGCGGTTCTACCCAGTTCCCTCTGCCCGCCCTGCCCCACAGGGGACACACTGATTGACGGCGGGGAGCACTACTGGGAGGTCCGCTACGAGCCGGACAGCAAGGCGTTCGGCGTGGGGGTGGCCTACCGCAGCCTGGGCCGCTTCGAGCAGCTGGGCAAGACGGCCTCGTCCTGGTGCCTGCACGTCAACAACTGGCTGCAGGTCAGCTTCACGGCCAAGCACGCCAACAAGGTCAAGGTGCTGGACGCCCCCGTGCCCGACTGCCTGGGTGTTCACTGTGACTTCCACCAAGGTAGTGATCCCAAGCCCCAGCCACCACCCCCAGCTGCCTCTGCTCGAGTCCCCCTCCCTTGTCCCCACCCTGCTTCTGACCACTGCCCCCATCTCTCTGCCCCACCCCACCCTAGGCCTTCTGTCTTTCTACAATGCCCGCACCAAACAAGTGCTGCACACCTTCAAGGCCAAGTTCACACAGCCGCTTCTGCCCGCCTTCACGGTGAGCCACCCCCCACGGCCCTGGGGTAGGAAAGGCTGGCTCTGGGTGCTGGGCTTTGAGGCTGAGCCTCCCTCCTGCCCCGACTCTACCCCAGGTATGGTGCGGCAGCTTCCAGGTGACCACAGGCCTGCAGGTGCCCAGCTCCGTGTGCTGCCTGCAGAAGCGGGGCAGTGCCACCAGCAGCTCCAACACCAGCCTCACCTAGGTCACCAAGCACCCACCCACACAGCTGGAGTGTTCAGGGGGACCGCCACCAGGCCTGGCGGCCTCAGCCAGGCATCCTCCTCTTACTTGCTGCTTGGAGCGTTAACTCCTGATAGGGGGTCACCACAGAGTGGGCACGAGGCAGGCCCTCCTCCCCCCTTCACCTCCTAATAAAGGTCTCACACTGGC
>CM052442.1:108269682-108415595 GCA_028533085.1 Varecia variegata | reverse complement strand
GCCTCACCTAGGTCACCAAGCACCCACCCACACAGCTGGAGTGTTCAGGGGGACCGCCACCAGGCCTGGCGGCCTCAGCCAGGCATCCTCCTCTTACTTGCTGCTTGGAGCGTTAACTCCTGATAGGGGGTCACCACAGAGTGGGCACGAGGCAGGCCCTCCTCCCCCCTTCACCTCCTAATAAAGGTCTCACACTGGCCAGGCCGTGGTGCTGGTTCTTTGGGGCCTGGTGGTTGTGCCTGTTGTGTGGTGCTGGGACCTCGGTATTTCCAGCTGTTAAATGGGCTTTTCTTGCAGGGCAAGGTGGTGGGTTTTGCTGAGCTGATAATCACTGAATCCACGGACCCCCCACTCCCACCTCCTAGGCAAAGCCAAACACACATGTGGGTCCTGGGGTCACTTGAGTTTTAATCCCGGGAGACAGGAGCTGACTGCTGTGCTGTGTGCCCTGAGACTGGCCCGCTGGTCCCTTGGCACGTCCAAATCAGTGCTCCAGCGCCCGCCGCCTCTGCAGCTTCTCCTGCAGCTCTGCGGTCACGTCCGCCAGCCCTGGGGGGTCAGCACCTGCAGCTTCAGCTGGGCCAGGGATCCCCAGTCCCTGCCCTGACCCCGGATATCCACCCAGGACGGGCTACAGATTTGCAGAGCCCGGTGCAAAAGGAAAATGTGCTCAAAAGCATTAGGAATTTCAAGATGGTGACAGCAGGACATTAAATGGCAGGGCGCTTTGGAGTGCGGGGCCCTGGGTGACTGCGTGGGTTGCACACCTGGGAAACCTACCCTGCGTCGACACCTCCCTACCCCCCACCCCCAACCCCTACCTGCTGTGGCAGAGAAAGGCTGAGCTGAGCTGGCTGCCGGCTTCCTGGTGAGACTGCTATTCAGGAATTTGAGCTCTGGAAGAGATGGCAGATAAGGGCGGGAGCCAGCTGGCCATCAGATGGGACAGGGATTGGGGAGGAGGGACCCCTACCTGGCTTGGGTGCGATGGGTGGCCTTGGAAGCTTTGCCTGAACTTTCGTCAACTTCTTGGATTTCGGGATAACAGGCTGACTAGGGGAAGGCACTGCGTGGACAAAGGTGTGGCATGTCACACCCCGCTGTTAGCCTGGTCCCGCCCCCCAGCTCTCAGCAGCCCTTCCCCCACCCACCATCCTGGTTCTCATAGTCAGCAGCTGGGGTGTCTCCAATGGGCGTCACATAGTTCTCCTCCTGGTTTGGTAGCGGGGGCAGGGGAGGTAACAGAGGCAGCTTGTCCTGGCTGGACCGAGGCAGGGACGCAGAAGGCGGCTTGAGGCCATCTGTGGGGGGTGCAGGACCTGATGGGGGAAGGCAGTCACTGTCTGGACCCACGTGGTGCAGGGTCACCTCAAGGTAGGTCTGTGTGCACGCGTGAATACATACATGTGTCCCCGTGCATGTGTGTGCCTGTGCACGTGCCCATTTATGAGTCTGTATTTATGTCTCGGTGTAGCATAAACATGTACACTGGTTGAATGTGCACAAGTTAAATATAAGTACCAGGTTCGTACATGCAACGCCTATCGTGTGTCTGTGTGCATGACGCCTGCTAAGGTACACGCTTGAGATCAGTGAGTTATGCCTATGTATCTATCTATAAATGTCTGATTTTGTGCTTGAGAACAGATGTGTCTGCATTTGTGTACGTGCGATTGTGGCTTAAGATAGGTATATCTGTGCTACGTAGGGTGCATATATGACTGAAATTGTGGGACATGTGTATTTATGCAGGTGTGGAGTTGTAGTGTCTACACGGGTGTATGCGAGCTTCTGGTTTTGCAGGTGGACACATTTCATGGAGCATTAAAATTGCTGGGGACCTTCTGCAAACACCCCCTCCTCCAAGAAGCCTTCCCCTGTTCTGCCCCACTCTTCTCCCCAGTTCTAGGCACCCCCTACCCAGGTTTCTCCTCCACCCCAGGTCTGACCCCACAGGGATGACAGCGTCTGTGTCAGGCTCTGTCTGCCACCCTACCCCCAACCTGGGAGCCCCTCAAGGGCTGGGGCTGGGTAATTTCTTTGTCTGCAACGGGCTGCGGGAGGGGGTGTGGCTGGATGAGGGTCCTCTGTCGCTACACCCTCTGACCCTGCCCCAGGGAGGGGGCGTCACCTGGGCCCAGGGCGGAGGTTGCCACCCACACAGTCTCGCCATTCTCTTTATCTGCTTCCACGTAGCCTGGAACAGAGAGGGTGGCCTGGAGGGGGCGCACCGACCCGGGGCCGGCCCCAGGCTGTCGCCGTCCTGGCAGGGGCGGAAGGGGCGCAGACTGGGTCCCCGAGCTCCCCGAAGCAGCACCCACCTAGCACCTTCTCGTAGTCCTCGTCCGGCAAGAAGGGCACCAGCGCCCTGTTGGTGTGCGTCACGAAATAGTTGACCACCGCGCCCAGCGAGGCGCAGGAGAACTGGGGGCAGATGGGGGTGCGGTTAGGGCCGCTGGGGCAGGGGCGCGGACCCGCCAGTGCTCTTCTGGGGACCCAGGCCCAACTCTCACCGGCTCCTCCACGTCGATCACGAACTTGGCGCCTTCCCGCTTCACCTTGTAGTGCCGGACCACATGTGCCCTGCGCAGGCAGTGGGCCAGGGGATGGCTGGGCTCAGGCATCCCCACCGCCCCCAAAGAGCCCCTGGCCCTGACTGACTGCACCCCCAGGGGAAGACCCGCCCCTTGCCGTGGCCCCGCCCCAAGCCCCCCGACTCCACCTTCTCCATGGCCCCGCCCCTAACCTGGACTATGCGCGAGGAAGATTTAGTGTCCTGCTCGGACTCCGCCCCCAGTGTGGCTCCGCCTCCAGAGACCCCCATATTCAGCTCCCCGGGAATCCTGGCCATGACCCCACCCCCAGGGTCTGATTCCGCCTAAAGGGCTCCTTCGCACCCCTGAATTTGACTTCACCCGGCCCCCGCTCTAACCCCGGGGTCTGACTCCACCTATAGAGTGGCCCGGCCCCTTCCCAGGACAAAGGGGTCTGCAGCCCTGCCGGGGCTCTCGCCCCAAGACCTTGACCCATCCCTGAAGCGGGGCCAGCCTCGGGATCTTGCGCCCCCAGAGCTCTGGTCCCGCCCCAGGCCTCCCCTTTGCTCCCCGCTTTCGGAGCCAGCCCCGCCCCTGCTTCTGACCACGCCCCCACGCCCGACCTCCTCCCATCCCCGGGCTCCCAAGCCGCGCATGCGCACCCGTTGAGCTTCTGTCGTGTGGTGACCGACACCCCGTCGGTGCCGTCCCCGCTGGGCCGCAGCAGCAGGTTTCCGTACTCGGGGTAGCGCTCCAGGAGCAGATGTGCCTCCAGCCGGCTCACCTTCAGGAAGCACCTGGGACAGGCCCCACCCCGGAGACCCAGCCTCGTTCTTCGGCACGTAACCCCACCCACAGCCCACCCGACCCCATGCTCTAGCCCCAGGCCCGGGGGACCCTGCCCTGTTCCCCGGGCTCCAGCCCCAGAGTCCGAGCCCCGCCTTCTAGGTACCTAGTTCGGTCCCCGGAGACCCAGTCCTGTCCCCTAGGACTCTCCTCTGGAGAACCTGTCCCGCCTTCCAAACACCTACCTGGACCTTCCCCTGGAAGCCCTGCCCCGCTCCCTAGGTATCAAGAACTGCCCCCGAAAACCCTGCTTCGCCCCCCAGGCCAAGGCCCCGCCTCCCTCGCATAACCCCAGCCCCACCTCCCAGCAATAACCCCTCCTCCGGAGATCCAGCCACGCCTCCTGGCACATAACCCCGCCCCCGAGACCCTGCCCCGCCCCTCAGCTTGGGCCTTAAGCCCTACCCGCAACCCTAATACAGCCCAGCACTCACCCCCAGAGGCAACTCAGGGAGACCCAGCTCACTGCCCACCCTCAGCCACCCCCCTCCTATCCCCACTGCAGCCCCTCGGGCCAGGGGGACACTCACGAGGGCGTCTCCAGCGCACGGCGTGCCTCTTCTTTGGCTAGGGCCTCAGCCATCATGTACAGGTGTCCGGGCAGCAGGGTCAGATTGGAGGGGACACGAAGCTGAGGGGCGAACGAGGGACAGACAGCAGCGGCTGTGCCCATGTCGCAGAGCAGCAAACCGAGGCCACAGTTTGGAGCAGCCGCCAAGGGAACCTGGGGCTGAGGGCCTCGGGCAACGAGGGCTTTGAGAAACCGCAGAAATTGGAAAAAGAGGAGTTTGGCGATGGCGGGAGGGACGGAGCAGATGGGGTCTCAAACTCAATGTCTTACAGGGGCCAGGCAAGAAAACAATGAGTGACAGAAAAATCAGGAGTGTAGACTAAAATGCCTGGTTTTTAAATGATGGCAGCTAGTTTAAAAAGTCTTAGCACTCTGCTGGCGAAACAGAAGATGTTTATGGGTGCAAGTGGCGCGTGGGCCACGAGTTTGAGACCGGTGTGCTGTGCTGCAGAGGCTCTCTCGGAGAATGACGGATGGAAAGAAAAAGGATTTCTGGGGAGGTCTGCTGGGGAATGGGAGGGGTGGGCGACTATTCCTACCTCCACCACGGTCAAGATGAAGCCTTTCCACATCTCCCGCGACTCCAGGCTCTCTACCTAGGGAGGGAAGGAAAGAACGAATCCATGTCCGTGAGGCTCAGTCTACTCATCTGTGAAATGGGCCTGAGAAATTATAGTCCCTGTTTCCAAGGGCTGTTGTGAAGGTCCAGTGAGTCTGCAGTCATGTGGGATATTATTATTTTTAATGTGATTATATCAACATTTGAAAGACCAATCAGATCACATACCTCTGATGCTCTAACCCGCTCTCCCATGGCTCCCACCTCCCTCAGGGTCAAAGCCCAAGTCCTCCCCACCTGCCCTGTTCCCTCCCTGCCCTCCTCTCCTCCCTCTCTCCCCCTCCTCACTCTGCTCCAGCCACACAGGCCTCCTCTCTGTGCCTCCTACATGCCAGGTGCAGTCCTGCCCCAGGGCCTTTGCATGGGCTATGCCTCTGCTGATGAGTGCTGACAGATATCTGAGGCCCAGAGAGGTTGAGTAACTTGCCCAATGTCACCAACCCAGTGGAAGAGTTCACATGACTTCACTTTCGTGTGTGTTAATGGTGAGCACGACTGTGAGGGAGCATCTCCCACCAGCCCCACCAAGGGACCTACCTTGAACTTGATCTCCTGGTTGGAGAGGACCAGGCTGAAGTGGGTTCCAGGGTCCTGTGAGCTTCCTCTGGGAACCTCGTCCCTGAGCTTCACAAATGCCCCCAGGTTTAACTTCTCCACATGCTGGAGTGTGGAAACAGGGGGTCTAGGCACCAGGCCCATGGCCCCTCTGGCCCCCTAAATGATGTAGCCGCTGTCCTGGCCACACCAATCTCTGCTTGGTCCCTGGGGTCAAGGGTGGGCCAGCTCCTGAGTCTTCATCCGCCTCCTTACCTGGAAGTCCCGATTGCTATTGTAGAAATAGATGGTGAGGCCCTGGAGGCCTGCCCAGAACTTCTTGTAATCCTGGGGGCCAGAGGTGGAAAGAGAAGGAGGTGAGGTGGCAAAGCCAGGTACCTCCACTATGCTTGCTCCTGCCTCAGGGCCTTTGCACTGGCTGCTCCATTCTGCCCTACTCTTCCCCCAGATCTTCACTCCGCTACCTTCATCACCTGCTTTGGGCTTCTGGTCAAGAGTTGCCTTTGTAGAGAGGCCATTCCCACACATGGCCCGGCTTCTGGGTATCTGTTTTCCTCTAAGAAAGGACCAAAGGGAACCGTGATGGGATGGAGGACCCAGAGCAGCCCCTCAATCTATGGAGGTGGGGGCTCCAGGAGTATAATTGGAACTAATTGGCTTTATGGTGTTCTGTCCACTCAACCATCCATCCACCCATCCATCAATCCATCATCCATCCATCCACCCATCCATCCACCATCCATTCATCCATCATCCATCCATCCACCCACCCAACCATCCACCCGCCCATCCATCCCTCCATCCATCCATCCATCTACATATCCATCTATCATTCATGCACCCACTCACCCATCCATCCATCCATTTACCCATCTCTACTCATCTATCCACCCATCCATCCATCCACCCATCCATCTGTCCATCCATCAATACCCACACTACATACATGCATGTCACTAAATCTACTGAGGGGCTACTATGTGCCAGCCCTCTCCAGGCACTGGGAACAGAGCAATACATGGTTAAACTCAGTATGGTCAGACCTGCTTCATCATGCACCAGCTCTGTGCCACTGGGCAAGTTATTGGAGCTCCCTGTGCCTCCATTTCCCCAGTTATAAAATGGTGATAATAATGGTACCACCTTTATTAGTATTATTTCATTATAATTACATATTATATTATTATTTAGAGATGGGGTCTCGCTCTTGCTCAGGCTGGTCTTGAACTCCTGACCTCAAGTGATCCTCCCATCGCAGCCTCCCAGAGTGCTGGGATTACAGGCATGAGCCACCGCGCCCAGGCTATGGCACCTCTTTCAGAGGCTCTTGTGAGAATGAGGCGGGTTCATACATGTAAAACACTGGGGCCTGCAGTGACCAGGCCCCAACGTGCTAAGTGTGACTGCAGCCCTAACCTACCTATTTCACAGGAGAGAAACTGAGGCTCAAAGGTGGAGACTCACTTGCATAAGGCCTGGGAGGTGCAGCGGGGATTTGAACTGGGTCTCGTGAACTCTGGGGCCCATGATCTTTCTGAACAACCATGGTCCACTGCCTCCAGAACAGCGGTTGGTTGGGGAGGATTTGGACATGCAGAGGCAGAGGGAACGGCCACTCCAGGTGGGGGGAAACCCCAGTGGCAGAGGCAGGGAGGTGGACAGGGAGTGGGTGGTTTGGGCTGGCTCATGCCTGTAATCCCAGCACTCTGGGAGGCCGAGGCAGGAGGATCACTTGAGGCCAGGAATTTGAGACCAGCCTGAGCAAGAGCGAGACCCCATCTCTACAAAAGGTAAAAAATTAGCCAAGCATAGCATGTGCCTGTAGTCCCAGCTACTCGGGAGGCTGAGGCAGGAGGATCACTTGAGACCAGGAGTTGGAGGCTGTAGTGGGCTATGATGATGCCACTGCACTCCAGCCTGGGTGATAGAGCAAGACCCTGTCTCAAAAAAAAAAAGAAAAAGGATATAGGATGTGGGGAGGGAGAGAGGGGGCCTCAGCCTGGGAGACACACACACACACACACACACACAGGTGTTGGTCCCATGGTCAGTAATGGGTCCTGCCCTCACCCCCCAGCTCTTACTGTCCCCACCTGGCACCTGTCCTGGCCCTGAACCCTGCAGCTGAGGTTCCCTGAATTCCTTCTGAGCTGCGAGGGGGAGGAGGGAAAGGAGTCAGATGGTTCTGCATTTCCTGGAGGAAGTCCCTGATCTTGTTTGTATCCAAGAGACAGAAAGGGAGACAGAGACAGAGAGAAAGACTGAGACAGAGACAGACAGACAGAGACAGAGACACGCAGAGACAGGCAGAGACACAGGGAAAAAGAGAAAGAGAAAGTGATCAAGTTAGAGAAAGGCAGAGAGGGACACACAGAGACACAGAGAGAAACAGACCCACAAATAGCCAGAATCCTCCCCAGCCCTCAGCACGTGCCCTGCCCCATCCAATGCCCACCCTGCCCCCTTAGCCAGTGGGTAATCTGAGGCTTAGAGTGGTGCCACACCTTCCATGGGGTGGCCCAACAGTACCGAGCTCCCTGCCCTGCCTTCTCCCTTACCCGGTCACAGGGCCCCTTCTTCTCCAGAAAGCTCTCATAGTAGTGTGACGGCAGGACACCCCTGGGCTTGGGGACCCGGGGTGGGTTCAGGGCCGAGGCCATGACGGGCCTGGGTCTTCAGGCCAGCCTCTAATTCCAGCAAGCTCCCCAGCTGGGCCAGGAAGCCCAGGAGGCTGAGAAACAGGTTCCAGGGGAATTTCCTCTCTCTGTCAGCCCGTCCCCTCCCTCCCCTGCCAGCACTGGGCGGGGGCTGGGCCAGGCAGGTCCAAGGATCCTAGGGAAATCCCCGGCCTCTTTGTCACAGAGAGAGTGTGGCACCTGAGTGGTGAGGGGACGCCACTGGAGAAGACACAACAGGTGCATAGTAGGAATGCCTAAATGCCTATTAGGATACCTGGGTGGGAGAATATTCTTGCCTGTATCTGCAGACATATTGCTGGGTTTTTGATAGGAATCGCCCTGAACCTGTACCTCAATTTGGGCAGACCTGCCATCCATGGACATGGTCTGTCTCTTCATTCACTTAAATCTTCTTTGCTTGCTTTCATCGGCGTGCTGTAGTTTTCAGGATGCAAGTCCTGTGCTTGTTTTGTCGGACACACATCTAAGTAGACGTACATCTTTTTTGAAGCAATTGTAAACGGCATTGTATTTTTATTTCTAGTTTTTACATATTCATCAGTAGCATGTAAACATTAGACATGTAGTTGATTTTTTTGTGTGTTGATATTGTATCCTGACACATTACAGAGCTCACTGATAAGTTCCAGGAGTGTTTTTTTGTAGATTTCTTGGGGTTTTCTATTATACATAGACCATAATATCATCTGTAAGTAAGGCTAGTTTTTTTGTTTTTTGTTTTTGTTTGTTTGTTTTTGAGACAAAGTCTTGCTCTGTTGCCCTGGCTAAAGTGCTGTGGCATCAGCCTAGCTCACAGCAACGTCAAACTCCTGGGCTCAAGCAATCCTTCTGCCTCAGCCTCCCTAGTAGCTGGGACTATAGGCAAGTGCCACCACCATGCCCGGCTAATTTTCACATTTTTTATAGAGATGAGGTCTCGCTATGTTGCTCAGGCTGGTCTCAAACTCCTGGCCTCAAGCAATCCTCCCGCCTCAGCCTCCCAAAGTGCTGGGATTACAGGCCAGTACAATGTTGAATAAGAGTAGTAAGAATGGACATTCTTGCCGCCGTGTTCCCAATCATAGCGAGAAAACATCTAGATGTTAGCTAAAGGTTTTTAGTTTAGTTTAGTTTTACAAATATATCCATGTAACAAAATAAATATTTGTGGCTCTGCATTAGCAAGTTGAGGTACTTTCCTTCCATTCCTAGCTTGCTAAGAGAGTTCCTCATGAATGAGTGTTGAATTTTGTCAACTGCTCCTTCCCTATCAGTTGTTGGGATGGTGTCATTTTTCTCCTTTAGCCTCTGTATTAGTTTTTTACGGCTGCTGTAATAAGCTGTCACAAACTCAGAGGCTTGAAACAACACCAATGTATTATCTTACTGTCCTGCAGGTTAGAAGTCCTACAGGGATCTCAGGGGGACAAAATCAAAATGTTGGCAGGGCTGTGTGGCTTTCTGGAGGCTCTAAGGGGGAAACCACCTCCTCTGAGCCACGATCCTCTTTCTTCATCTACGAAGCCACAAGTCCTCAAATCACATCACCCTTTCTCCCGTATTCACTCCTCCCTCTGTCTCTTTTACTTTCATGGACTTCTGTGACTGCATAGGGCCCACCCGGATAATGCAGGATAATCTCCCTATTTAAATGTCAGCTGACTAGCAACTTTAATCCCATCTGCCGCCTTAAGTCCGTTTGCCATGTACCCTAACATATTCTCAGATCCTGAGGATTAGGACAGGGACATCGTTAGGGGACCATTATTCTTCCTGTTAAATACGGTGGACGACATGGATTTATGTTTGAATACAGAACCGGCTCGTGTCCCTGGAATAGACCTCACTTGTCACGGTGTATAATTCATTTTATGTATTGCTGAATTCTATTTCCTAATATTTTGGGAAGGATTTTTTTTTTTTTGCATGTATTCATGAGGGATGTGATCTGCAGTTATGTTGCTTGGTAATAATTCGCATGTATCCAGCTCTTACCCTCCTGAGCCCCTAATGTCCATCCAGGCCCCTAATGTCCATCCAGGCCCCTGTCCCCGACTGGGGGCCAGTCCAAGCCAACCGCGTGTGACCCCAGTGCATGCCGCCCTCCGGATTTGGGAAGTCCCCATCCCGGGCTTTCAGCCCTGCTGGGGGTTGGGAGACTCCCAGCGCAAGGCCTTGGGGACGAAGGTCCCAGGACCAGGGGCAGGGGACAAAGGCCAGGGCTGCGCGTGCACACGCGCCACCAGCCGGGCTCCGCCCCCTGCTCGGCCTGCGCGGAGTTTAGCTGGGCGGGCGGGACTAGACCGACGCGGCGTTCCTAAGCCTGGAGCTGATTGGCCGTTTGTGGACCAGACCCTGCAACTGATTGGACATATGAGACCCGACGCCTTCTGCTGATTGGTCATAGGGAAACGGCTGTCCATTGGCTGACTCCGAGCTGGGCGGAATCAGTCGTTTACTATTGATTGGGTGAGGCGGGAATTTAGTGGCTGCTGCCGATTGGTTGAACGTGAAATAAATGGTCCTGCTATAATTGGCTGGCGATCTGTGCCCTGGTCCAATCGTAGAATCAGCCGACCGCCGCCGGAGAGGGTGGACGTTAACCCTTTAGAGACTGAAGCCGACTTGGACACTTTAGACCAGCCTTAGTCTGCGCGCGCTGTTCCCCATTGCACCCTGCATCGTTCCCCGGACCTCAGTTTTTCCCCTGGTCCCAGTGGTCTAGGCCTCTGAGTTTCTCAAGAGCGGTGGCTGCAGACCTCGGGCCTCAGTTTCCCCGCTCATTGCAGTAGGCTGAGTCCCTTGAGCCCCCCAGGTCCACGCTTGAATCTAACAGTAGTGGCCCCAGGTGCAGCCACTGGCCCCTGGAAAGCGAGGCCTCAGTTTCGTCGCTTGTACCTATGAGCTCGCGGTCACCACCCCTCTCCCATGGAGGGTGGCCTCGAGCCTCAGTTTCCCCGCTCGTATCAATGAGCTCCAGGTCACCACCCCCCTCCCATGGAGGGCGGCCTCGGGCCTCAGTTTCCCAAATGGTCCTGGCGGGCTGAGTTCCCAGTGTCCCTCTCCCGCGTGCGGCAGGCCCGAGGCCTCAGTTTCCCCGCTCGCTGCAGAGGCTGGAGCTCCCCACCCGCCCACTAACGGCCCGGGCGCCCTCGGGGCGGGGCCGCGTCACGTGCCGGGAAGAAAGCCCCAGCGGCGCACGGGGCGCGGCGGCGCGGCCATGGCTGGTACTGCTGGGGGCGCGGGAGCCTGGGCGCGGGGGGCGGCGGGGCTGGGGGCGCGGGGGTCTGGGCGGCGGTGGGCCCAGGGAGCAGCGGGGAGGTGGCCGCGCTGCAGCCTGTCGCTGCCCGCAGCTCCGGAGCCGCTGTCCCCGGCGGGCGGCGCGGGCGAGGAGGCGCCGGAGGAGGACGAGGACGAGGCGGAGGCCGAGGACCCCGAGCGGCCAGCGGGCGCGGGCGCCGGGCGCAGTGGCGGCGGCGGCGGCTGCGGGGGCGCCGGGGCGGGGGGCTGCGGCGGGCCGGGGGGCGCGCTCACCCGGCGGGCGGTCACGCTGCGAGTGCTCCTCAAGGACGCGCTGCTGGAACCCGGCGCGGGGGTGCTGTCCATCTACTACCTGGTGAGCACCCCCTTCCTGCCCCCCACCCCGGCTCGGGTTAAGAAGGGTAAACTGAGGCCCAGAGCTCCCTTGCTGCAAGACGAGCTCCGGTGTAGGGAGGGGAAACTGAGGTACGGAGCATCCAGACCACGACCCCTTCTGGGCCGGAGGACGTAGTTCACCAAACGCCCCATTCCACAAAGGGGAAACCAAGGCTCAGAGTGAAGCTGTTACCTACACAAGGTCAGCGCCTTCCTGGCTGTGTGACCTCGTTCAACCTCTCAGTGCTGTTGTTTTCCCTTTTGTAAAATGGAATATTTTCCTTCCATGTGAGCATTAAATGCATAAAGCACTCGGCGGGGTGCCTGCTACTCGGTAAATGCCTCCTAAGCATTTGCTGTTTCTACTGTTACTGTCCTTATCATTCAATTTGTGACGGGAGCAATTTGTGAGTCATGCACCTGCTGAGTGTTGGAGACACAGCCGTAATCTAGGCAGACCCTGTCCCCACCCTTGGGGGACTAACAGTCCAGTGGGGTAGGGAGTGTGCAGATGCATACCAGGCAGTTTCAGAGCAGGCTGGTCAGGTGTGTGAGAAGCTGGCCTGGGATGGGTTTTTCTGGAAGGGTTGCTATAGTGGGACGTGGGAAGCCTCACTCAGGGAGCATTGGATCTGGAGGGACTTCTGGGAAGAGAGGTCTTGGTGGGTGCCAGGTCCAGGGCCCAGCCAGCCCACCATTGCCGCAGGGGAAGAAGTTCATGGGCGACCTGCAGCCAGATGGGAGGATCGTGTGGCAGGAAACCGGCCAGGTCTTCAACTCACCCAGCGCCTGGGCCACCCACTGCAAGAAGCTGGTGAACCCCGCCAAGAAGTCTGGCTGTGGCTGGGCCTCTGTCAAGTACAAGGGCCAGAAACTGGACAAGTACAAGGCAGCTTGGCTGCGGCGGCACCAGCTCCACGTGCCCACGGCTGCTGCTGACGAGGTATGTCCTTCAGCCTCCTGCAGGAAGCTGTCCCAACTCACTGTTGGATGAGGGGGTTTCCCAGCTGGACACAGCTCCTCCAGGGCTGGGCCAGAGAGAGGGGACATTAGAGCTGGGGCTGTGAGGGATGAGTAGGAGTTTGTCGGAGCAAGATGAAGGGAAGGGCTTTCTAGAGGGATGAAATGGCTTATGCAAAGCCATGTAGGCATGAAGCAACACATGCTGGTATCACGGGTGGCTGAGGAGGCTGGAGATGTTGGCAGGGACTAGATCCTAGATGGCCTCAAATGCCATAGTATTAATAATAGATGTTCCTTGAGTAATTCACTAGCTAGGTGAACTTGGCCAAGGAGCCTTAGTTTTCTTTGTATGTAAAATGGAGATGGTAACAGTACCCATGTCTGAGATGTGCAGGGCAGGCTGGAAACTCAAGCAGAAGAGGCTGCTACAGTCTCTAGGCAGAATTCCTTCTTTCCTGGGAAAACTCAGTGTTTGCGCTTAAGGCTTTCGACTGATTAGGTGGGGCCCACCCTTATTATCGAGAGTAATCTCCTGACTGAAAGTCAACTTACTGTAGACGTAAATCACGTTTACCATATGCCTTCACGGCAACGCCTAGGTTAGCGTTTGATTAAATAACTGGGTACTATGGCCTAACCAAGTGGACCCATACAACTCTTCATTGAGCAAGTATTCAGTAAGTGCTGACTGTGTGCAAAGCCCCATTTTAGGCACTGGCTATAAAGCAGAGAGCAAAAAAGTGGAAAATCTCTGCCTTTGTGGAAAAAGACAAAAACATAATAAATAAGTGTTTTGTAGTATGTCAGAAGAAGTGAACTGGGAAGGGGGTGGGAGTTGGGAATGGTGGTCAGGGAAGGGAAGGCATCACTGAGAAGGTGACATCTGGGCAGAGAACCGAAGGAGGGAAGCTATGAGGATACCTGGGAAACAGCCCATGAAAAGGCCCTGGGGCAGGACTGCCCCTGGTATGTTCGAGGCACAGTGAGGAGGGGCAGAGAGGGAGAGGAGGGTGCAGGTCATGCAGGGCCTGGTGGGTGGCAGGGAGGACTTGGGCTGTTCCCCCACCAGGCAGGTGGGAGCCATGGAGGGCTGTGGGCAGAGGTGGGATGGGCCCTGACTTAGGTGCTCACAGTCGCCCTCTGGTGGCTGCTGCGGGGAGGACAGACCTCAGGGGCATGGACCAGGTTGGGTGGGGGGCGCATACTGGTCCAGGTGAGGAATGAGGGGGGGTGGGCCCGGCTGGCCACTGAGAGGAGAAGAAGCAGCCCCAGGTTCCAGGTGTCTTTGAACGTGGATCTGTCAGGATTTGCTGACGGGTCACATGTTGGGGTGAATAGATTGGGGGGTCCTGAGCAAGATGGAGGTGCTCATCAAGTCGGGGGGGCATTAAAGAGCACATTTGGGGGTGTGGTGGGACCCAGCATGGCCGTGTTGTGTGAGCCCCGTGATCCCCCCCATGTGGAGACATCAAGGGCAGTTGGGCCTCAAGTCTGGAGCTGGAAGAGGCCCCGGGCTGGAGACAGTTCCGTGGGTGTCGTCGAGTGTCCTCGGGGTTTGAACACAGAATGGACACGGCTGCCCAGGAGGGGTGTGGGTTGGAGGAAAGAGGAGGCCAAGGACTCTGGACCAGTGACAAAGATGGGGAGGCTAAGGGGGGGTCCCAGAGAGCTGGGAGGGAAGCCAGGCCAGGCCCCTGTTCCCAGGAGGAGGGAGGATCGGCCCCACTGGACGCTGCTGAGAGGGTGAGGACAGGGATTGAGATGGGACCCTTGGGTTTGAACCCAGAGAGGTCACCCCCAGCAAGGGCAGTTTAGGACAAAGCAGGAGGGGAGGTTATTAAGGGAAGTTAAATTAATCCACGTAAAGTGCTCACTTGCTCCAGGAATGGAGCATGCATTGTATTATTTCATCCTGAGCCACCCCTGTGGGACTGAAGGTCACTGTGCTGTTCCACAGATGAGAATAGAGCTCAGAGAGGTTAGCGCGCTTGCCTGAGGTGCACAGCTTCTAGGAGGCAGAGGTGGGATTCGAACCTGAAGACTGGCCACAGGAGGGCGCTCAGGGAGCAGCGCGGAGCCAGGACCCTCTGCTCTCACCCTCCCTCTAGTGTCCGCCCGAGGAAATGGCACCTAAGGCCTAGGCCCCAGGTCTGTGGTGGGGCTTGCTGGGGAGGGTGGCGGCACCCAGCTGAGGTTCCGGTTGCCGCCCCCCACCCCTACCCCTCCAGAGCCCGGCCAGCGAAGGGGAGGAGGAGGAGCTGCTTATGGAGGAGGAGGAAGAGGAGGTTCTGGCGGGGGTCTCCGCGGAGGACAAGAGTCGGAGGCCCCCAGGGAAGGGCCCCTCGGAAACTGCCCACCCAGGTGACAGGCGTGGGGATGAGGGAGGTGGGACGGGGAGGGGGCTGGGGAGAGGTCGGGCCTTTATCCTTCCTGCCCCCTGGCAGGTGCCTGGCTGCCTTCCCAGCCCCGCCGCCTGATTTCTCTCACCGCCTAACTTCTCAAGCTCCAGTGCAGGATTTCTGGGTCCCACTGCTGTTTTTTAGGTGCTGCCTGATTTCTTGCTTCTCCACAGGATTTCTTTGCCCCATTGCCCGATTTCCTAAAGCACGCCCGATTTCCTGGCCCTGCTGCCTGACTCTGTAGGCCCACGCGACGCGGTTTCCTGAGTTCCTCATCTAATTTTGTTTTCAATCTCGTCTGTCCTAGTTGTTCACTCGCCACCTGATTTTGAAGGCTGTCTCTGCTTTGCCTTCCCGTTTGGGCTGGGGAGGGACTGACGCTGCCCTTTTTCCTCTCCCATGCCCACCACAGAGGCCATGCCCTCCGGGAAGCGGGTGGAAAACAAAATCCGCGTGCCCGTCCGCTACTGCATGTTGGGGAGTCGTGACTCTGCCAGGTCAGATGCGCCCCAAGCCCCCACCCCAGCACGCCTGGAGCTCTTGCAGGGGTTGGGGGACCCAGGTTGATGGGGTTTCCTGAGGCTGCAGGACCCTCCTGGCTCCTACAGGAACCCCCACACCCTGGTGGAAGTAACGTCCTTCGCAGCGATCAACAAGTTCCAGCCGTTCAACGTGGCCGTCTCCAGCAACGTGCTGTTCCTGCTGGTGCGTGGCCAAGTCCCCACCCTGTCCAGGGGTGAGGGGGTCCCCAGGTTGTCAGCTCCGTGAGAGTGGGCAGTTGTCTGCGTCGGGGCAGAGGCGCAGCCTGAGCATTCTCCCAACACCCCTCCCCTCCCCAGGACTTCCACAGTCACCTGACACGGAGCGAGGTCGTGGGTTACCTGGGGGGCCGCTGGGACATCAACAGCCAGAGTGAGTATCTGGGCCAGGTGGGCAGGGGGGCATTTGGGGCCAGGGCCCATGGCCGCTTCTTCCCTGCAGTGCTCACCGTGCTGCGAGCCTTCCCCTGTCGCAGCCGGCTTGGGGATGCTGACACTGCGGCCACCATTGAGGAGGAGGTGAGGCACTGCCTGGGAGCTGGTGTTCTAGGGAGGGACACAGCTGTCCTGGCTGCTGCCCCAGAGGCTGGCATGGTGCCAGCGCCCAGCAAGTGTGTGGCTGAGTGTGAGTGCGTGCCTGTCCCCGTGCCTGGGACCCCAGGCTTAAGGGTTAATGGCTCTGTTTTTGGGTCGCCCAGCCCCAGAGCTCACTCTGTGCAAACCCCGCCAGCCCCCGCCCCTCTCAGCACCTCTGATTCCTCCTGGGTAAAATTCGAGGCTTAAACGAAGCTGAGCGCCACACCTGGCACCTAGTGATGGCAACAACACGTGCCAGCCGCTGTTCTTACTCAGTTTTTACAGTGGTGCATAGCGCATGCCTGGCGCTGTGCTCAGCAACGGTGCCACAGCATCCTTTGGGGGACCGGTGAGTGGGTGTCAATTTTGCGCAGTCTGTCCACCTCTCCGTTTCTCTTTGCCTCTACTTGCTCAGGACACCCAGGAATGTCCCCTCCTGCTCACATGTGCAAAAGTCCAGCTATTTACTGAGCACCTACTGTGTGCCAGCTGTCGTCCATGAGCTGGGGATGTGGCAGTGTGGTCGTTGACGACTTTCTTGCCCTTGCTTAATGGCAGGGTGCATCTTTTTTATGGCTGTATCTGTGAGTGGTTCCTCCACCTCCCACTGTACTTGGTGACAGTGGGGCAGGGTCTGTCTTGGTCACTGCTGTGCACCAGTGTCCCCAGGCCTGGTACACAGCAGGTGCTTCTTAATGGTTGGCTGCATGTGTGAGTCCACCGGGGCTGCTCAGGCCCTCAGTGCCCCCCAGCTGCACCTCTGTCCCCAGATCTACCAGAGCCTGTTTCTGCGCGGCCTGTCCCTGGTCGGCTGGTACCACAGCCACCCGCACAGCCCGGCACTGCCCTCACTGCAGGACATCGACGCGCAGATGGACTACCAGCTGCGGCTGCAGGGCTCTAGCAATGGCTTCCAGCCCTGCCTTGCTCTGCTCTGCTGTGAGACCCATGTGGGGGTGGCAGGCGGGGGATGAGGGGTGCTGGGCCAGCGGAGCCCCCCAGGCCCAGCCCTCTCTCCCTCTGCCCCGCCAGCCCCTTACTACTCTGGCAACCCAGGCCCCGAGTCCAAGATCGCACCCTTTTGGGTGATGCCTCCTCCCGAGGTAGGTGGGGCTGCCCAGGGGGCTGAGGTGGGGGGTGGCGGGGGCCTCTGGGCAGATGTGCCGAGGCAGGGTACCCTGGCTCTGGGTTCTGTTGGGGCTAGGGGCAGGGCCTCTGGGCATACCTGCCAGGTACCAGGACGGCTCCCTTCCCGAACCTGCCTGGCTTCCTCCCATGTCTGCCCTGGGTTAGGGTTAGGTCAGCTTTGGGAAGAAATCTCGGGGCCTCTCTTGCCGGGAGGATGCCACCCCTGCCTCCCTAGTTGCACCGATTCCCAGCCAGGGCGCTTCCCCGTCCCCCATCCCTTTCCTGCCATGGGCTGGGGGCCTGGGGGGCCTCTCTGACCAGCCCGTGTCCCTGCCAGCAAAGGCCTAGTGACTATGGCATCCCCATGGACGTGGAGATGGCCTACGTCCAGGACAGCTTCCTGACTAACGACATCCTCCACGAGATGGTGAGCTCACTCCCAGGCGGGGCGGGTGGGGTGCACTGCAGGCACCCAGCTGGGCCTGTCGGGCTCCTCTTCCCTCACTCTCAGGATAAAGTCCCCCATCCCATCCCCCTGTTGTCAGGCCTCTGCACTTGCCACTGATTCTGAGGGGAGGAGTTCCATGGGACTGTCGGTGCCTGGAAGGACATATTTCTAATACCTGTGTGTTCAACATGCTCTTAAGAAAGCTGAACTAGTTCACTGAACCTGTGACTCACAGGTGGTGTTGCTCAGGATGAGGCTAGACCAGGGGCCTTGTCAGGCCTGTGCAGAGAACCACATCCAGGAAGCGTGGGTCTATGTGGGCTGTGCGTGGCAGCCCAGGCAGTGCTGCTGCCTCCCCCTCCAGGGAGCCCTCCTGGACTTAGACAAGGCGGGCCATCCTGCTGCGCTTGCTCATACTCTCTGTGTCATTTATTTGTTGGTGACTTGGGTCATGTGTTCCATCTGCCCTGTCCTGCAGATGCTGCTGGTGGAGTTCTACAAGGGCGCCCCTGACCTGGTGAGGTTCCAGGAGCCCTGGGACCAGGAGCACACCTACCTCGACAAGCTCAAGGTGAGGCTCTCATCCCGAGGGGCCACCAGGAACACACCCAGGGCAGCCAGAGAGAGAGTGACTGTGGTGACCCAACCCCACTTCACACCGTGGCTGCCCAGGGCATGCGGGCTGGGTTCCGACTGGGTTTTGGAGCCTCACACTCTGGTAGGGCTGAACAGAGAGCAGCGGGTCCCATTAACTGCTGCCCCTGTAGCTGGCCGGCCCGCAGCTGGGGGACGTTTACGTAAGGGCTTGGGCGCCTTCTGATTGTGTCCTAACTTCCTGCTTGAAAGTCATTCTCTGAAAACACTCCACCGTGCATAGGACACATTAGCTTGCTTTGTTCAAACTTTGGCTGGGCTGGCAACCACTGATTCCCGAGGCCCCAGTGTGCCCGCTTGTGACCGAGACCCAGGCAGGGAGGTGGCATCTGGAATGTGCAGATAAGCCCCACGCCCTCCAGTCATAGCACCTGGCATTCCACCGTCAGCCAGCCAGTCCTGGTCACGCAACACCCCTCTTGTTGAGCAGGCTGTGCCAGGAATGCCACCCCGTGCCTCGGCTTGGGTGTGCCCTGCTCTGCCAGGCTGCTGCCTTGAGGCACCCCCTCTCGTTTCAGATCTCCTTGGCCAGCAGGACGCCCAAGGACCAGAGTCTGTGTCACGTGCTGGAGCAGGTGTACAGCGCCCTCAAGCAGGGCAGCTGAGGGCCCCAGTGGCTCTGGGTAACTGGCCTGGGCTTCGCCATTGCTGTCTCACTGAGTGACTTAGCAGAGGCTCCGATAATAAAAGAACGAAAGCAGCAACCCGCTGGTGAGCTCATCTCCCTGGGTGGGGTGACAGTGGCCCCTGCTTCCTCGATTCTGCGGCAGGACACCTGCCCCACAGGCACGGGGGCTGCCTCCTGCCCAGCTGCCCCCTTCGGGTGTGGCCTTGGGCCTGACCTGTAGCCCCACGGCAGGGCTCCCCCCAGCTTGGTGCCCCCAGCGGTGTGTGTGGCTGTGGGGAGCTGCCTCTCAGGGCCAAACTGCTCCCACTGGTGACCGGGCTTTCTGTGGGGGCCTGCCAGTGGGATGCCACTGGGCTGGCCCTTGGGTGGCGGTGCTGGCATGAGGGTGTCCGGGGAGGGGAGGCCCACCCTGCACCAAGACGAGGCCAGGGCTGTAGAAAGAGACATTTAATACTTCTTTTCTTAAAAAATCAGGAGTACATTTGGATCCGCCCTAGACCACGGCCAAGGCATCTGTGTCCCTCCCCCCACCCCACCCTGCCCCCAAGTAATGGTGAGGAAGGGGACACAGGGAGGGGAATGTGAATGCAGTCAGGCCCAGAGGCCCCCCCAAGCCCAGTTTGGCCAGTTTTTGGGTTAGGCCGCAGGGGAAGCGGATGCCAGGGCTAGGGCCCTGCTGGTCTGGGCAGAGTCTCAGGGACCCTGAGGGCTGCGCCTTGGTGTAGAGGAGACGGCTGGGACGCTTCCCACAGGGCAGACGGCACAGGCTCAGGAAGGGGCCTAGCAGCCAGGGGCCAGGGACATTCGCTCATCAGAGCCTTTGTGCTTGAGCCTAAGGTTGGGGGGAGACTGGGGGCCCTGTGGTCCCGTGCGAGAGGTGTTGGGGGGCGTGTGGGTACAGCTGGTGGTGGCATCTTGTGCCAGAGGGTGAAACACACCTCCCTGTGCTTGGCTGGGGCAGTTAAAAAGCTGGAAAGGTACTCGGCCTTGTGGGGGCAGGGTGGGGCACCGAGGCTCCTGGAAGAGGGTGTGTCCTTGGGCAGGGCAGGGCAGCCCCTGGGGACCCCAGCTGGTCTCTGTCCCCAGCTGCAAGCTGATAGCTGGCTGGGGGAACGGTGAGGCCCTTCCCCCTCGCTCTGGGGGGGAAGTGGCATGTGTGCAAGGCTGGGGTGCAGCCGCGGGCCCACAGGCACCTGGGGAGCCCTAGGGTGGAGGCCGAGGCCCATCGCCAGCAACGGGCTGGGAGGGGATGTAAAACGGGCTGGGGCTGGGCCCCAGGGCAGTCAGGACGGAGGTGTGGGGAGGGTCCACCCCAGGAACGTTAGTGTTTCTAAGAGCACCTTAGTGTGAGCAGGAAGGACAGCCGCCCACGAGGGGAGGGGAGCCACCACCCCACACGAGGGCGAGCACTAGTGTAAACGGGCCTGCCCCAGGTGCCAGGCCCTGCTCAGGGAGTACCGAGGGGCCCGGAGCCCCCGCAGGCCGCAGGGGCACGTGGAACGCAGGCAACCAGGATGGGGACGCCGGCGGGTCACTGAGGCAGGGGCACCAGCACCTCCACGTAGCTGAGGGGGAAGAAGCCCGACTGGCCATCCAGCATGCCCTCGTACCAGTTCTCGTCGATCTGGTTGGTCAGCGTGATGACGTCACCCTCGCGGAAGCCTAGCTCCCCGTCGTTCTCCGGCTCGAAGTCGTACAGCGCCTTGCAGCTCGGCTGGTCCAGGGGCGCTGGGGGAGGAGCATGAGGGGGCGCATCTGTCACGGGCCCGGGTGAGGTGGGGTCTCCACTCCCAGCATCTGCCCAGGGTGGTTGGGGAGGACGGAAGGGGCTTTGTGAGCGAGCACTGCGGGCTGCCAGGGACGCCCTATGCCACCAGGACATAGGATGGGCAGATGCCCCTATAACCACCAAGCCTAGAGCTGGGCCAGAGCCCTTGGCGCTCGCAGCAGCAGGGGTGTTGCAGGTCTGTGTTGCTGCCCCAAGGCCCAGGGGTTGGAGCCTGTGGCCTACGCCACCCTCTGTGCCCCCCACTGAGGGGAGGAGGAGGAGGAAGGCCTTTACAGAACAGACTAGAAGGCAGTGCTGTAGACTGAGAGTGACCGTGGGGCAGGCAGCAAGCGAGGGCTGGGCCCTGGGGGACACTCACGCACACTCCTGCTGGGGGTCCGGATGGGCTTGTCGGAAGATCGGAAAGATGAAGAAGCTGCTTGTGGACAAACACGAGGCCCTCTGAGCATGGGGCTGAGCCAATGCCCCCCACCCACCGCCCGCCCTGAATTGGCTCTCGGAGACTCACTACTGCACCCTGGTGTTCCCACCTCGAGGAAACCACCCGTCACCTGTGATCTTGGGGGCTGTGGCGCAGGGGAAGCCCCCGTTGGACTGCTCGGGCTCTCCAAGGTCAAAGGGCTCCCGGGGCTTGGGCTTGTATTCCCGCTTGGGACGTGAGGAAGCGTCGCGCATCCTGAGAAGGGAGAGAGCTGTGATTGGCCCTGAGCACTCCAGTGCCAAAGCCCAGGGACGTCCCCCGACCCGTGTCTACGCTGCTGCCCAAGGACTCAGCCCAGCCCCGTGGGAAAGGCCTGTCAGAGGGGGCCCGGGACCCTGGCTGTGGCTGGAATTCCTGCCGACAGATGGCACAAATGCCAGCACCCCCTCAGCAGCCCAGAGGGCAGGTGCCCAACATGCCAGGCCCTGGGCGCGGGCTGACTGCAGGACTGTGCTCAGAGGCCCAAGAAGTGTGGCCAGGAAGGGGATGGGAACATGGTCGGGAGGAGCCTCCAGGGGTCAGCATTTGGGGCAGAGCCAGCAAAACCCTCCTGGAGGTTGGTGTCGGCCCAGAGCTCTGGACTGTCAGTCCTCAGGCCACTCCAGCCCCTCTGTCAGGGATGAGGACAGCAGCTTGGGGCAGGAACCACTCCCGCCAGCAGAGGGCGCACGGCGGCCCCAGGACCCACAGCAGGAAGGAGGGCACGGCTTGCAGGGGTCTGGATCCCACAGTGCAGGCTGGCCAGGGCCAGGGCTCACCTGCGCTTGAGCTTCTCGGCCAGCTCATCGAGGATCTGCACGGCCTGCCGGTGGTAGTCCAGCTGGGCGTCCACCAGGGCCGAGAGCTGGCTCACCTGCTCGATCTGCGGGCACAGCCGGGGCTGAGGGGCTGCCGCCGTAAGCTCCTCCCTCGCCCTCCCTGATCCTCGCGAGAAGACCCCACAGCACCCCCCTCCACCCGCCCTGGGAGGCGCGGCAGGACGCAGGGGCCCACAGGACGCACGTCGGTCTCCAGCAGGTTGTGCATGCTGGTCTCCGCCACCTCCTTGGACTCCTCGAACTTCTCCAGCGCCTGGCGCAGCTCCTCGTCGGGGATCCTGCCCTGCCGCTTCTTCTTGTAGTCGAAGTCCAGGCGGCGGCCCTCCAGCTTCTTCAAGTGGTGCTGGGGGTGGCGGGGACACGGTCACGCCAGCGGCCGCTGAGAGACCCACCCCGCCTGCGCAGGACCAAGGCGGTGCTGGGGTAGTTGGGCCGGTGCTGGGCGGGGGTACCTGGATCTCCTTCAGGTCCTTCTCGCACAGGTTCTGCAGGGGGTCGATGAAGTTCTGCTTGACCTCTATGTCCAGTGAGTCCTTCACTTCCGCCAGGCGCTTCATGGACTCCCCGGCGTCCAGCAGGGCGTCGCCTAGACAAGGGGTGGGGGAAGCCGTCACTGGGGCCTTTGGGAGTGAGGTCCTTCCCCACTCTCCATACAGTCCTGCCCCCCAGGAATTCAAAGCAAAACAAAGGACCCCAAATCTGAACCCAGGCGGGTGTCACACAAGCTGCCCCCTTCTGGTGCCCTCCCCACGTTCTGACAAGGGACCGGGTTCGCCCCGAATTGGTCCTCCCCTGCTCACGGGGGAATGAGGGGCCTTCTCAGGAGCCTTGGTTGCCCTCGCACAGGGGAAACCAGCCACCCACACTGGAAGATTCTGGAGCTGCAGGAGTGGGTGCTTACCCACTGCCCTGCCTCTCTGGTCCCCAAACACCCCCTCTCCCCATGTCCACCTCCTCCTGACGTGGGCTGATCCATCGGTGCAGCCCCCTCCTCCCCCCACACAGGAGGGCTGTGCGGTCCCCCATGCACCCCCAGCACACATGCCAGGACGGTGCCCCGGACCTGGACCTGCATAGCATCACTGTCCCTGCCCTGTCACCATGGGGTGGCGTATGGCCTGCAGGGAGCAGTGGGGCGTCTGGCCCCACTCACCGAAGTTGGACTCGCCACCCAGCTCCTTGCCGTGGCGGATCATGCACTCGCCCAGGAGGCCCTCGGGCTGCGGGTAGCCGGGGCTCTTCACCTGGCCCCGGATCTTGGACACTGTGTTGAGCATGGTCAGCTTGGCCCGCGAAGCTGGAACAGGACAGGCAGGGTGGGCATGGCGGCCACTCGAGGAGCAGCAAGGCCTGCACTCTTGCTGGCACCACAGGGTATTTCTCAAGTGCACCCTTGGCCCAGGGACCCTGACCTAGGCCAGCCTGCAACAAGCACGGCTCCCGGGGAGGCTCCCAGGGGACCCTTCTCCGCTTCAAAGGAGAACCGACAGTGGGCAGGGGGGTGACCGGTTCCTAGATGAATGACCCTTCCCCCCTGGGCCTCCTCATCCTGTAACTAGGCTGTGACAGCAGCTGCCCCTCCCTCATCTGGGGACAAGTGGCTGGTCTATCTGTGCACAGGTGCGAGTGAGGTCTGGGCTCCCCTGCCCTAGACCTCGTCTCTCAGGGGGCTGAGGAGCCATGCTCCCTCCCCTGCCCACTTGGGTCTGTCCCCAACGTGGGCTGCAATTGGACACTGCTGGGTTTAATTGCAGCCCATGTCTGTTGCCTCCTGCCAGGGAACCAGCTTTGGGTTTTCCCTGGGGAAAGGCCTGCCTCCCTCACAGCCCAGGAGACCCTGCCCCACATTTCATGGACAGAGGATGGCCCCAAGGAGTCAGCTGGGGGCAGGATGCCCTTCTGTGCTGCAGGAGTGACCTAAAGCTAGCACTGCCTTGAGGAACATCACAGAGGGAGCTGAGCTGCCCGCTGAAGTGGAAAGGGCATGACCCCACAGTCAGCCTCTGGACCCCTGGATCCAGCCATGCCTGAAGCCTGCCTACCCATGGGCATTCCAGTTCTGCCAGTCCACACATTCCCTCTTCATGCTCTGGTAGCTGGAACATTCCTGACTGACACAGAGGCCAGAGGGGTCAGGGAGGACTCCTGGTGGCTGGCTGGCACCCCTACCTGGGTTGGGCTGCAGGTATTCGATGGTTCTAGCCAGTACTTCTGTCACTGCCTTGCTGGTGACATCCACCTTCTGTGAAGAGAGGCAGCATGTGTGGTTTCATAGCCCACAGGGCACCCAAGGCCACCCCAGCACCTGCCCGCCCCGCATGGAGCGGTGGCCTCCCCTTACCTTTTCCATCTCTTTGAAGTCATCGTCCAGCTTGGTTCCCTCAGCCCCTCCGACCTTCTCGCTGACCAGCTAGGGGACAGAAGGGAGACTGCGTGAGACCCAGAGAAGGTGGCCTCAAGATGCTGTCCAGCCACGTGCACTGCCAGCGGGGGCGGCCAAGCAGTAAGGACGCTCACTGTGGCCTCCCACGGAGTCCGAACACGGCAGTGAGGCTAGACAGGGCACCCAGCAGGACACGGCAGCCTCAGTGTGGGAGCAACCCGCGAGCTGCAGAAGGGCAGGTAGGGCAGCCTTCCACCTCTGTGCGTCTCAGCCGCTGCCCAGGAGCCCACAGTGGGCCCACTGGACAAGGCCCCGTCTCTGTCGCTGCAGAGTCCACAGGCCCAGCGTGGGAAACACGCAGCTCGGAAGACGCCGATTCGGGAAGTGCCTGCGCAAAGGTTCCCGTGAAGAGGAATATGGAGTTTCGCTCCCGTCCTCAACTGCTCTGGGTCGACTTTCTTAGGAAAAAAAAAAAAAAGAAAACCCTGACAGTCTGATTCAGTGAGGCAGCACCGGCTAAGGGTGAGGAACAGGGTGCAGGTGGCCGAGCAGGGAGGCCTGCAGCCCCCTGGGTCTGGGTGTTATCTGCAGGACAGGGCAGCCTGTCCCTACCCCACATGGACACCAGGAACTTGACAATGCAGCTGGCAGGTGCTGGCACGTCTGAGTCCTGCTGTGATGGTGACAACAAGCACCTGCAGTGGCGTCTCCCCGTGTGCTGGGAAGGCAGAAACAAGCCCAGAATTCCCAAGCCACACCCTCGGATCTAGCAAGGGGGACGCGAAAAACTCCAGAAGCTGTAGAAAGCAGCCCTGAAAGGTTAGTGGGAACGTGGCAGGGCACACACTTCCAGAGTCCCTCTGTCCAGGAGGTGAGACCCAGCCCAGCTCAGCAAGGAGGGAGCTTGGGACAAACCATGTCCCCAGGGCTGACCCCAAAGCCAGCCACTGACCCTCCTAGATGCACTCAGGAAGATTCTGAGAGGATGAGATGGAAACACCCACCTGGGGCGCGGGGAGGCAGGGAAGGGTAGGATGAACCGTCGGGCTCCATCCACAAGGGCACTTGTGCCTAGGGGGCAGAGGACAGGGCTTTTCCAGGACAGCCTTGCTCAGGGCCTCGGGGGATGGGGACACTCACAGGGTAGGTAGGATGTGACCGGGTCTGGCACTAGGCCTGGCTGTGGGGACCAGGCCACCAGCAAGCACAGAATGGTGGCATTTCTAGTGACACCTATTCAGAAACAGTCACAAGGCACCTGGGAGCATCCACTTTGAAAATCAAGGCTGTGACAATTTTATAAACGTAACGTGGAATCCAACAGCTGCTGGGGAAGGGCTGCTTTGGTTTACGGGGGTGGAGGCAGCTAGAGCAGGACCAGAACTCGGCTCCCAATGCCCCCTGCTCTGCTTGCTTGGCCTGGAGTGGGCATTGCTGGAGCCACCTAACCGCGTCCAGGGCGGGGCACCTTCTGCTGGAAGCTGTTCCTGGCTGTCCCCACCCCACAGGGCCACACATGCCAGCATCCCCGTGGCAGTGCCAAGATGCCCACCCTAGATGGCGGTGCCGACTCGCACACCAGTGCCGCCTCCGCTCAGCTCTCGGCATGTTGGCAGGCTCACCCAAGCCCCTCGACGCAGGGAAATGGGTGTGGAACCCCAGCCTCTGTTCACCATCGAGGCCCAGCCTCTCCAGGAAGCAATCCCAGGAACTGCCTGGTCCCTCATTCCCCAAAGGCAGGTTCTCCAGAAGCACCCGAGAGGCGGGCAGGTCCACAGTGAGGAAGAGGCTACGGTGTTTGGCCCAGCAGGGTTTCTCATTGCAGGACTTGTCAGAGCCTTTCTGGGCGGTGGGTGGGTATGGCACAGGGGAGAAAGAGGGGTGGCAAAACATCCTTCCCAGCGAAATGTGCTCTCTGAGCAAAGGGTATTTGTGCAGAGCAGAGCAGCTGCCAGTCCCTACTGACATGGAGGCTCCCAGAGGGTGAGCTGCCTGAGGTCACACACTCCATCAGAGGCTGGGGCGCACCCAGGTCTCCTAACTCGTGGTGGTTTCCACAGTTTACCTGGCCCTGTCCTCTATGGGCCACCTGTCACGAGCCCTGACCTCTCTGGAGCCACCTGGCATGTTTAATGTCTCGAGTCAGACTGCACATGTGAGTGTGCACGCACACCCTAGAGTGGCGGAGGCGGGCCTCTGTCCTGCTGGCTGGTGGCCAGGCTGGAGAGCGAGGTGTCATGCTGGGGGGCTGTGCCTGCACCCCTGGACCTGGCCAGTGCCTGCCAGGCCACACCATCCCTGTTTGTCCTGGCGGTGCTCTGAGCCCTAGGAGATGTGGCTGAAGGATGCCGCGAGGATCCCTGTGGTGCCACGCTGTGTGTGCAGGGGGAAAGGAGTGACCAGCAGGGCAGTCAAGGGGCCAGGACACAGGTGGGGACAGTGAGGGCACCACAGTAGCCTGGGAGGAAGTGCCAAAGAGCAGGAAGGGGGCACTGGAGAAGCTTCAGGTGGGGGCTCTGCCCACATCAGGCAATTCCCAATGGCTGCAGCCAGGGAACCTGCGAGTGCCCGTCCCCTATGCTCTGCACAAGGCGGCTGCCCTGGGTCACAGCTGGGTCTCCTCTCCCCACGTCCTGCCCAGAGAGCCACACCTGCCCCCTTGCAGGGCTCAGCTCTGGGTGCCCCCTCCCCCTCTCCTCATGGCTGTCCCTGTTGCCCATTGGGACCCTACGCACCTTCAGGGGCGCCTGAGGGTGCTGAGTGGCTGCTGCCTGCAGGACAGGTCAGACCAACTGCCAGGGCTGGATGCCGGCCCCACCACCTCCCACCTATGTGATGTCACACTCAAACTGCCATCATCAGGCCTCAGTCATCATCAGGCCCATTGTGACAGTGTGCACCTTACAGGGCTCTGTGTGCCTGTGCTCAGGGCTGCACCAGGCACCCGGGGAGCATGACCCCTGTGTTCCCACACCTCTCCCGTGCACGCCTGCAGGTCAGTGGCTTTCAACTCAGTCGCAACTTGGAAGCTTCTTAAACGTCCCCCAGTCCACACCCATCCCAGGGAGCCGGACCCTAGGCCCAGGTGAGAGGCAGGAAGGAAGCAGGGACTTCTGCTGAAGCTGTACAAGGGAAGACCCCACCCTCCCTAGGTGTTTGGGGTGTTCCACCATGTTTCATGGGACAGTTTCACTTCTTTCGACTGTGGCAAGAGAGGACGTGGCTGCTGTAGAGGGAAATGAGTTGCCTGACGTGAGAACAGACTCTTCTGGGAAACAGGAGGAGAACTGAAGGCAGCCAGGCGCAAAACCACACCTTCCGGGCCGCAGGCACCCTGGCCCCACGACCTGCCCAGCACAGGGCTGTGCCTGCCAGGATACCAAAGACCCTCCTCTCCTGGGTCCCACGGTCCCCCTGGCTCTGGTCTTGTCCAGCCTCCCCACCCCACATGGGAACCCAGGATCCGGCCTTCCGGAGCACACCCACGACTTCCTGAGCCCTGTCTCCCTGCCCCCGAACCCCGGGCATGGGGGGGCTACATCTTAACTAACCACCTGCCCCCAGGGGCCAGGCACCAGGCACATGAGACCACGAAGTCCCTTCTCTCCAAGGCTCTCAGGCATGAACTGGCACAAATGGACAAAAGGATGACGAGGCCAAGGGGAGAACATGGGCAAAAGTAGCAGCCCCGTGCCTGCCACCTGCAGCCCTGGCCACAAGTAAGGAGGGACCAGCGCCCGAGCATAGGGCTCCCCACCCACCGGGATCTGAGCCACCGTGGCCCCTGCCCTCAGAACTAGCTGAGAGGCTCAGACCCATGGTCCAGTGGGGAGGGGACCCAGAGCGGTCTACAGCAGGGCTGGAGTCACAAGAAGCACCTCTGGGCTCGATGGAAGGGGTGTGTCTAGCGGTTGGTGCTACCTGGACGCTTGGGGACGTTGCCTGTGGACAGGGCCTGGGAGTGCCTTCCCCAGCAGGCGGCCATGGTCCCAGCAGTCCCATTCTGCTGAGGGAGACTCTGCACACTTGTTCTTGGTCCCGATGACAGCAGCAGACTCAGCAGTGGGAACGACACCTCCACAAGCATGTCTGCTGCAAATCCACCAAGCTGAGTGGTGCTCCCACCCTGGGGGTCCCCCAAGCCCAAATTTCCTCCCACAGCTAACAATATGGCCACACTGCAGCCAGGGAGCCCAGCACCGTCCCCCAGCGACTGGGCCTGGGTGGCTGTAGCAGCTCCCAGGGCGGCAGAGCAGGTCGGGGGCTGCCACCACTCTTCCACGGGGCCCCACTTGGACTGGGTCAGGGCAGTGGCTACAGAGCCTCAGTCACCAGCTGTGGGCCCTGTGGGAGCTGCCACCGTGCAATCTGTGCCAGCGCCTCTTCCTACCCCCAAAACACGGGCTGAGCCCCAAGAGGGAATGTTCTCCAAGACTCTGCTCCGGGACTCAGGGCTGGCCCATGCCCTGTGGAACCTCCTGCAGTGGGCTGTGCCCTGTGACCCCATGGGGCGTGGGGTGACTGGGGCAGGGCTGTCCCTGCCCTGCGAGAACCAGGCCTGGGCTGTTACTGCAGCAGAGGCCCCCGCTCATTTGGGCCTAGCACTGACCTCTGGGGAGGACTCTGCACTGCCTCTTGCACACTCCCCAGCTCTTAGAGAAACTGGCACTGGTCTATCAGTTTTCAGCGCTGGGGCTGCCGATGGGGGGCTGCCTGCTCTCCACGCTCACGCACCCCACCTGCGTGCACGCCATGTGCATCTTCTGCCTGGCACCAACTCTGTCACCTGTGAGCCGGCACATGGGAAGCGAGTGAGCCTGACACTGAGACAGCTTCACCCCAGCGCCCCCTGACTCCCGTCCCCAGGGCTGGCCTGTGAGCATCAGTGATAAGACCAGACGAGAAGGGGGGCGTCCTTCAGAGCTGCAGGTCTCTGGAGAGGAGCGGGCAATCTGGCACGCAGGAGAGAACAAACGTGAGTGGAAAACACACAAAACCGACTGCGAACACGCTGCCCTCCTGGGCAGCTGGCCCGGGAACCCTGGGTTTACTGTTGGGCAAGCTCTGGCAGCCACTTGGCGGCAGCGGAAGGAAAATTTCAAATCCTGCCTTGTAATGTCATCATCTCGGCAGGGAAATCCGATCGATGTGACACAGAACACAAGGGGGCCCATCTGCAGACCCAGTGACTTGGCAGACAATTTGTTGATGAATTAAGAGTTTTGAAGGAGAAGCTGGTGCAGAGGACGGGTGGGGAGGGAGACAGGCAGGGCTGCTCCGGCCTCACAGGCCAGGACGGACACCCCACCTTTGCCTACGGCGGGGTCAGCCCCAGGGTCCTCATTGGCTGTTGCGCTTTGTGTGAGTCAGACTGGCTCACGATAACCACCTTACAGGTTCACAGCAGAGGTCACCTGTCCCCTCTTGGCCAGGGTGAGGGTCTCGGGTGCCTTCCCCTCCTGCCCTCGGCCTGGCTAACTCTCTCTGCCTCTGCGGTTCGGACACGGCGCCGCACCAGTGCTGCAGGCGGCCCTCGCTCTTCCCGGCCCTCCTGGGTGCACTCCGCAGGGCAGACACTAAGGGGCTTCCCAGCCCCAGGAACCGGGAGAGAGACAGCTTGTGAGCACTGGCTGGTTAACCTCAGTGGGCGGCAAGGAAAAGGTGGAGAGGGGACAGCAGCCCCGGGGCAGAGCAGCGATGGAGGACAGCTGGGGACCACAGGGGAAAGGCGCACCATGTGTATGTCTGAGAGGTGTACAGCCGCCTTGGGCGGCTCCTGCTCTCTTGGTGTCTGTCTTTGCTGGAAACCTCCAGTGGCCCCCGTGTCACCAGGATGCGCCAGACCTGAGGCCCTCGTGTGTGGCTTGATTGTGAAACGCTTGCCTATGGGGGCGGTGCTGGTTCCTGGCAGCTCCGAGCTTCCCACGTGGGAGCAGAAGCCACGGAGCATGGACTGGGCCACCCTGGCGGGGGGGTCCTGGGCCCCGGAGCCCGCAGCAGAGTGTCCCCAGGTGAAGAGGAGGCCGGCCCAGAGTGGGGAGAAGCCACAGAAACACCACTTACTTGTGTGCCAAACGGACCTTCCCACCCCAACGGCGCCCAATCAGAGGGCAGAAGCCAGCTCCTCAACCCGAAGACAGAAGGCTCTGCCTGCCGGGGATGCACCTTGTCCACCACGGGTCCTGGTACTCACTCTGGAGCTGACAGGCAGAGTGAGTCACCCCCCTTCTGTGGCCACTCAGAGAAACATCCTGACCAGCCAGGGCTCCCTTCAGCACCCAGGGGTTCCGAGAAGCCTGGGTTTGTGGGTGTCCTTGGTGCCCCCAGCCAAAGGCTGACTGTCCCTGCCTGTCAGTCGCAGCTGAAGGGTTTTAAAAAGCAGCCTTTGGGAACGGAGTGGTGGAATGATGAATCAGGACAAACTCTGGAATCGTTTTCCCACGGAAACCCCAAACCCGGCATCGCTACCATGGCCAGATCGGGCCCCAGGGGGCAGCCACGGAACCGGCTCTGAGGCATGTCAAGGGTCTATCTGGGAACTGAGCTCTGGCAGCAGCAGGATGGTGGCTGTGGAAACCTGAGGCATCCTGTTAGCCCAGGGGGCTGTCCCTGGGCCTGGGGCTAGCGGCCGAGATACCGGCTCCGGATCAGAACCAGAACGGGCTCTGCCCCTGGCCAGGCTGTGGAGGCTGCCATGGCCCCCAGACCGCAGGGCAAGCCACAGGCATGCTGGTGACTGTTTAGGGAAGGGGAGGGCAGCCTGGCATTGGGGGCCATGGTCACGCCGCCCAGTCTACGCCTCTTGCTAACGCCCCTCGAGGAGGTCTCCTGCCTCCAAGGCGCCGGCCCTTTATGCCGGGTCTCAGGCTGCCTCGGGCCTCTCCCTTCCTGCTTGGCCCCTAGCTCTGAGAAGGGGATTCTGGGCTGGCACGGGAAGATGAACGGTTTGCTGTCTGAGAGGCCGCGAGCTGGCTGCTGGTGGAGTCACGGCTGCCTGGCCTGTGCTGCAGAAGCCAGGGGAGAAAAGCCTCAAGCAAGAGAAATCCTCCAGAAATCGCTCATCTGTCCCACCGAGAGTCTGAGACCAGCACTGTGGGGGAACCAGAAGCAGAGAGGGGACCAGACACTGGATAGAAGTCGCTGGAGATGGAGTGGTGTGGGCATTGGGAGGAAATCACCCCGTGGCTGTCACAGCAGAATGACCAGCTGGAAGGGGTAGTTCTGTGTGTCACCATCCCTGAGACAAAAAGGGGTGCAGTGAGGCCTGGTCCCTTTGGGGGGCCCAGTCTGAGGGCCAGGGGCTCCAACAGTGAAGTCACCAACCCCACAGCGAGGGCCTGGCCCACACTGCCCCCAGATGAGGCCTGGACACTGCACTGCTGGCTTTGAATGCTGAGGAATCCTCCACAGGGGCCTGTGTCTCTGGAAGGCCCTGCACCCACCTGAACCAGGCCTGCCCACCTGGCTTAGACGCTCACTGTTTCTCCCCAGGGCCCTGGGACAGTCTCCTCTCTGGCCCCCTGTCATTCATTCAATCATTTGTTCATTTTTTAGAAACAAGGTCTTGTTCTGTCCCCCGGGCTGGAGTGCAGTGGTATCGTCATAGCTCACTCCTGGGCTCAAGGGATCCTCCTGCCTCAGCCTCCCAGGTAGCTGGGACTACAGGAGCCACCATGCCTAGCTTATTTTTTTTTAAGAGATGGGGTCTTGCTATGTTGCCCAGGCTGGTCTTGAACTCTTGGCCTCAAGTGATCCTCCCACCTCAGCCTCCCAAAGTGGTAGGATTATAGGTGTGAGCCACCGCACCAGGTCTCCCTCCCTCATTTATGTCAGGGGCCCAGCCTCTTGTCCACACACAGCCTCCCCTGCCTGTCCGTCCTGCTCTGGCCTGACTCCTGCCTGGTCTTTGGAGGCCTGAGCTGAACAGCGTCTCTTCTGTTAATTAGGGTCTCTCAAGCCTTTTGGAACCTCATGCTCCAATTCTGGTCCTGTCTCCAAGCTGAGGGCACCCCCCGGGCACAGAGCCCGCCTGCCTCACTCTCTGCCTTGGTGCCCCTTGCTGGCACTCTCACTGCCTCATGCCAAGGAGACACCCACCAACGTCAAGCTCTGGGACAGGGTCAGAGCAGGCTGCTGGCCACGCCCCAGCCCTTCCTCGCCACCCAGACAGCAAGCAGTGTGGCAGGACTGGAGGCCGAGCTACGGGACAGGGTTCGTGAGCGCGAGGCCTTGGAAGGGGGGTGGACTTGGGCAGTTGCCAGGGCTCTTTCCTATTGGTCTAGCCCCAGCCACAAGACTAGGAAGACGGCCACAGCACCCCCCGCTCCAAGAGGTGACTCAGCAATCTGTGAGCTCTCACACCCTGCCTGGCCGGGCTACAGGAGGATGGGAGAGGTGGCCAGGTGAGGCAGCTCGTCACACCTTGCACCCTCGCCACACTCTGGTGGCGCACTTCTCCATCTTGGCTCCTCTGGGGACTCGGGAGCGTCCCCCATTTCCTTGTCTAGGCAGGGCCTGGGTTCAACTCTAACGATCTCCACCGAACTCACCCCGTCTGCCCAAAGGAAGCAGGGGTGCTGCACGAAGCCTGCTTCCTTCCTCACTCGTGTCAGCCGTGCCCTGGCTGCTCCATTGACTCTGGGGGCAGTGGGGCCTGCGGGTTCCCTCTGCTGTAGGAAGCGGCCTTCCGGCTGAAGCACCGGGCTCCGGGGGACTACCGCCTTGCTGGCCCTGCAGCGCCCACCTGACCCACTGTAGCCTCCAGGCAGGTGTCTCCACTTGACAAACGGGACACCTCCTAGGGCTTTGGTGGTGACGTGCCTCTCCCTAGGCCACGCAGTGTCATGTATGAGACCAAGCCAGACAGTCCCACCGACAGTGGCTCTGTGCAGAACGCAGTTGGGGCAGGCTTGGGGCACAGCTCGGGGACCCAGTAGAGGAATGTGGGAGCTGGAAGCTCTGCCTCTGCCCGGGAGATGGAGCGAACAGGCCTGCCCACCCGGGGACTCTAAGCCATGCGCGACACACGCTCACATCCCTGACCTCACAGAGAAATTTTACCAAAAGACTTAGAGGCCAGTGATCACTTGAGGTCCCTCTTCTAGGAACAAATCACGTCTGGAACTCTGGAGTTAAATGTCTAGATAGAAGCTGGCCTTGTGCATTTGATTTTCTCATCCTGGGCACCAGGCAGGAGGGCTGCATGTCATAGAACTGGTAAAATCCGTTTCAGATGAAAAGTTATAAAAAGAAAAACCCAACCCACAAGCAAATGAGGTAGTAAGTCCCGAGGCACTGCCTGGCAGGGGACCGACCACTGGCCCAGGCCAGACCTCGGCAGTGTTCAGTTGGGAGCTGCCCGAGGGCTTGCGTTTGGGTGGCAGGGTGTGATTGTGGTGCACACACAGGAAGGATAAGGTGTTTTTAAAAACGGATCTTTTATCAATGGCAGAGCTGATGCAGAGACAGCCCCTCAGGAAGAGACTGGAAACGGGGCTTGGAAACCCTGTGAGGCAGCAGAGCCTCCGGAAAACACCGAACCACCTTTTCATCAGACACCGTGACACCATGACCGCAGCGAGAGGCTGCAGGCGCCACTCTCAACCAGGGTCACAAGTTCCCCCACAACCACACAGCGAAGGTGATGGATCTGAAAGCCCAGAGCCCCTCCCGAAACACAGATGCCACCTCCCCCCACCTCCCGACCCCTTCCATGTCTAAAGGCCTAATGAGAAGCCACCTCCCCCAGGAAGCCCTCCCCATCTTCCATCCCCTGCCTCCGTACCCAGGCAGGAGCGACCTGGCGCGGCAGCCTTTTCCTACAGGTTACTGACACCTCCTCTCTGGAGCCCCCACCCCCTTGAGACCTCACTTAGCAGTGCCCCCAGGCTCCCCAGGCTGTGTTCTGTGTTCCTTAAAGACCGGACCTCATGCCCACCTTGGAGCCTCTGCTCCTGCTGCTCCTTCTGCCGCTCCCTGGACCCTCCGCGCTGGGTGCCATCCATCGGGGCTGAGATTGTTCTCCTGGTTGTCTGTCCCCCGCCCCCACTGTGCCCGAGCTCAGAATAGCGACTCAGACACAAGATGCTATGTTGATACTCAGCGCCCTGCAATGAAGTAATGACAGGGACCTCCTGGGGTCCTCATAGCATCCCACCCCCTGCCATGGCTAAGTTCTCGGAGGGCAGAACCTCAGGAAGCGGATATGGGAGCTGGAGGGTCCCGTCTGCCAACCTTCCTTCTCGTGGCTCACAGGGAGGCCGTGTGGGGTGGACACTCTGGCTGGAGGCCATCAGTCCGATTCCCAGCTCTGTGCCTGAGGCCTGCCCAGGGCCAGCTCCCCGGTCAGAGAGCCGGGGGTTCGGGAAAACTGCAGACGGCTAATCTGAGCCAGACAGGCCGGCCTGACCCTCATCCTGGGGCCCCGGTTCCCACAGCTGGGCAGTTTCTCATCGACAGGAATCCCTGGGGAAAGTGACAGGTCTGGGGTCTGGGAAGACAGGACGCAGTGAGGGAAGACTGAAGGCCAAACAGAAACAACCAAACCCTGCCTGGCTGTGGGCGGGGGAGCCGGGTGGGCAGAACTTGGCCCCAGAGCTTCTCCACAAAACGGCTGCGAGGCAGAAGCTATGAGCAGGTGCCGAGGAACGTGCCTTCACCTGGCTCCAGTCCTCACCTGTCACACCAGGGCAGAGACACCAGGCTCAGATGACAGGTGACTCATGCCCACTGTGGCCCATGGTCACCGAGACCAGTTTCCCGAGGTGTGGCCACCCAAAGTGCCCAGGCAGGTAGTCATCCTGGGCTGGCACAGGGCATGGTGGGGGGTGGGGAGAGGGGAGAGGTGAAGGGGTCAGTGGCCCCTTTGCCGAGGGTTTGTTGACCGTGCCACGAGCAGGGCCATGTTAGATGCTGGTGTCTGTCATGCTGCAATGGCTGCTCCTGCCTGGTGCCCAGGCATCTGTCCCTGGCTCATAGCTGTCACCCACTAAACACCCAGGGCACCTGCTCTTTCAGTGGTAAAGTCAGTGGTGAAAACGCAGAGCTGGAAATCCCAGAATCACCAATCACGCCCTCGGCACAGAGGAGGAAACGCCAGGGGGAGGTGAGGAGTTGGGCGCTGCCAGGACCAGCAGTCTCCTTGGAGGGCTCAGGTCTCCCCTGCCATCCCCCTAAAGCGACAGGGCTGGCGGGCCTCTCCTTCCTGAGCATTTGTGTGCGGGCCCTGCGCACAGCACTCACTGACGCTGCTACTCGTGCCCGGGGAGGGGCGAGCACCGGGCCGGGGGTGGGGGTTCTGGGTGGGTGCGGGCTGCTTCCCAGGGGCCCTTTCTCCACCTGCGAAGTGGCTCGCTGTTGTTGGAGTGACGCCACTCAGGACAGCTTCGGGTCGCCGACCCACCCTAAGTGCCCCGTCCTCCAACACCACCTCGTGCCAGCAGGGCTGGGCACTGGGCCAGGGCTGGGCAGGCGGCACGGGGCCCAGGAATGTCAGTCACTGAGTATTTGCTGAGATAATAAATAAACAATAAATAAATGACCCGCCCTCCGGGAGCTCAGGTATGTCAGGAACAAGTCAGAGCAAAGGTGCCCGCCAGGTCACGCAGCAGGGCAGGGTGTCGGTGAGGGGGAGGGACGCCGGGACAGGCAGTGCCAGGACTGGCTCTGGTCCTGGCTGTCTGTCGGGCTGTGGCTCTAAGCAGGAATGTATTAACTCCCCCGAGCTTCGGTATCCTCCACGGTAAGACGGGGTGATGACGGATGACGCGCTGCAGGACCCAGTGTGAACGTGCTTCGGAATCCACACGCTGCCCCGCAGACCGGAATCGACAATTCCTTGGGCCACTCGTGTCCCAGGGATAGGCTGGTGTGGGGCAAGCAGGGGCTTCGCCTCAGCCCTGCGATGTGGCACCTGCACCCAGTTTCTCTGGAGCAAAAGGCTCCATGGACGCCCTTCTTTGAAAAGAAGGAAAAGAGGGAACATGCCTCCCTGGGTGCCATGCACCTCCACGGGACTCTGATGGCCACGGTGCACGGTTCTGAGGTTCTCCAGGGGGAGCAAGGGCGAAGGAATGAAGGACCAAGAGATAAAGCGACTCAACCTGGAGGGAGACTAGCACAAAGTTCCCCAGGGCCCTGCTGCACAAAAGCCGCCACGTCACAGTCCATGCCCCTCTCCCCCCTTCCTGTTTCCCAATCGACCTGTTTTCCCGCCTTCCAACCGACCAGCCTGCTGCTGCCATCCCCGTGCGTCACTTGTCTGCTTCCCCCTTGGCTGGCATGATTCTTTCCCCCAGCACATCCCCCTACCCTGTCTCCGCACCCTCACCCCCTCCCTGCCCTGAGACGGCGCCAGCACGCACATGGCTCCCGGGGACCTGGGCTTAGGTGTGTCCGTGAGAGTGTCCCGCCATGAGTCGGGGGCTCACTGTGTCTGCCAGGATGGCTGCTGTGCTGCCAATGCGGACCCTCTGCAGCCACACCTCCTATTCACTACTCTGTTGGTGAGACGCAGACTTGTCCTCCAGGCCTGGCCCTTCTCAGGCCCCACTGCCTGGCTGTCATCCGCCTGTGGGATGAGGATCTGGGGCTGTCACTTCCTGAACTAAGAGCAGTAAGAATAGTCACAACTCTCCCACCGTGTGATCGGGTAGCCAGGGCTCCTCCCAGCACCCAGGGTGGCCTCCATTGGCCTGGAGGGACGGGCACAAAGATGGATGGTGCCTGGGTGCCTGGACGTGGGTAAGATCGCCCCAGGCGGGGCAGGCCCACAACGCTGAGGCCCTACTGCCAGGGAGGGCCCTGCTCCGCCGTGCGCCTGGAGGTGCTGAGGCAGCTTCTCCCTCCCTGCTCTCATCCTCCACGTCCAGATTCCACCCACCCTTCAATGCCATGTCTGGGGTCATCTGGGGTCTGAGGTCACAGTCAGATTCGACAATTGTCTGTGCCAGTGCAGGAGAGAGAGACACACGCACAAGCACACAGACCAGAACACCAGGTCCTATGACAAGCAATCTACGGGGAGAGGCCGCTTCCTTCTCATGGAAGAGGCACCAGGGACAATTCCAAAGGAGGTAGCCATGCACGCTGGCTCTGAAGGACAGAGGGAGCCTGGCTGCCCGCAGGAGAGAGAGGACGGGGGTATGTGCCAGGGAGGGCAGGCTTGGACACAAAAGCCCAGCGCACGACTCTGAAGTTGGCTGTGAAGTTGAAGTCATGTGGGCTGTTATAGAGGGGCGTCTGGTGTGGGCTCAGGGCTCCCGGATCAGACAAAACACGCCGTCAACTCAGGAACCACCAACCTCCTTCAGCACAGTCGACAGCCTCTAACATGATCCGCAGGTCAAAATTTCTGCTGTGGGGTTTCCAGGGCGTGTGGTACCCTCAGGGTTGAACAGGCAACAGCATCCCACAGTTTTCAAAATCCAAGTTAAACGGGGACTGAATTTTCTGTTAGACCACCAGCTTTGAGTCACCAAGGTCAGATGCCAGGAACCAGGGAGCAGCTGCTGTCAAAGACTGCTCCACAGAGCATTGCAACTGAAGGCGGCTGGATGGACACTGCGCTTAGCAGGGTACCCCTAAGCCAACCTGGCAAAGTGAATTGGTCCTATTTTCTTGTTGACTCCAGCCACTGAGTTGGAGACGAGAGCTAACAGAGGACAACACACACACACACACACACATATACACACACACGCTCTCTCTCTTTTGCACACACACCTTAACAACTGGGCAGAAAACCTTTACCATGACAAGGCTTTAAGACAGTGTGGACCTGTATGAGTCTCCCGTGGCTGCCATAACAAATCAACACAAACCTAGTGACCGAGAACACCGCCAACTCCTTTTTTCTTTTTTTTAGAGACAGGGTCTTGCTGTCGCCCAGGCTGGAGTGCAGTGATATGGTCACAGCTCACAGCATCCTCAAACTCCCAGGCTCAAGCCATCCTCCCGCCTCAGCCTCCCAAGTAGTTGGAACTACAGACACCACCACCACGCCCTGCTAATATTTTAAGTTTTTTGTAGAGATGGGGTCTTGCTGTGTTACCCAAAGTCCTGGCCTCAAGCCATCCTCCCACCTCAACCACACCCCCAATTCCTTAAGCAACACACAAATCTTAAACAGGTCAGAGTCTGACAGGGGTCTCACGGGGCTAAGGCTGAGGTGCTGGCAGGGCTGTGTTCCTTTCTGGGCGTTCTACGGGTTTCCCACCTTCTCCAGTGTCTAGAGGCCACCTACTCCCTCTGCTCGCAGCCCTCCCTCTGTCCTCAAAGCTGGCAGAGACTGGTGGCTTCCAGTTGCTGTCTCTGCTTTCTCAGGCAGACCCACCCCCCTCCAACCACGGCAGGGAAAGGTCTCTGCTTCCAGGGCCCTTCTGATTAGACTCCGCCCTCTCGGATAAACCGGGCTAATCTCCATTCCAGGTCTGTGTCCTTGACCCCATCTCACAAAATACCTTTTGCAGTAAGGAACAGTCGTAGGTTCTGGGCATGGAGGAGAGGGCAGCTGTGGAGGGGTCCTGTCCTGCCTGCCACAGGAGCCACAGTCAAGCCTCCCGTCATTTGAAAGTCGCCATAAACACTGAGCTAGCTCGTGTCAAACCATGGCTAGGGGAAATACAGGGTTAGGGTTCTGCAAGCCTCTGGTCACAACACCTTCATCAAATGACCAATGAGTAACCTTGTTTCATGTGTTTCCCACTTTATTTAATATGTATCCACACTGAACTTTAACTCCTGCAGGAAAGAAGTTTCTCCCACGCAGATTCTCCTACAGTGCGCGGCACTGAGGAACACACGAGACAGCCCGTCAGCACAATGCCTGGGGCCATTCTAAACAATGCAATCACGGACCATCCACGAAAATGCAGAAAGCGCGCAGCAGCTGCGGACGGGAGGCTGGTCCACAGTGAGCGCGGGAACGAGAAGGCAGCATCGCCCCATCCGACTGTAGCTGGGAACGTGGGAACCAGGCAACAAAGTTTTCTCTTTGCCCCGTGTATCTGTGAATGACTGCAAAAATGCTTCAAGTACTGATTTGGAGCCTAAAATACATTTTAGCGAGTAGATGAAGCTGCAGACACAGAATGCGCAAATGATGAGGCGGTGCACGCCAGCCTCGGCGGCCCTTTTGGATGAGGCTGTGTTGAGTGCTTCCTGGGCACTCAGTCTCACTACGCAGGACACACCTGAAAACACGGTTCCTGAGAAGTCCGCAGGCTGGCAAGAGAGCTCCCTGAGGACACGGAGCAGAAACAGAGTCCTCAGAGGTGACCAGGGCGGTGCCCACTCTGGACCACACAGAGCTGATCCCGCCCCTGGGGAGCCTCCTCCCCACCCACTCGGCTTCCTGGCCAAGGCCCCGGGTCACGTACAACACACAGAGCACAGTTGAAATAACACACTTTACAAATGCTCAAAAACATGATACCCACGGCTTTGGGTCCAAGACTTTAGGTCATGCAAATTGAATAGGTTGTTTTTTTCCAGACTAGGACGTTTGAAAATCTATATGGCTGCACAGAAGAAGGTATGGCTGTGCAGAAACCCCAGACACGTGCCGGGAGGCTGGCAGGATGGATAAATACATCGTGGAATTATCACACTTGGGAAAGCTAAGCGGCCGCGGATATGACCCAGGGCTGTGTGTACCAGCTTGAATGGAACCCACAAATAGAACTCAGCCAAGAAAGCTGGTTATAAGAAAACAAACGAACCCACGTGATACCACTTACGTGAGGTTTAGATTTGCAAGGCAACACTGCCCATTTTTGAGCGATAGATAAATCCACGTGCAGTAAAGGTGTAACTGTTCTGCTCTTGTTTTATTTGAGTTGGGTAACCGATATTAGATTTCTGTATCTGAAACACTTTATAACACAAACTTAAGGAGGTGCCCGAAAAAGGGCTGTGCCCTGTGTGACATGCTGGGACCCACTGGCCTATGGGCCCGGCACCACTGATCCAGCTAAGTGGCATCTCCCCTCCAGATCCTCTGACAGCTGAGTGAACTCCGGGCTAGAAAGGCGATGGCAGCAGGTGGCCGAAGGCCCTTCTCCTGCCCGCTCTCCTCAGCGCTGTCCTTCCCTTCTGGCCCCAGACACTCCCTACTAGCTCTGTAACTTCCCACCCACGAACCCCAAACCCACCAGTCCAGGGGTAGCGGAGGGACCCCACTGCTCAGAGGGCCCACATGGGGAGGTTGCTCTTGGGTGTCCGGCGTGAAAACACTGGAGAAGTACATCACAGACTTCAAGGAGAGTGAGTGAAGATGGCAGAGGTGGGGACAGCCACCACCTGCAGCTCAGCGTTGGCAGCCTTGGCTCGGGCACCACATGCCTACCTCTACCATCCCTTACCTGCACATCCACCCTGCAGCCAGCAGGGAGCCACGGTAGCTACGACAGAGGGTGGAAGGTGACTTGACCAGAGCAAGCAAGAAGACTGACTGACTCAGTAGTTCTGGGTTTTCTCCTCCTAACATAATAGCAACGATTCTCAACCTCAGAAGAGGGATGGAGGCCGACCCCAGGCTGGGGTGAGCTAGGGTCAAGGGATAGAGGAATTCAACCCCAGCTCCCCGGTCTGCCCTCCTCTGAGTCACAAAGGCTGGCCTTGAAGGGCTGAGGCTGCCCGTCCGTCTGGAACAATCAGGACTCTGACGAACCGAGGCTATTAGGCTGCCGGACGCCTGCCCGTCTGCCTGAGTGGGCCGCAGGCCTCATCCCACGGAGGCGGGTGGCGGGTGCTGGAGAAACCCTGGGGACCTGTGTGTTACAAACCCTCATGCCAGAGGGCGGAAAGCAGCAGAAGGTTCCTATAGCTTCCCTCCGCAGGGGCTTCTGCTCACTCCTGGGGCTGAAGCTCAGACAAAAACACCGGTCAACCCCTCTGCTTAAAGAAAGTGGGGCTGAACTGCGTGCGGTGTACTGGGAGATACTTAAATTACTGGCCAAGGTGCTGTTTGGGTATCTATAGGGTATCGATTTAAGGAAGCCACATCCTGCCACACCCTTCCCACACAAGTCTCACAGTGAGCACACGATCCCTGCTGCGGTTCTTTCCGTATTTCTTACTGTGGCAGGGAGAAGCCTTTGGGGGCACCACGCTGGTGTGGACAACCCTTCAGCAAGAGCACACACCTTAGGCCCAGAAGGAAGGCACCCAGGAAGAATGTATTCCACGGTTTTCTTGCTATTATATTTGTTATTCCAGTTACTATTACTCACAGCAAGGAATAATATCAAGATCCCTTTTAAAATAAATTTTGAAGTGGGCCAATTTACGAGGAAAAAAGTCAAATTAATGAATTCAAGTCAAAGCAAAGGCAGCAGACGACAAGCCCAGGCTGCTCGTTCACAGTATTTACTGAAGCTGACATGCACTGTGGTCCCCATGCTGTGGGGAAGGTGCAGAGGGAGTCAGGGGGCTGGGAGTGTCACACTGGGCCTGGGGACGGGCTTGGAAGACAGGCACAGAAAGGGTGGCGGACGAGAGGTGGGAGGCCCAGCGACAGGACGGTGAGTCCACAGAGAGAACCCAAGAAACCAGAGAAGAGTCGAAATGATGCCTTGGCATGGAAGCCAGGGAGGTGCTGGAGGACAGGACTGTCAAGCAGGACCGAGGCTCAAGTGGCCATGTCTAAGAAAAGCCACTGGACCTGGGGAGTGGGTTTCTGGAGGCCAGGAGGGGTCTGGTTTGGGGAATATTTCAAGCCAGGGAGCTGCTATCTCTGAACAGAGCGGCCCGGCTGAGTGACACCTGCCACGAGTTAAACGACGAGGGCGTACATCTGGGCTCTGCTCCCCAGGGCAGGCTCTGGGTTACAGAGACTGCCTGTGACACGGCCAGGCCCCTCTGGCCCAGCCAAGTGCGGGTCACTCTCGGCTGTAGCCCCAGGAGTGCTCGGGCATATCCCAAATCACAGGAACAATCTCTGAACTATTTTCTTTCAGACCAGTCGGACCTGTTTCCAATCGAGTTCTCAAAGGCCTTGTCAGCCACCTGCTTCCCTGGTGCTCTGCCCTGGCCACCACCAGGGACACACAGGAGGCCCCACTGAGGGGCAGCCCCCTTCCACGCTGAGAAGGAGCCCAACTGGACCTCCCTGTCAGGTGCATTTCTGATGACCTGGCTGGCAAGCCAGTACCTGGTGGCACGGCCCATCGCAGGTGCCTGAGCACAGCCAGCCCTGGGAGCTTGCTGTCTGACGGAGGAAGAGCGTGTTCAATGCAAAGATTAGCCGTGGCGTGTGGGTGAGGCTGCGCGGCCAGGTGCTTAGAGGGTGGAAAACTCACTTCCCACAGTGGTCCCCAGCAGACCCCAGGATGAAGGGAGCTAGAGATAGGGCCGTGGAGGCAGACAGAAAGAGGACAGAGACCAGGGCTGGGCAGGGTACAGCAGGGAGGCTCAGTGCTATCAGACAGAAGGCACGAGTATCGGGCCCAGGCAGGGCAGGTGGGCTAATGGCCTTGTCACCCACGGAGGGGAGCAGTGGCATTCAAAGGTGAGACAAGGACGGGGGCTCTGGAAGCTCCTGAAAGCCAAGTGAGAGCTTGAACTACACCCGGGCCCGCTGGGGTGTGCTCACACAAACCCCTCGGGCAGCCATCTGCTCACGCGGGTGTGGGGTAACTGTCAGTCCCCCATCCTTCTATGCCCGGGACAGGCCCAAGACTAGGCTCCACGCTGGGGACGCACACAGCAGTGAGTAGAAATACGAGGCTCCTGCCTGCAGAGAGCTTATGATCTAGGGGCAAAGGCGACAGAACAGTCACCAAATCAATCTGAAACTCTGAGAGGGGATGTGACCACTCAGGGGCCCAGAAGGTGCCCCTGGACAGGGGCCAAGGAGACACAGGCCCCTTCACCCTCTATGCCCTCACTGGCATCTGATATTGCCTGACATTACAGCATCTGCTGTGACCACCGGTCCCCTGCTGCTCTGCAGATGCTGAGCTGACCTGTCTCCCACACTGGGCAGGACCCACACCCCACACCGAGGGTGGTCCATGCCCACACCCAAGTGTGGAAATTCAACCCGCCAGGCAGGAGTCCTCTCCAAAGCGGTCAGCGGGCCGGTGCTGAGTCAGGTCCAGTGGAGGAAATGGTCCGTCTATTTTCCTGCCACGGTGAGGAAGTCTCCGCGTGACCCTGCTCTCGGGCTGGTCAGCAGGTTTTTCTAGGAGCTGAGCGGAAAAGGAAGAAGGGGCCATCCTCTGGGAGCCTGAGTTCATGGAGCACTCGCTGGTCACTGCTTAACAGGAAACAAGCAGAAACGCACCCAAACTGCAGTGCTTGGGAAAAGTGCTTGCCAAAGCCAGCCTGCGAAAAGCCAGAGAGGGAGGGAGGAAGAAGAGGAGAGGTGGGGAGAGGGGGAGAGACAGAGGTGGGGGAGAGGGAGAAGGAGATGGACCAGCTGGGCCACAGCCTGCCACATTCTTCCACCCAGCTTTCCAGGGACAGCTTTGAAAAGGAACCAGAAGAGACCGCCCCCTGATACTTCAGCTTACACATTAACAAACCACCAGGGTTGGAGAGCTCAGGCAGGGTAAAGAGGCTGGAATGGGCTCAATCCCAACCCCCTGGAGCAAAAAGGGCCTGAGGCTGGAAGCACTTCCACATCCAACCCTCCCGCAGCTTAGAGACCTCACCCCCTTGGAAACCAGAAACACAGGAGACAATTCTAGTTCCTCCCTCCACACCCTGGCCCGCTGCAGCGCCAAAAGCGCCAAAACATGCAGTTGCCTCCAAAATCCTATCAGGGAAGTTGGCCGCATGCTCCAAATTAAAAACTAAGTTTCCCCAGATGAGATCAGTTTCAAAATATTGGCAACAACTGAAGAGGAGGAGAAGAGCTGAGATAGGAGGGAGGACACAACTTTATTGCAGGTCTCTGCACCAAAGGCCACTGGCCATGCAGACCAGAGGCAGACGGCAGGTCCCAGCTGGACTGGCCCCAAACTGTAAGTTTTTCCTCTGAGGGAAGAAACAGACACGTGCATATGGACAAGTGTAGGATAAAGTGGCAGCTCAGGCCCCCAAACATACTACGCACTCAAATACCGGTTACCCCAAAGAAAGGCCAGACACAGTTGGGGTGGGTGGGTAAACAGTACTGTTTCCTCGGTGAGCTTGCTAGGCCTTCCATAGGTCAGGGGTCTCGAAAACGTGACAGCCCCTAATTTCTCACACTGGACAAGATGAAGGGAAACACCCAAGCTCGCAGGCTGCTATTAAATGGCACAGAGAATGTAATTAAGCACTGCGGGGCTTGGCTCTGAAACACGCCCAGATCCACAGGGCGATTAGCGCCCACGGAGCTCCAGCTGGTCGGCAAGATTCTGAGTCAGAGGCAAACCCTGGGCTCTTGGCTTTATTTACGTGGCCAAATGTACAGTCAGGGGTGGCAGAAGTGGGAACGTGTCGACTTCTTGGCCCTGGTTTGTTAAGAACGGGAATATGCGGGATGCTGCTTTGGTCACAAAGCACTCCGAGGTCGCCGGCAGCCGGCCCTGTGAAGGAAGCCAGGCGGACCTAGTTTTACAGACAGGCTGGGAAGTGCTGGGGTATAAGGAGCCCCCAGGTTCCTCCGGGGAAGGATGGTCTCAAAAACCTCTGCACCTCCACAGTCTGGCCAGCACACCGCTCAGGCCTCAGCACGGCTGGCTGGTGATGCCACCCTGCAGGCTAGTGACCAAGAGCTGAGCGGGGAGAGCGAGCCCCGCCTGTCCGTGGTGGCCCAGGGTCCCGACACAGCTGGTTCACAGCACAAGCCAGCACGTGCCACACTTTCCCGGATTCAAGTCATCATGGCTTCCTGCAACAGTGGACTTTATTTATCCCATTCCCATCATATGTGGATATCGCAGAGCAAACCCTTTCCTATGTCTGCTGCCGGCACCTCCCCAAGGGAAAGGGGGCTTCCGGAGGTCAGCCTGCAGCTGCTCGACTCACAGGCTGATCCCAAGATCAGCCTTTGAATCGCCGACTCTGGCCCTCGCGCACCGACCTCTGAATCACCTGTCGTTCCCAGCCCACGGCTCTACATTTTTATTCTAGCTGAGGCCAAAGTTACAAGCTCCACATTTTTGTATCTTAACATCACTCCATATTTCTTACAGAACAACCCAAGTACTTCAGTGAGAAAGCAAGAGAGGGGTTCCACAAAGTGAAGTTTAAAAAAGAGGTCATAGCAGACAGTATCTGGGGACATTCTAAGTAAGACACCAGCCATGTCTCCCATACTGCTTACTCTGACTACTGCCTTTCTAACAGATTGGGCCAGGGTCCCCCACCATCTAGCCCTCCTGTACCCCCCACGCCTCTCCTGTTCTAGGCACAAACCCAGGGCCTAAGGAGCATTCTATAAACCTCGAAGCTATGGGAGGTGGTGGTCATGAATCTTCCTCCCAGCTCAGAATGAACCAATCTTTCCACTCAAATGCCCTCCCTTCTTTCAGGCAAAAAAAAAAAAAAAAAAAAAGGTCAGGCCAGCTGCCAGCTCCATCCCCAAGTTACATTCCCAAATCTCCTCACCCGGCCACAGACTTATCAGGAAACCAGTTAGCAGTTTGGGTCTGGAAATGGTGCTACCCAAACACACACACACATTTCGAAGAGAACTTCTGAGCCTGGATCTCGCTAGCAGCACTCCTTCCCCCCACCTAGTTCCCCAATTCTAGTTCGGCACAAATGCCAGGTGGGTACTGAGGAAGTGGGTGTTACACGGGCACAACAGAGAGGACCAAATCGATGGGACCAGGACAGACGGCTGTTGCTTTTATTGCTTCAACTTCTCCCAGCCCAGGCCCTCAGCTCATCGGTGGTCAGTTCACAGTGATAAGTAAAAACTCACAAACTTCCCACTCAAGCCCGGACCAATTTTGAACAAGACCTTGAAAGGTTTTCCCAGGAGATGAACTGGCGTGGACAGTGCTAAGCTCATTACCGGTCCCATCAATGACAGATTAGAAACTCTGCATCAACACCACAGCCTCACCTGTGAGAAACCAAGTAACCAAGTGTATCTTTTCCCAGCTCGCTCTCCCACGTCTACCTGGCCTCTACTTCTCAACTTAGAAATGACACTGTGACAAGCCTTTGAAACCCAGAACTTGGCTTAAAGCAGAATTTCTTGAGCTGACATTTGGGGGCAGAAAATTCTTTGTTGGGGGGAAGGGGAAAATGCACTAGAGGATGTTTTACAACCATCCCTGGCGTCTACCCACTTGATGCCATTAGCACCCTCCCCAAAGTTGTGACAGCCAAGCATTATCTCAGACATTGCCAACGGAAGGGTCCAAAGTAATGCCTGCCTGACAAGCACTGATGTGAGTTTCCATCCCCTTAAAAAGATCAGATGCCACTAAAAAGATCAGATGCGGGGTTAAAGAAAAAGACCAGATGCTGAAGCCAGGAGCAGTGGCTCACGCCTGTAATCCAGCACTCTGGGAGGCCAAGGTGGGAGGATCACTTGAGGTTAGGAGTTCAAGACCAGCTCGAACAAGAGAGAGACCCCATCTCTACTAAAAATAGAAAAAATTAGCTGGGCGTGGTGGCGCATGCCTGTAGTCCCAGCTACCCGGGAGGCTGAGGCAGGAGGATTGCTTGAGCCCAGGAGTTTGAGGTTGCTGTGAGGTAGGCTGATGCTACGGTACTCTAGCCTGGGCAATAGAGCGAGACTCTGTCTCAAAAAAAAAAAAAAAATACAACAAACCAGATGTTGAAAGACACCTGGGGTTTTCCTAAGGTCTTGGGGCCTGGCTGCTGAGTTGTAAGTATATACACATCTGTGTACCTGGGATTATCTGTGTTTGGAAAACTAGAAAAATCAGGGCGATACCATAAGAATGCCCCAGTAGGGACTTTTTTTGTATAGTTGTACTCACTTTTCTCAAACCTTAAAGCAGGGTTTCTCAACCTCAGCACTACTGGCATTTGGGGCCAGGTAATTCTTGGGGGGTGGGGGAGCCCTGGGACTGCAGGGTGCTGAGCAGTGTCCCTGACCTCTCCACCTACTAGAAGCCAGCAGTGCCCTACCAAGTTGTGACAACCAGAAATGTCTCTAGACATTGTCAATGTCCCCTGAAGGACAGAACTGGTCCTGGTTGAGACCCCTGTTCTACATGAAGATAAATGTCCCCACATCCTTTTGTATAAAAAAGGGAGTGTTTTGACCCTTAGACCAGATAAGAAGACCAGTCGAGACTTACTGGTGTAAGGCACATTGCCTGTTTGCCTGGTGAAAATGCAATAAATGTTATCGTTACGTGAGAAGAGATGTCTCTTTTGAACAGACCACATTATGAGGGCACCAGAAGAGGGTGGAAGAGGTGTTACTGAGAAGGAGAAAAGAAACACGCAAACAGATGGACGTGTCCAGATAAACAACTGAGATGTTAGAGAACCATGGAAACTATTGCAGAAGAGGGTGGACCACAGCCAGAGGGATTCCTGAGAGGACAACTCAAAACAGACTTGATCAAGAGGCCAAGATGACAGCTCTCTGAGTAGGACGTGGCCAGCACAGTACTCCTTTGGGACTGGGCCTCAGAATGTGGAAATAGTAAATTGATCTTAACCACCAGCTTACACTGTACTGCGCTTTCCAGGTTTCAAAGCACTTTTTGCAGGCCATCCTGCCTCCCCCAAGAGAGAAAAGGTTCTGGTGGCTGGTCTAAGAGGCCTAGCTAGTTCCTCCACAGAGACCGTCAGCTCAGGACAATATGGGCCACCAGCATAGGCCCTGGTAGCCAGGGGTGGAAAGGGAGGGACTTCCAGAGACCTGTCTGTGTGAGGGAACAAAGTGGCCCAGAAATTCTTCCAAGACCTCTGGAGACCTCCTTCCTACTAGTGAGCAGAGTTCTAAGGTGCTTCAATCAAGCGTGTGGGGGTCTGATGCCTGCGGGGCAAGGTCTAACACAGCTCCAGGCCACTTGATTCCATCTGGCTGGGGCAAAGGGTAGTATTCTCAGCAACAACTCAAAAGTTCCTCTGGATTAAGTCTCTTCCCTTAGGGTTTAGCCATCATCCGGGCTTGAGAGATAGACCCTATATATCTATGTCCCTAGACAATCACTAGAGTTATTACTTTTATCCTTCCAGGGACAAAAGGTACCAGCTGGGTGTTACTGGGGTCTCATTTCTCGTTCCTTTCGCTGGCCTTCTCCAAACTGTGGGTAGAGCCTTGTTTGCCAAGCCCAGACATTTCCTAAGATCATGGCTCACCCCTCCGTGGAGTCTACCCACAGAAACTCCACACCTAAGGTCTTTAACCTGAAATGCATGGCCCAATAGGATTCCATAAATCTGGGGCCTCTTGGATCTGAAATTGTAAACTGCATTTTACATTCGCCCACTTTTCTGGAGAGTGGATCCACAGCTTTCACCAGATTCATGAGCAATGGGGCCTGGACTTTCCAAAAAAAACCTATTATCTGTCATATGTAAAATGCATTTAGGCTTGGTTCCAGCATTCCAATTCTGGGACTCTGTCCTATAAAACTCATTCCCCCTGTGAGCAAAGTCACTGGCTATTCATTATGTTTATAGCAGAAAATTATTGGAAACAAGCTAAATATCTATCAATGGACAACTAGTTAAATACATTACGTTGCACTACATGTATTGAAAAACCATGTACCCATTAAAAAGATCCAAGAAGCTCTAGGAGTGTTTTAGTGCAGTAGTTCTGGGAGAGGAGCGAGGGAAGGGGGAGCACCGGGTGATGTCTGCGGATATTTGTGGTTGTCAGACTGAGGGGTGCTCCTGGCATGGGGTGGGTGGAGGCCAGGGACGCTGCTCAGCACCCTGCAGTGCCCAGGACAGCCCTACCCCAGAGAATGATGGGGGCCCCAAATGTCAACAATGCCCAGGGAGAGAATTCCAGCTCCGGTGTGGTCTCCAAGACATGTTTAATGAAAAATACAGTACATAGGATTATGTAGAGTGTGTTTGTGTGTGTGTGTGTGTATTTAAAGTTGAGGCGCACACATATCTTTGCAAACGGACATAAGAAGTCGGTGACAGTCCCTGTCTCTGGGGAGGACTAGATAGATGCCTGAGCAGCAGAGGTAGGAAACTGACTTTTCACTCTACTCTTTCCACTTTATACCTTGTCCGTCAAGATGGTTTTTAAAAGAACTGCTCTAAACGCAAACTTTCCCTGTCCCTCGGCCACCTGGCAAGAGTCCTGTGTCGACAGCCTGGGGACTCATTTCTTCCCCTTCTCTCCCTCCCATCCCCCAAACTCCGCCTTTCGAGGGAAGGGAAGGAGGCGAAGGGTCCAGGTCCCTGGCCAACCTCTGGGGTCATCTCTCCTCCTTCCCAGGAGCTCTGCCAGCTTTCCCGAGGAGACTGGAGCCCACATGGCGGGCAGGGCCTGGGCAACCTCGTAGCCCCCCCCACCGCCTGGCCGTCCTCAGCGTTCCCCACCCGGCGGCGGACACGTGCCAACGCCGCCACCTCGGGCCCCGGGGCCCCTTCCCGAGCCACGGCCGGGCCGGGGCCCCCACTGCGGGCAGGCTCGGGGGCCCGTGGCTCGCCCCCCGCCTCGGCGTCCGCTCACCTGGCTCGCCTTGTAGAACTGCTTCTTCAGCCCCGCCACCGACATGCTGCCTCGCGCCGTCAGGCCTCCCGCCCGGACCGAGCGAACCGCAGGGACAGCGCAAGCGACAGGATCCCGGGCGCCGCCGACCCCCCGCGCGCCTCAGCGGCCTCAGCCGGCGCCGCCTCCGCCACCCGCTCGCCAGCTCCCCGAGCCCGCCCCGGCGCCGCCTCAGCCCCGCGTACCCGCGCGGCCAGGATATTACATGGCAACCGCACACTTCCGGTGCCGGCACCGCCCCCACCTACCGCGCGCCCGTCTGCGCACGCGCGCCCCCTGCCGGCTGGAGAGCGCACGCGCACTTCGCCTGCAACGCGCCTCCGCCAGTGAGTTGAGCAGGCCGAGCCTAGAGGGGCCGTGGAGGCTGCAGCGCCCCCTGGGATCCTGGGGGAGGCTCTGAAGTCTTAGGAGAGGCCCTTAAACATGCCTGGGGAAGTTGGAAAAATTGAAGGGGCTGGAAGAGCTCAGGAGGCTGGGCTTACAATTCTCCAGATACCTGTTTGCTCATCTTAGCTAAATCCAATTCCTCTGTGTGTTCAGTCCCCGCTCCCCAACCCTGTCTTGTGTTCATCCATTCAGTCGCCCAAGTCAGACATCTGGGTATAGCTACTTTTTCCATGCTTTGACCGTACCATTCTTCTCCAAGTTCTCCCCTCCAATTCATCCCCTGCAAGGCAGCCAGAAAGATGCTTCCAGAACTCAGTTCAGATCACACCAGTCCCCTGCTTAAACTTCACCTATTGCCCTTAGAATACACTCCAGACTTCACAACATGGTCTCCAAAGCCTGCAAAATTTATCCTTGTCAGCTCTTCTGATCTCTGCTCTCTTCCTCTTCTATAATTCAAGATCCCTATTGACCATGGGACTCTGCTAATGCCGTTGCTCTCTTACGCATTCTTCCCCAATCTTTCCCCCCGCTCTTTGTGCATAAAGAGGACACCGCTTGGAATGAAACCCCCTCCAGGAAGCCTTCCCTGATTGATACATGTTTATGGATATTGATTTGTGGATCAACTGTTATTGATTGATCAAAACCATATTGAATGGATTGAAAACTAATAATGAATTGGAATGACTAAATGAATCCAAAAAGAGGAACAAAAAAAGGACTAAAGCTAAAGTGCTTAGCAATTCAAGTTGAAATTGCTGACAGATTTGGTTGATTTTCTGAAGATGATTGCTGGAAGTTTCCAAATGCCTCAACAGAAGGTATAAGACTAGATCAATCAGAGGGTTGTGCAGAATACACATGCCCCAACCTCAAACACCAAGATACTAATAGGGCTGTTATGAATAGTTTGAAAAAGTGCCTGTGTGCCTGTTACACCACCTTCAACTGTGATCCACTGGTGTAAATCATGGCACAATTCCTGAATGTCAGAGAAGGGAGGGAAAACATCCTTACGGATCAGATGGAGAAACTGAGGCATTGGATAATTATATGACTTGCCCAAAGTGATGTCCCCAAATTTTTTATTTCTCCAAACTTTTCCCAACCAATTCCACTGATGTAATTTTCTAATCTACCTCATTAGAATTCCAAACTTGGGCTAAATTCCAATGTCATCTCCTCACCTCTACTTCTAAAAGATTAAATTGGGGAAGAAAAGCTATTTCTAGACACACAGGCTGACACTGAAGGTCTCTGTTCTGTGTGAGGCTTTTTAAACAGTTGATTGAACAGGCTACACAATTCAATTAAATGATATTTATGCATTCACTTTAATAATTATCGAATAAATATAATTTATATTTTGTAAGCACACATTATAGCACACATGAATATAATCAGTTACTGACAGATCCTGGGGTCTAGTGACGAATGATTCCTGCCCTCATGAAGCTAATAACAAAAACAGAAATTAATTCATTCGTTAAATAACACACCAATACATACAGATGTAATTGCTTCAAGAAAAAAAACAGTGTTGTAGACACTTGATGCTGGTAGGATTGGGGAGGAAAGGCTTCTTGAGGTGTCGATCTAAGATCTGAAAAATAGGTAGAAATTAGCCAGGAAAAGAGCTGCGAAAAGATTGTCCTAGGCAGAGAAAAGAGCATGCGCAAATTTCCTGGGGATTAAACCAAAAACCATCCATTCATTCACTCCGGATATGTTTCCTGCACGTCAAATGCTTCAGAAGCGCTACCCAAACTTTATTTTGTTGCTCATATAGAAGGCAATTTATAATTCTAGTTGTTGTTGATATATTCAGCCGATGTCCCTCCCATTAGGATAAACTCAAAACTTCAGAGTCCTTATCTTATCCCAGTTCCATACCGTCATCCGGTGACGTAAGAGCCTACCCTGCCCTCCTTCTACCGACTATCCCACGCGCTCAGCCAATCGCAGCGCCTAGCTCCCAGCTTGACACCTCCTTCTCCCAATCGCAGGACACCTCCTCCCAGCCAATGACGGGTCGCCGAGGGAAGCCCCGCCTCCCTGAGGGAATATCAATAGGTGAGCCATAGGAGGAATGGAAGACACGGTTCTCGCGAGGATGTTCCCGTCGCTCGTCTCTTCCCGAGGCGGGCTGTCACGTGACGCGGCCTCGCCCAATCGGCGGGCGGGCTGCGGGGGTCGCCGCGGTTCCCGCCAAATACGAGCGCGGCGGCCGCGGCAGCAGCGGCGCGGGCGGGAGGGCGAGCAGCAGCGGCCGCCGAAGCTGAGCTCGCGCCTCCGCCGCCTGGGGGGAGTTCGAGCCGCCGCCGGGGCGATGCTGGAAGAGCCGGAGTGCGTGGCGCCGGGCGCCAGGGGAGGGGCCGTAGGTCGGTTCGGGCTCGCGCCGAGGGAAAGGGGGGGCGCGGCGCGCGGCCTGTGCGGCCCGAGGCGGCGGTTGGAGGCGGACGGGCCTCCCGGCCCCGGGCCTACTCCCTCGGGCTGGGCATTCGGTCCCTGGGGCCTTATAATCCCGAGCAAGGGCCCTGCGTCCCAAAGGACGCTCTCCTTGACGTTACTGTTGCAGCTGCGACCATATTTTTTTTTCCGACGCATTTGCCCTTACCAGGGCCCTCTGGGGTGACGGGTCGGTGAGGCCAAGAGGGGAAACTGAGGCCCGGGGAGGCGAAAGGGCTGACTCTGCAGGTTACCGAGTGCGTTTGTGTCCCTTGACCAAGTTGGATGTTGCAGCGGGTGGGGAAACTGAGGCCCGAGGTCACACGGGCTTGGGGACCAGAACGGCTGCGTCTGCGGGTCGAGGCAAGCCCAGGTAAGAGGCCTAGATGGTAGGGATTGGCAAGGAATTGGGACTGCCAAATTCTTCCTCCTGCCTGATGACACAAGGTGACTTTCTCCTTTCTATGTCTTGGAAGGGGGCTTTAATAGCACACAGAAGGGGTTCTCAAAACGTGGGATGGTGGACCAAGGGAGACCAGATTGCATTTTCCCCTGCTTGAGTCCCCATTACATCGCCAGCACTTGGCACCTAGTGGGTGCCTGATAAATGCGTGAATGAATTAAGGACTATTATGGACATCAACCAGTCTAGTCCAGGGTTTCTCAAACTCAGCACTACTGACATGTGGAGCTGCTCTGGGCAATGTAGGATTTTGTGCAGTATCCCTGGCCTCTACCCACTGCCTGCCGGTAGCAACCTCTCTCCCCAAGGCATGACAACCAAATATATCATTGCCAAGTGTCCCTAGGCAACAGAACCCCAGCCCCTGGTTGAGTACCATTGCTCTAGTTGCTTCTAGACTTTGAGATTTCACAGAGACATAAAATTATAATGATATAAATAAGTTGGAACTGTCATGGAGCTATAATCTTTTATTCAAGTCAGGATGTTTAACTTTTTTTAAAAAAAAGCCCACTTGCTATGACCATATATTATCATAAAAGGAAAGGCTGTTTTAATTAAATGAAAATAGAAAGGATGGAATCTCAGAATAAAGAGAAATTGGTAACTTTGTACATATATGTGTGGATTGTGTGTGTACCTGTGGACAGTCCAGATTGGGGGCGCGGGAGGTCCTTTTTTACGTAGACCTGAGATTGTTTCTGTTCCGCTTGCCTCAAAACTAGTGACTCAGGGCCACACTAATAAATCCTTGTGGTTGTCCTGAAAATAAATTTATGGGCTAAAGATTACATATCCTTCAGTTGAGAGGAGGGGAAATACACATTTTTTGGTAACTGAAAACTGGAGAATGATAGTGTCCTCATTCCCTTGAAATGGGTAGAAAGGAAATGTGAATCTTCTTTTATTCTTTGAGCTTGGGATGGCAGAGGGTGGGAGGCAGTATCCTCTTGGGCAGCTGGAGTTTTTTAGAACGCTCCAGTCTACTTTTTAAGAATACTCACTTTTATATGTAGCTTTTACACAAAATTCTTAGATTAGCCAAAATACCTAGATTTTTCTAAGCCAGATCTAGCAGGTGTGAGCTTCTAAACTTATTCTAACTATTTAAAGATATTCATCCAAAGACTTGGTTCTGATTGCACAGATTTGGTGATGGTGTGAGGGGCTGGGTTGGAGGAGGGTGTTTCGAGGCCATGTTCACAGTGAAATAGGTGATCTGATGTTTTCTCTCGTCTCTACTTTTACTCATTCTACTTTTCATTGTTCCTATTACTCTGTTCATTGGCTTCCTGGTATATTCCAGACCCTGAGTTGGATGTTGTAGCTACAATATGGAACAAGTCTCTCTGCTATCAGAGCTGGCATTCTATTTGGAGGAAGACATAATAAACACAAAAGTTTCAAAGTGCCACAAAGAAAATAAAACGTGACAGTGTCTAGGGTGGGATTTTCTCAACCTATTGATATTTTGGGCCAAATAATTGTCCAGGGGGACTGTCCTGTCCATTGTAGGATATGTAGCAGTATCCCCGGCCTCTACCTGCTGGAGGTGAGTAGCACCTCTTTGAGCCATATCCCATCATGACAACCAAAAATGTCTCTAGACACTGCCAGATGTCTCCCAGAGGAGGATAAAGGGTCAAAATCACCCCCACTTGAGAACCACCTTGCACGTAGATTGGTTCTGCATATCTATTTGCTGGCTCAATTATAACTTAACCTTTGACGCTTTTATTCACAGCCATGGATTGCAAAGACAGACCAGCTTTTCCAGTTAAGAAGTTAATACAAGGTAACTCTCTGGAAACGGGTTCAATAGTTGTTCCTAATTTATATCCTTCATTGCATCCTGTTGGGGTCCTCAACGAAAGCATCAGAAGGAACCAGAGAAGACAAAAATAGTTGCTCCTCTTACTAGGAGCCTGGTAGACCCATTTTAAGTCAGTAACGTCTCCTGGGATTCCCAGCAGCAAATCCAGAGCGGTCTCCGACTCTGCAGGAGGGTTTCTCAACCTCAGCACGATTGACATTTGGTATTATTAATTTCTTCTCCTGAGGGCTGTCCTGTGTATTGCAGGGCATTTAGCAGCTTCCCTGGCCTCTTCCCACTAGATGTCAGGAGCCTCCTTCAAGTTGTGGCAACCAAAAATGTCTACAGCCCCTGCTAATGTCCCCTGGGAGGTAGATCTGCCCCCACTGAGAACCACTGTTTAACAGGAAGATGAATGTTTCCAAGTGCTTTTGTGTAAAACGGGGAATGCATTAACCCTTAGACTAGATGAGTGGCTGGATCATATTTTTTAAAAACTATGGTTTCTGGTTTGCCGCCTCCTGTGAAAATAGATGGCAAGTTTGGTGTTGGTGGGAATTGTGGTAAGAGACCCCCAAGCCATCCTTGTTTTATAAACTGATAGAGTATGTAGAGTATGAATGACCAAGAACAGCCTTACTGGTTTGGTCTGTTACATTATGAAATGGTTAATAAAAGATGGTTGGGCCTTTACCTGAATGTAGTCTTCTTGGGAAGTTCATTCATCCAAATTTCCTTGCTCCCAGAGGTGTTGTCATAAGTCTCCTATGACCAGACCAAAGCCTGGCAGGCCCTGGGAGGGTAGTTGTTTGAGTGATGAGAAAAGCTGACAGAGCCTGGGGTGCTGGGGCCAGAAAGAGAAACCTTTCCACAAATGGGTCTCTGTTTTCCACTGGAGAACCAAACGCAGTTATTGTCAAAGGGGATTTTCACCCATTATGAATAGATTTGGAATATGAACTGGATCTCAAACAGATCAGAAAATGTCTCTTGAAATTCTGGCAACACCCCTGCTAAATGCTTGTCAGGTTTTTGTTTTTTTGAAAATAGGATGTTAGGGCCGGGCGCGGTGGCTCACGCCTGTAATCCTAGCACTCTGGGAGGCCGAGGCGGGTGGATTGTTTGAGCTCAGGAGTTCGAGACCAGCCTGAGCAAGACCGAGACCCTGTCTCTACTAAAAATAGAAAGAAATTATCTGGCCAACTAAAATATATATATAGAAAAAAATTAGCCAAGCATGGTGGCACATGCCTGTAGTCCCAGCTACTCGGGAGGCTGAGGCAGTAGGATTGCTTAAGCCCAGGAGTTTGAGGTTGCTGTGAGCTAGGCTGACGCCATGGCACTCACTCTAGCCCGGGCAACAAAGCGAGACTCTGTCTCAAAAAAAAAAAAAAAGAAAATAGGATGTTAGTTTATAGTCTGAGCTATTTCATCAGGAAATACATTAAAAAAAGAAATTGATACAAAATTTTCTTAAAAAGATTAAAAAAATAGGATGTAGGAAAAATACAGAATGAAAATATAGTCCTTTTTAAACTTTAAAATTCCATTAACACCCCCCACCCCCCAAATCCCAGCAAGTTTAATAATTTTTAAACATGCGATTGTCACTTTGCACCTTCACTAAAAAGACGACCTCTTCTCTTCGTTTCAGCCCGGCTGCCGTTCAAGCGCCTGAATCTTGTCCCAAAGGAGAAAGCTGATGATGGCCCAGATGACACGAGAAGCTGTCAGAGTACCCCTGTGCAGAGTAAAGTCTCCACTTTAGAGACCTCTTTGGACACCTTGGAAAACGACTGTCTTATGGGTTCTGACATAGACTTTAGACCACAACTTGTCAATGGGAAGGGTCCCTTAGACAACTTTCTAGGAAGTAGAGTGGAAACCAGTATTGGCCAGAGCACAGTCATCATTGACCTGACGGAGGACTCGGATGACCAGCCCGACAGCCCTTCAAACCACAGTAGACTGAATCCAGAGGCTTCTCCCTCCAGGGAGGCTGTAAACGGGGTCATAGAAGAAGGTGCAGATCAGCAGGGACTCTCTAAGGCTGTTCAGAAGGACAAGTTGGCATTTCCTGAAGAGACCCTTTCAGACATTCCTTGCAAAACAGAGGAGGAGGGTGTTGTCGCTGGAGGAGGAGATGCAGAGAGGAGTGGTGACTCCCAGGAATGTTCACCGCGAAGCTGCCCGGAGCTGACAGGTAGCCCGAGAACGTGCTCCCAAAAGGAGTGGGACGGCTGGAGCGAAGCTGGGGGCATCCTGTTCAAAGGGAAGGTGCCCATGGTGGTCTTGCAGGATATCTTGGCCGTGAGACCTCCCAGAGCTAAGACTCCCCCCATGACACCTCCAGACAAGAGCATGACCTCGGAGAGTGAGGTGCTGGAGTCTGGCCTCGAAGAAGACTCTGTCCTCAGCCACTCATCCCTGAGCTCTCCCTCTCCCAGCAGCTCACCCGAGGGGCCGTCTGCTCCCAGAAACCAGACCCGCAGCATCAGCCGCATGCCTACCTCCACGCCTGCGCGCAGAGTGAGTATCCCCCGCGGAACCCCAGCACTCGAGTGCTGACGGATCCCGAAGCGCTTTCCATTCCCACCGTGCGGCCCAGATGGTTAGTGGCCGTGTCAGTGGGGACACAAACTAGGCCTTGTGACTTCTGATGCAGAATTCTTCCTGATAACAGAAACTGTGAAGTGTTCATTTTTGTGTGCGTTGCAGTGTGGCCAGGACACGGTGCATCTTGTGTGGACGATGCCCTGCCGTTGTGCTAACCATCATTGTTCACATCTGACCGATGGCGATGGTCAAGTTAGCCATTTCAGGGAATAATGGATGTGAGGAGGCGCTAGAACCTCCTGCTTCAGACTTTAGGTCCAGTTCCCTCGGTTCCTTCTTTCTGTCCCAGCATAAATATATAGGGGTGGTCGGGGGTAAGAAGTCACTGAGTGCTGCTGCAGTGACAGCAAGACCGCAGGGAGGATAACCGGGAATTCAGTAGAGTCTGCTCTCCTCAGCTTGGCTGCCTATCTTAAAAACCTCACCCAGAGGCCGGGTGCAGTGGCTCCCACCTGTAATCCCAACCCTGGGAGGCCGAAGTGGGAGAATAGCTTGAGGCCAGGAGTTTGAGACCAGCCTGAGTAACATAGTGAGAACTCATCTCTACCAAAAATTTAAAAATTAGCCAGGCATGGTGGTGCCTGTAGTCCCAGCTATTTGGGAGACTGGGGCAGGAAGATCGCTTGAGCCCAGGAGTTGGAGGCTGCAGTGAGCTATGATGATGCCACTACACTCCAGCCCAGGAGACAGAGCAAGATCCTGTCTCTAAAATTAAAAAAAAAAAAAAAAAAAAAGACAAAACACCTCACTTGGGTGACCAGAACAAAAGATTGAGGAACCTGGCCCCATTTTTAAGGATGCTAGAAGGTAACCTTTGAACTGTCTGTTTCTGTTTTCTGACCAGCACGATGGTGAATGTGCCAGTTCTCACCTGTCCTTAAGGTCTTATGGGCAAATCTGTTAAAATCAGTCATGAATCCCACAGGGTGTTTATTCTTTTGTGTTTTTGGTTTTGTAGCAATTTTATTTGTTTGTGTTAGCTCTTTATATACGATTGGATCCTGGGATGGATCATTTAACCTCTACTGTACCTGTTTGATTGGACCATAAACCACCAACCTTGATCTGCTTTCTGAATTTTGGTCTGTAAGAGATGATTCATTTTTCTAAATGACTCCATTTTTTATTTCTTTTCACCTGGGGAGGAACACGGGCAAGAGGAGAAATGGCTCCCTCTTCAGTTTCATGAACTATCAAAATATCAAGATTGAATTTCTCTCTTGCCAACAGCTGTCTTGTCGTGTGCACTCACTTGCCTGAATTCTGCTTTGCAGAACTGCTTTGTCGTGTGGTGTGTTGCAGCTGTTTAGCTTGGAGAACAGGACATGAGCACACGTTTCCATTAAGCTTGTTTTTTACGTCCACAGCTGTCTGTGAACTGGGAAGTCACATGGTGGGCTACTGTCGTGGAGCAATTTAACTGTTGCCCACCACCCAAAACAGTTGTTTCTAAAACAACCGAGCATGTGAACCCAGCGTGCTAAATTTAGGAAACTCCGCATTCAGGATGCCAGGCCTTACTCTGAATACAGGCTTGAAGTTTCGGAATGCTCTAGAAGGCAGTACGGTATTATCACAACTTTCCAAATAATTCACAAGTCGCAAAGGCTTTGGACTGCCCCAGAGCCCAGGGTGGAAAATTGCCAGAGTCACCCTGTCTGTCACGAGAGTGGGCATGGAGCCCCTGATGTGTGACACCAAAGGCACGAGAGGGAAATGAAGTGATTGTCAGGAGACTGCTGTGTGCACTCTGGGGGCAGGACTCTCCGGGATCCCAGGTGGGAGACCTGCGCCACCGCCACCCACCCACCCTCGGTCTTTCTGGTTCACATTCGTGGCTTCTAGGGGCACTGAATTTCTTGGTTGTTTGGTTCGATGGCTTCGCAGTTGTTACCTGACTCTAACACCTTTCCTGCCACACGGGTCTCCCCCGACACCCACTCCTGTTGCTCTGGGGATACTTTTGTTTTTCCACTTCCCTCCCCATCAGCCATTCTTTTCAAACTGTAGGTGGGAACTTGGCTGGAAGCTTACAGACTGTTCCATCTCGCTGTGTAATGTGCGTGGTTGTCACGGAGGTCTGTTCACCCTTGAGTTTGTTCAGAAAAATCTGTGTTTAGAGTCCCTAGGCATTCATTGGCCCTCTATTTTGTTTGCTTTCTTTATTTGTATTTTTCTTGTTTAAAATAGAAAATGGGAGCTTGTTAAAATGCAGTTCCTGTTGTCCCCTCCCAAGGAGCTTCAGGTTTTGTTGTTGTTCATTTGTTTGTTTGTTTTTTTTTTTTGAGATCTCCAGGGCTCTGGGGACTCTCATGTTGAAAACCAATGATTTAGGAACACTCTTAAAAGTTAATCCCAGGGTCTTTTTGCTTTTTATTTATATATTTGTTTATTTTAAATTTTCATTTGCTTTTTTTTTCTTTTTTGTTTATTTTTTTCACCAGGGACTTTGGAATAGCTGAAGAGTTCCTTTTTAGTGTTAGAGCATTTTACCATGTGGGAAACATGTTTCTCAATTTGGTTGGCAACGAGACTTGTAATTCAGCCTGTTCTACTGGGGACCAAGATTTTCATTCCATACGTGATGATGTCGATGCAGTCCTGTTACTGGAATCCTTGGTCTGCCTCTATGCCAAATGAGCCCAGATTGCTGGGACTTTTTCCTGTAGAATTGAAATGATCGGAGTATGAAATTCTCCGTGTTTAAAAACAACGGTGGAAACTGCCTGAGGGCCGCTTAGCCCTCCCTGGAGGTTGCCATTACTTACCATCCTGTTATATTTCGTTACATTTTTCTGTGGCTTGGGTGTGAGAGATCCCTGAGAAATACATAGTATCGTTTTGTTTCTTTACAGAAGACATAACCTTAAATGTTTCTTTGTGACTCATGGGTGTCTTGGATATTTTTTATATTGGGATGCAGAGCTCTCTCTCTGCCTGTGATGTTACGCACCTGCGGTGTGGATACTTTGCGGTTTACAGAGTCATCCACACCGGTGGATATTTCTGGTGTTTCTATGCTTGGCCCCTGACAAAACCATAATTGTAATGAGCTTCCTCTACCTGCCGACATGCCTCGGGCTGTTGTTGTGTAGTAATAGAATGAGTTCTTGCCAGCTCACAGCATTGCATGCATTCGTTTTCTCCAACTTCCACTCCAGTGCAGTGGGATGGATTTGGGGTTTTATGTCTTCCCTCTGTTTTAGCCCTCTTGCTGTTAGCTGCTTATCTGCTCTGGGCTTAGACATTAGAGACCCTTAGGTATAAAATCAGAGTCAATAAGTAAGCCCTGAGAGGTTTCTCTTAGAAAAGAAAAAAAGTGCAGGAATTTTAATGCCCAGACATGGTGAGCTCCCTCTTGACTTCTTAAGATGGTTGGTTTTCATGGTTTAGCTTCCTTCTGGGATCCGAGATCGTGTCTTTGGCAGACGAGGGTGCTGTCTGGCTGTGCTCCAGATGGGTAACGTGTGGCAGCGTTGCATGCAATTTTGAGAGTGAGATCTACAAACACTTGCGTCAAATTTCCAGCTGATGAAGTTGTATCAGACTGAAAGGTCTATCTGAAAGTTTACTAAAAGCAGAAGAGACAACTGGTTTTAAATTAAGTAGTAATTGCTCCGGTCGTTGGATAGTACTAAGCCGGCGGCAGCTGGTCGTGTCGACTCTTTCATTCCCTGATGCACAGTGAAGGGGAAGCTTCGTAAAAGGCACCAGATTCCACAGCCGAGATTCAAGTACGGGCAGGACTGAGTAAATGTGTTTTCCCCCAATACTCTGCTGCAGGAGTCCGGCAGTCAAATTCTGGGCTGTAATCTCTGAACACAGAGGGCAGCAACGTAGACATATGCAGCATCTTACAAATTCTGCTGCTAAATCCTTCAGTGTGGGGGTGAAGTCCACGGACTTGGCAGGAAAAGTGGATTATGGAGAGACAGATGCTTTTTCTTAAGCATTTGGGTAAGATTGCTTTGGGCCTGCGTTCCTGCTGCCACAAGGCCAGCAGAGATTGAGAGTTCCTGCCTCATCACAGTAGTGACCGAGCCGCTGCCAGCATGGGAGATATGCTTCCCGCCCCAACCTTCCAGGGTGTCGCTCTGTTGCCCAGGCTGGAGTACAGTGGCGGGATCACAGCTCACCGCACCCTCCAATTCCTGGGCTCAAACGACCCTTCCATCTTGGCCTCCCAAAGTGCTGGGATTACAGGCGTGAGCCACCACACCAGGCCACATGCCTTCTTAAGACTGCTCAGCCCTCCCTTAAAGGAAGGGTTCAGTCCAGAGAGAATCAGGTGGGACCCCAGTGAGAAAGCTGTCTGCCCGAGATAATCTGCAGGGTTTATTCTATGAGAGGTCCTTGGCAGGGGTCGGCTTTCCCAAATAATCACTGTTGCACAGTTTTGTCAACCTTTCAGACCTCTGCCAGGAAAGTGGGCCTTTGGTCTTTCACTCTGTCACTCTTTTCAAAGTGGGCCTCACTCTGTCAGTCTAGGGTGAACCTGGAGAGTTGTTCCTTCCCAGCCTCACCCCTCTCCCCACTGTCCTTCACACTAATAGTTGGGTTGTCAGGACTCCCTGTCTTGCTCAGAGATCGCTGAGGCCAAGGGCCAGACTCCACATTCTCGTTCCTACCTGGGATCCTGTAGCCAGATGGTGAGTAAGTCAAACTGTGTGCTCTGCAATCCCTGGTAGCCCAGGCTCAGTCGGAGCTGGGAGGTGGAGAACACTGTGCCCTGGAATATGGGCCCCCTGGACCTGATCTCTGCCCCCGCAAGCTGCCCTTTCGTCCTGAGCTCTCTCTCTGCAAGTTCTAAGAACAGAGTTTCACTACGCAGAGGGTGTAAGTTGGTGGCCCACAGGAAACCATCCCTAAGACATCACTTAAAAAAAAAAAAAAAATCAGTAGGCCGGGCGTGGTGGCTCATGCCTGTAATCCTAGCACTCTGGGAGGCCGAGGCGGGAGGATTGTTTGAGCTCAGGAGTTTGAGACCAGTCTGAGCAAGAGCGAGACCCCATCTCTAAAAAAAATTAAATTAAATTAAAATTAAAAAAAAAATCAGATAAAACTCACGGGGTCCGCTTCCCTTGGACAAATTGGAAGGATCTACACCCCAGGCCCCGTGTTCTTGTAAGAACTCCGTCCCCTGTGGACAGGCAGGTCCTCTTGCATGTGCCACAAACCCGCCCCACCCTGTCTTCTCCCTGTCACGAGGCCAGCCGCCTGTTGACAGTACTGGGCTCGCCCGCCCTGTTTCTCGTGTGTGTGGCTGGCTTAATTCATGTCTTTATCGGCCTCCACAGTCTTTCTCCTTATCCGGACCCAGATATGCACGTGTGTGTGCACATTAGCTTGAGTTTGTGACCCCACTGCGAAATTTGTGTTATATTGCTGGGAAAACTGGTCACCTGGGAAGGTTTGTATTCTTCTCGCTTTGCAGAGAAGTTCTTAGCGGAGGTCGCCTAATCCCTCCCACCCTTTCTCCGACGCCGGACCGTGCAACGCATTGAGCGTGTGGAAGTGATTGGGGTAGTCCGTGTTTAAAAATCAATGTCTTTCCTTTCAGATAACTAAGAGATGCGTCAAAGGTTCTACAGAGAAGAACAAGATCAGACTGCAAAGAGTAAGACATTTTCCCCGAAATAGAAAATTAGCTCGCTGTGGGTTTTTGCATTCATAGTGAGCAAAGCCCTTTACACGTCCTCTGGTCCCGTTTTCACCTTTTCCCCTGCTTTTTCTGACTGTTGTTTTGATTCTTGCTTCATTTTACCTAACCGGGTAATGGGGCTTGTGCCTCTTGGACTGCAGTGTTTGTTTTTAGCTGCACTAAACCCAAAGGTTCTGCGAGTAGCTTTTGTTAGTGGTGGTAGTAGCATTGCCACCGTCTAATAGCCAAACATCCCATGGTGGTTTAAACCGGCCTTCCCAGGAGCCTGGGCCCTGCACTAGCCCGGTGATTACTGTTTAGTGGTTCCCTGCTGAGCCCCCTAATCCGTTAGGGGACTGGGGGGGGGGTGTCACTGCCTTTCCCTTCACACACAACAATGGGGGTTGTTGCTTAAAGGCCTTCCCCACCCCCCACTGTGGCCACTGGGGTGTCTCCTGTGGCTCCACTCAGCTTTTGTGGGTCAGAGTTTGGGTTGGTTTTTCTGCTTCCAGTTTATGTCATTCTTTATTGGAATTTCAGAGCTGTGTGTGCGTGAGGGGGCCGAAGAGATCTGATCAATCAAGGTTTCTAGAAACCTCTGATTTCTTATTTAGCAGTAGGGCAGGAGACTCCCCCGTCACCACCCCACAGTGACACAGACAGTCTCCGTGTTCAGAACAGTGACCTTCAGGCACCCTGCCCATCACGTTCAGACATGCAGGACACTTGGCAAGAAACGCGCACTCAGACATCTCCCAGGGCGTGCCCCCGTGGCTCCTGTGAAAGCAGCCAGAGATTTATCGGGGCAGATTGAGAACCCTTCCTCAGAGACAAGGGCAGATAGTCTTACGCCCAAACCAAATGCCAGTTGTGAGGCCCCTGACCATTGTGGGGCCTGTCTTGGGTGGGCGATTGTCCTGTGAGAATCACCTTGTGCTGTGTTGGGAGGTGACTGTCCCTTCTGCCAGGCAGGTGAGCTTGTTCCACGTTAATTTAAGATTCTGTAATTCCTCAGTTCCCCGGGCCACACACCACGTCTTTGGAAGGAGGAACGGACATGGCCAAGTGTTCCTACCTCAAAGAACACAGAAGAAACTGGTTGTCACCCCCAACTACTCAGTTGTGAAATGACACTGCCCTGTTAGTGGAGAGATTACTCTTCATCCTTCCTTAAGGCTTAACCTTTTCTTGTATCCGGAGGGATGATTTCAAAGAGAAAACTTTATATTTTGGCTTTTTGTTTGTTTGCTTGGCTTTTGTTTGTTCTGTGTTTTTGTTTATCCCCCACTGTTTTAAGGCTTACCCGGCAGGTTCCCTGTCCTTGCCTCACTTTTCATTTCAGTTTCCTGTCCATTTCAAAAGAAATCGAATAAACCTTGTCTGGTAGTTTGGGGAGGCAGGGTGTGGAGGGAAATGTGTTTGTTCCAAAGATGGGAAGGCAAAAGCTGTAGATATTTTCGTGTCCTTATTCTACCATAGCTTTTTGGTCAAATGAACGCACTTCAGACCTAGCAAGGGAGACCTCAATCCAGGGGTGGAGGGATGCTTCCTTTTAATTTGTTTCCTAATTAAGTAAAAAATAAATAAATAAATAAATAAGCTTTGCCTCATGTTTAAAGATTTTGTTTCAGTAAATCTTGTACTGAATTGCCCATAAGATGCTGGGACAAACGGCTAATTCCTATCATTTTCCTCCTGACTGGAGGAAATATAATAGATTAAAAAGTCACTCATGGCCAGGTGCAGTGGCTCATGTCTGTAATCCCAGCACTCTGGGAGGCCAAGGTGGAAGGATCGCTTGAGGCCAGGAGTTGGAGGCTGCAGCCAGCTATGATGACACCACTGCACTCCAGCCTGGGCAACAGAGCAAAACCCTGTCTCAAAAAAAAAAAAAAAAAAACAAATCACTCCGGCAGGAGGGTCACCCGCGGCTTTGTCTCGTAGGACCAGGAGCGCCTGGGCAAGCAGCTCAGGCTCCGGGCAAAGAGAGAAGAAAAGCAGAAGCTGAAAGAGGAGGCCCAGCGGGCCAGGGAGGAGGCCAAGAAGAGGAGGGAGGAGGAGAAGGAGCTGAAGGAGAAGGAGCGGCGGGAGAAGCGGGAGAAGGATGAGAAGGAGAAGGCAGAGAAGCAGCGGCTCAAGGAGGAGAGGCGCAAGGAGAGACGGGAGGCCCTGGAGTGAGTGGACCCCAGTGCTGCAGCCCTGGCAGTGGCTCCCCTCCCTCCCTCTCACGCATGGGGCATGTGCTGAGCCCCAGACAGGCTGGAAGGTGGCTCTGTCCACCCGGGACCCTCCTTCTGCTTCCTTCCAGCCAACTCGGGCTCTTCAGGAAGGAGCTTGGGCTTGTCTGTGCCGACCATGCACCTGCTAAGCTGAAGCTCGTTTATTGTCTTATATTCTAGTCACAGGAAAAACTTTACTAGCTATTTTTCATTTTTATTTGTAGAGACCTATTGTAGTAGCCCGTTGGTAAATGTAGGTCTACTATGGAGCATGTGACAGCCTTGTAGTAAGCATGAACATAGTTTACATTCCTTTAATGCAAAGTGAAATGCTTACTGTGTACGTAACCGTGGGGCACTGCGGTCACTTCTAGAACCAAAGCCCAGGGTTGGCTGAAATCGCACTTGCTGTCTCTTTTACAGGGCCAAGCTCGAGGAAAAGAGGAAAAAGGAAGAGGAGAAACGGTTACGAGAAGAAGAAAAGGTAGAGTGTTTCCCACGGGGCATCTGTGCTCTCGCCCGTTGGAGAAGCGGGTGTCCTAAGTGGGGTCCTTGCCTAAATTGCTGCCTAACGCTCTCTTGGTCTGGGGACAGCAAGTGGCTCCCACAGGGACAGAAGCATCTATCTAGATACGTTCTTATGGCTTATTCTCACTGCCAACTTGTCACACATCCCCTGGCCGAGGATGGCACAGCTGCCCATAAGGACGACTCTGATGTTTCAAGGTTGGCTGGCACATGGTTGCTGGTCAGTGGGTTCTGAGAGCTGAAATCCCAATCGTACCTTCAACTTACTGCTCAGGATTCAGCTCTGGGAGGCCTTGGCACGTTTTACAACACACACTGTCAGGCTGGGTGCTGTGGCTCACGTCTGTAATCCTAGCACTCTGGGAGGCCAAGGCCAGAAGATTGCTTGAGGCCAGGAGGTCAAGACCAGCCTCAGCAAGAGCGAGACCCCATCTCTACTAAAAATAGAAAAATTAGCTGGGCTTGGTGGCGCCTGTAGTCCCAGCTACTCAGGAAGCTGAGGTAGGAGGATCACTTTAGCCCAGGAGTTGGAGGCTGCAGTGACCTATGATGACACCATGGCACTCTAGCCCAGGCAACAGAGTGAGACTCTGTCTCAAAAAAAAAAAAAAAAAATTAAAAAAACAAAACACACACTGTCCTTCCTCATCTCTTCCTCCTCCTCCTCATCATCTTCTCTTACGTTGCAGCGCATTAAAGCAGAGAAGGCTGAGATCACGAGGTTCTTCCAGAAACCAAAGACCCCGCAGGCCCCCAAGGTGAGCTGCTTGCCCTGGCTGCAGTGTCTGTGCTTTGTGAGGCCTTTGCTCTTTAAACTCAAAAGGGCATTCGTGAGGTGCTCCAGTGGGAAAACAAAAACAAAAGGTACCTTGTGACCAGCTGGCTTCCCCTTCATCAGCAGGGAGGGAGCCTCTGGGGACCCCAGGCGTGGTTATTCCTGGTAAAGTCTGCAGGTTCAATATTTTGTCATTTACTTTGTCCCCAAAAGGCAAAAAAGTGGCGCATTTGATAAACAGTGCTGTTTTCAGAGGCTGCTTCGTGAACGGTTTCCTACTGGGGCATGAGGAGATGACATGGTCCTTACCGGGGAATTTGTGCGCGAGATGGGGCGGGCGTAGCTATGAAACAAAAGTGCATTCAGCAGAGTTTACTTTCCCAGCCTGGTGTGGGTCACCCGGCCATTCAAACCTTCCAAGCCACCATCTGTCTGTGGAGACCCCGGCCTGCCTTGTCCCTTCCCCCAGAGGGGCCCATCTCCTTCCAGATCTTTTCTGTGCACTTAACCCCCCCCACACACACACGTTGTCTTTATGTGCACCTATGATTCAGGGTTAGTCTGAATTTATCACGTTGCCTCCTTGGTTTACTTAGCCGAGTCTTCGATTTTTGCCTTTTGCCATGTTGGTACGTTTAGATGTATTGTATTCTTATTTCTCCTTTTTTTTGTGGCTCTGTCTTTTTATCTCAAGATGTTTACTGGCAGTGGTTGAACAAGGTGCACAGCGTGACAATCTGACGTGCACACTCACCGTGCGGTGATGGCCACAGATCCACCCACCCCATTCCTTTTCATTGCTGCGCAACATTTCATAAAGCAATGGTGTCGCAGTTTATATGCCCTGTCAGTGGCGCAGCGGAGGTGGCACAGAGTTCACAGCAAGGGCCTGGGCCCTTGCTTTTCCCCATGCGGACAAGGAATGTTCCCAGCACCCTTTCATGAAAAAGAACCGCCAGTTCTTGGCCTCAGCTGCACGTTGGAATGGCTGGGGAGCTTTAAAAAATAGCAGAGCCTGGATCTCATCCCAGAGACTCTGACTGGCTCGATTTGGGCTTCAGAGTTTTTAGCAGTTCTCTGATGGCTCTGTGTGCGGCCAGAATGCTGAGGTCTGCCGGCCTCGGCCGTCCTTACATGCTGCCAGCTTGGCATCCACTGGTGCAGGCGCCGAGGACGCTGGAGGAGATCAGGAAGGGGAGCCCAAGTCTACCCACGTGGACAAAGGGCCAAGACCAAGAAACTAGACACAACGTTTTGGATTCACACCAGGCTGCAGCGTTGAAGTCTGCTGTGTGTCATAAGGCACCTTACATTTTAACTGTGTGGCTCCGGGGTCTCGGTTCCCTCACCTGGGCACTGTGGTGTAGGACCTAGTGTCTGGTCCCAGCTCAGAGGGGTGGGAGGACAGGCTTTTTCAGGACTTGTGGTGAGTTTTGACGGCTGTTACAGGGCTACATGATCATCCCATAGTGAGGTGTAGAGTATTTCCATCACCTCAGATGGTGTCCTGTGGTCAGTCCCCCACTGCATGCTGGCCTGGCAGCTGCTAATCTGCCCTGTCCCGGTAGCTCTGTCTTCTCCCGAAAGGTGTAAGTGGACTCACAGCACGTGGGTGAGTCTCAGCCCATCCGCCATGTGTCTGAGCTTCGTTCTCTGCACCGCTCGGGGTCCCATCGTGTCTCGCCTTGATTTCAGACCCTGGCCGGCTCCTGCGGGAAGTTTGCCCCCTTTGAGATCAAAGAGCACATGGTTCTTGCCCCCCGGTGTCGGGCCACCTTCGACCACGACCTCTGCGAGCAGCTGGACCAGCTCCTCCAGCGGCAGAGTGGGGAGTTCTCCTTCCTGAGAGACCTGAAAGGCCGGCGGCCCCTCAGGTCAGGACCCACCAGGGTTTCCAACCGGAACTCCGACATCGTTAACAGGTTAGAGCCCAGAGACTGTCCTGTGCCCGTTGGAGAAGCCCAAGGGCGGTAGTCAGAGTTGTGGGGAGCTCGGGGCAGGGGCTCTGGCCCCGGCCTGCTATGATCTGCTGCGGCCCTCGGGCCGTCGTCCCCTTCCGACCCAGTCCTCCAGTCTGTCTCTGGAGGAATCTTGTCTCTGTGCTGGTCTCCACTGAAGGGCACCCCCTGTTCTCTCCAATGCGTGTCTCACAGCACCCCCCCCTTACTAAAGATGCTGTGGGGCAGCACCCGGGCCCCTCCCTCCCTGTCTCCCACTAAGCTGCATCCTCCTTGGTCTGCGTCCCCGAGTCCCTGCCCCTTACTGTTCTTGGGGAACAGGTGGTGCTGCTGCTCTACGATCACCATCTTCTCAGGTGTGTTGTGGCCAACTTCACGGAGGAGACCCCGGGTGGCACGTGAGCAGGTTCCTGAGAGCAGTGTTTTCCCTTCCCAGTGACGTTGTGATCGTGGAGAGTGGGGAGGTCGCCAGCGTTCCCGAGCGGAGGAAGTTTGGCAGGATGAAGCTGCTGCAGTTCTGTGAGAACCACCGGCCAGCATACTGGGGCACGTGGAACAAGCATACAGCGGTCATCCGCCCGCGGGACCCCTGGGCCCAAGATAGGGTAAGCAGGTGGCAGATGTGGCTCTGCGCTCCCCCCGCCCTCCCCTCGTGCCTCACTGGCTCTGGTCTCTCAGACCCAGAGAGTGCACTAGCTTTACTCGGCCCTTCTCTTCCCTCCCTGAAGATGATGGTGACACCCCTGGGTTTCTTTTCTCAGAAGCTCCTGGACTACGAGGTGGACAGCGATGAGGAGTGGGAGGAGGAAGAGCCCGGGGAATCCCTGTCCCACAGCGAAGGGGTAAGGACAGGCCTGGGGCGATGTCAACTTCTAACCCGAGGCTGTGGCGGCCCCAAGCCAGGTCTGCTCACAGGTGCCTGGTGTCTGACCTGGAGTGTGGCCTGAAAATCCAAACCCACAGTTCATATCTGGATGTCCAGCTCCTCTTGAAAAACCTCCTTTGGGGACAGTCACGCGCCTGGCAGCTGTGGGTTGGAGTTCAGTTCACCGTGGTCCACACACTCCCTTCTCTCTCACCTCCAGCCTGCTGTGCTTCCACTCTGCCTGGCTCCCCAAGCCCGCTGGGACCTAATGGGGTTTGTGCTGACCCTCGCAGTGTCCGTAGGAACAGCCCTACACACAGCAAATGTTGACAAATTTTTGTCACAGGGTCTTGCTTTGTCACCCAGGCTGGAGTGCAGTGGTGTCATCATAGCTCACTATACCCTCCAACTCCTGGGCTCAAATGATCCTCCCTCCTTGGCCTCCCAAGTAGCTGGGACTACAGGAGCACACCACCCCTCTCGGCTAACTTTGACAATTTTTTTATAGATATGGGGTTTCACTATGTTGCCCAGGCTGGTCTCAAACTCCTGGCCTTAAGTGATCGTCCCGCCAAAGCACTGGGATTACAGGTGTGAGCCACCACACCCAGCCCAGGTTTACATTTTCGTGATGAGGCACGTGCTCTGTTTCCCATATGATGAATTTACCTTTTTTTCTCTTTTTGAGGATGACGATGATGAAGTGGGTGAGGACGAAGATGAGGATGATGGGTTTTTTGTGCCCCATGGGTACCTGTCTGAGGACGAAGGCGTGATGGAGGTGAGGGAGGGAAGGGACAGTGACAGTGGGTCCCTACCTGCTCACAGGTGACTCAGCACGCGCCCCACCTTCACTGCAGCCTCAGGGGGATTCTCCATGTGTTGGTTTGCAGAAGTGGGGAACCTGAACTTGGTTTTGCCTGGGAGGGTGGAGGACCTTGCAGAGGTCAGAGGAGATTCCAAGAGAGGGGAGCTGTAGGAGCAGAAACCCTGGGGAGAGGGAGCAGCTGTGGCCCGTGCATTAGAAGGATGGAAACCTTTTTAGCTGAAGAACAGTTCACCGGCACCACGACACGAGCACACCTTAAGTATTCAGTTTGGTGACTTTTAACCATGGAGCGCATTTGCACAATCAAAACTGTCCCGTCTCTTAGGGAGGCTCCCCTGTGTTCCTGCAGGTGGGCCTGCCTGCCACCACTGTCTAAATTCTGTAAGAGCGTGGAACTTTTGAGCAAGTCGTTTTTGGAGCTCCGAAGTCCCGTTGGGGTGCAGTGTTTCAGGGTGGAGATTCAGTGAGAGGTCTGGCGGGGTCAAGCATGAAGGGCGAGCATTCCTTGTGCATCTCTGACCAGGGTGGCCTAATCGGGTCTCACTACACCCTCAGAAGTATCCATCTCAGAGGGTGGTCTCGGGCCGTGTGGGCTGGGGCCTGGTCCTATTGGACAGCTCTATGATCCCACATTGACCAGGGAATTCAGAGTGGCCTTAAGAAAGGCCTAGTGGATGAGGTCTTTAAAATATTAATATCTGTGGCTTGCCCAAAGGAGTCGGGGTGTGGGTTATCGTTCAGTCCAGAAATGCTCTCTGCCTGCGTCCTCTCGTCATGGGGCTAGAGGAGGGAAGACCAGGACACAGTGGGTGCCTGTGGAGGTGGCGTGTCCTGCACTGGCCGGACTCCCCGCCCCGACTCCCTGAGTAGCACCGTGCCCCATCCTCTCCTCTGGGTACTGGAACAGCAGAGAGTGCCCAGGGCTGAGACCCTCGGGTAAACCTCTGCTTCCCGACCTGCCAGGAGTGCGCCGACCCAGAGAACCACAAAGTTCGCCAGAAGCTGAAGGCCAAGGAGTGGGACGAGTTCTTGGCCAAGGGGAAGCGGTTCCGCGTGCTCCAGCCCGTGAAGATCGGCTGCGTGTGGGCGGCGGACGGGGACCGTGCAGGCGCTGACCTGAAGGTGCTGCAGCAGTTCACGGCCTGCCTCCTGGAGCCCGTGCCCACCGAGGAGGAACAGACGCCCAAGGCCTCCAAGAGGGAGAAGAGGGACCAGCAGAGTGAGTGAGGGGTTGCGTTAGGAGGGAGAGACAGGCAGGGGATTGGTTGTGTGGGCACCGCCCTGGCTTAAATCCCGTACCAGGCTGCCCACCCCTGCGCCGGCACTCAGTGAGGGTGGAGGAGCCCTGTGCAGTCCTGCCTCCGTGCCCCATCTCCATGTCTCACGTTCATGTCCCCCCTCCCACCAGTCCTGGCCCAGCTGCTGCCGCTGCTGCACGGCAACGTGAATGGGAGCAAGGCCATCATCCGCGAGTTCCAGGAGCACTGCCGCCGGGGACTGCTCAGCGGGGACGCCGGCAGCCCCCCGAGTCCCTCCTCTTCCCGCCCACAGACCCCCACCGTGGACACCGCCGTCCCCTCCAAGGCCAGGCTAAAGCGGATCATCTCCGAAAACTCAGTGTACGAGAAGCGACCGGACTTCAGGATGTGCTGGTACGTCCACCCGCAGGTGCTGCAGAGCTTCGACCAGGAGCACCTGCCCGTGCCGTGCCAGTGGAGTTACGTCACCATGGTGCCCTCGGCCCCCAGAGAGGACAATGGCGGTGTCCCCGCCACGGGGCCCGGCCAGGGAACGCCCATCTCACTGAAGAGGAAGTCGGCGGGCAGCATGTGCATCACCCAGTTCATGAAGAAGCGGCGGCACGACGGCCAGGTGAGGGGTCGGCGGGGGTGGGGGTGGGGCACTGCTGTGGCACTTTTTTTTTTTTTTTTTAAGGAACTACTTTTAAGCAGTTATTTTTGGTCCTGAGTTTCTACGTATAGTTTGTGCAAACGTAGAATGGCACGTGTCTGCCGTAATAGGATTGTGCAGACAAGTTTCTCTGCCCTGAAATCCCATGTGTGCACATGTTCGTTCCTCTGGCAACCACCGATCTTTTACTGTCTTTGTGGCTTTGCCTTTTCCAGAACGTCCTACAGTTGGAACCACACAGTATGTAGCTTCTTGCATTTAGTGATATGCATTGGCAGTTCCTCCTCGTCTGTTTGTGGCTTGATAGCTCATTTCTTTTTCACACTGAATAATATTCCATGCAGTCAGGTTTTTATTTTTGTGCTATCGTTCTTTATTTCTGCATTCGTTGAGCGCAGTTATTAAGCGCTTTTTCGGCACCAGGCACCCTGACGCGTCTCATAGACGCAGGGAGGCACACGACGCCATCTGGTTACAGCAGCCCGTTGAGTGGGCGGCTGTGTGACTACAGACTCATGAGGGCCTCGGAAGAGCAGGTGCGTGGGCCGTGGGATGCGTAATGGGAGGCTGCCTGGTCCTGCGAAGGGAAACCCTTGTGCTCAGAGAGTTGGGGCCCCTGGAGCCCGGCCCCGGCCACAGATAGGCTTCATCAGTGTTTAGTGTGTGCTCTCTGCCCTCCCTGAGCTGTGAGGGTAACGGAGTTTCTTTTTTTTGAGACATAGTCTCGCTCTGTTGCCCGGGCTAGAATGCCATGGCATCAGCCTAGCTCACAGCAACCTCAAACTCCTGGGCTCAAGCGATCCTCCTGCCTCAGCCTCCCGAGTAGCTGGGACTACAGGCATGCGCCACCATGCCTGGCTAATTTTTTCTATATATTTTTAGTTGTCCAGTTAATTTCTTTTGTCCCTCGGTCCTCCCACGTTAGGAACATGGCTCTATGTCCCTGAGCGCTGCTGTTACTCCTTTCCCTTGAGGCTGTCCTCGTGACTGTATGTAACCTGCATTTCTGTTCATGGAAAACAATGGTCACGCCAAACACTATAGGTGAATTACTCCATCTGGTGGGTGGTAGGCACCTCGGGTACCTAACCTCCAGGAAAGAGAAGATGCTCCCGGTTAGACTAGAGCAGGCCAGAGAGTTGGTGTCTGGGAAAGCCCATGACCCGCGGCCTCTGCTCCCTGCCACTCGTGTGGGCGGACCCAGGCTGCACAGGAGGGAGTGGAGGGATAGCTGCTGAACTGTGGAGGGGGTGCGTGTACATATTTTTGATTAGGTTGGGCTTTTTTCATTTTTAAGAGCTTTATAATCTTTTCGCTTAGCGCTCAGAATCGGTGTTCACAGGCATCCTGACCTAGTGGGACCAACAGGGCCAGCTCTGCTGCCAAGTGTCTGTGACACCGTAGGGTGCTTCAGCTCTTTGGGCGTTAGTTTTATTTAAAAATTTTAAAATGCGGCGAGGGTCTGTTTGTCCTCTCCAGTAAAACACATCCTGTGATATCAAAGTGACAGGGAAAGAACCGTCTTCTGTCCCCGTAGTTGCTAAACGTTTCCTTACTGCTGTTCTCCGGAGCCCCGGCTCTTCTGTCTGCATTTAGCACATCCATGCGGCTGCGGCAGTGAGATGGCAGCTTTCCTGCCAGCACAAGCTGCCACAGCTCTGAGCACAGTGGGGCTTGGCGTCGTGTTTTAAAGTCTGTCTCGTGCCAGGAGGGCAAAGGGTGGTGATTGCTCTGGAAGGCTTTGGATCCAAAGAAAACCTAGTGGGTCAAATGCTTGCATTTCCCATATGGAGGGGCCGGCTCTGAAGAAAAGGGTTTGTTCCTTTTCCTTAGTACTCCCAGGCAGACACCTCCAGATCCAAGTGCCTGTCTAGCAGAGTCTAGGGGGCTCTTACAGTTCTTTGGTTTTTTTTTTGTTTGTTTGTTTGCTTTTTTGAGACAGAGTCTCACTCTGTTGCCTGGGCTAGAGTGCCGTGGCGTCAGCCTAGCTCACAGCAACCTCAAACTCCTGGGCTCAAGCAATCCTCCTGCCTCAGTCTCCCGAGTAGCTGGGACTACAGGTATGCGCCACCATGCCCGGCTCATTTTTTCTATACATATTTTAGCTATCCATATAATTTCTTTCTATTTTTAATAGAGACGGGGGTCTCGCTCTTGCTCAGGTTGGTCTCGAACTCCGAACTCCTGAGCTCAAACGGTCCGCCCACCTCGGCCTCCCAGAGTGCTAGGATTACAGGCATGAGCCACAGCCTGGCCTCTTATAGTTCTTTGAAATGACCTCGGGGAGGGTGGGCCCAGGGGAGTGGAGCCCCCACCCCAGGAATTGACAGGGCTGCAGGCGTGAACCCCGACTGGCCAGATGCTGTGCTCTTAAATGCCGGGCCAGGAAACCAGGTTGCTGCTCTGATGTTTTGAGAAGTAGGCTCCCTGTTGAAATAAGTGCATCTCCTTCTGCGATGGTTTTCTTATTCTCTCCCAGAGAGCGTGAGTGTGGAGGCGCACGTTTGCCACTTGATGCGTTTTTCTGTGATGAAAGCAAATGAAAACAGTTCACCAATGTCACTGGAAATTCAGACCCTTGGGGGAGGCCTTCCCCACCCCACCCTGCCCCTGCAGGGACCCCCTGCACAGTTGCCCAGCGGGGCTCTCCCCTGCAGACCTGGTCTGAGCAGAGCTCCACTGAACAGAAAGTCTGGCGCCGAGGCAGAGGCAGGGAGATGCGCAAGGAAGAAAATACTGACTGGCTGAGTTCTCGGCCATTTCTTTAAAATAATAAATTCAGAGAAGAATATATGTTTATCAATTGCTCTTTCAAACCAATCCAGAATTTTTTGATTGGTTTGAAAGAGCAATTGATAAACATTTATTTTTTGATCCAGAATTGCTTTTGATTCAAAAGCAATTCACCAATTGCAGACAGGCATGGCTTAACAACAGGGGTCTCTGTTCAGAGCAGTGCGTGGCTGTGTGAACCTCACAGAGCACGTAGGCAAACCTAGATGGCAGCAGTGCCTGCTAAACGCCCAGGCCACCTGGTGTAGCCTGTTGCTCCTGGCTGTGCACCTGCACAACAGGTTTCTGTCCTGTATACTGTGGGCAGCTGCAACATAATGGTAAGTATTTGTGTCTCTAAACATATCTAAACACAGAGGAATCGCAGCACAAATACGGTGTCATGATCTCATGGGACCACCATTGTGTAACGTGATCCATCGTCAACAGAAACGATGGTGGTGGTGGTTTTTGGAGATCTGTCTTTAATTCATTTTCGAGAACCTGCGAAGTTTTCCTCTGGTCCTAGACTCTCAGACAGACTTCTCACGTCTGGACAGTTTGTTGTCAAATTGGGTCCAGGATGTTGGGAGCTCCCAAGTGTGTGGGGAGTCAGGGGGAGGGCCCTCCCCCCGCCCCACAAAGGCCCTAGAGACACGGCCGCCTCCAGGGCACCAGCGTGGACGTCTCCTGCTCCACCAACAGCCGTGCACCCTGTCTGCCTAGGTCGGTGCTGAGGACATGGACGGCTTCCAGGCGGACACAGAGGAGGAGGAAGATGAGGAGGGTGACTGTGTGATCATGGATGTCCTGGATGCTGGGGGTAAGAGGGCTCCCCCACCTGGGCTTTGGGACTGGCAGGGAAGGGGGACTTTTGCTCTGTAAACAGCACAGGGTTGAGCTGAAGCCCAGAGAGGGCTGAGGCCGGTAGGTTGCCTGTGTCTGGGCAGCGGGTTCCAGCCCAGGCCCTGTCGGGGGGGCTGTTTGGGCACCGCTGCGGGCACAGCCTCTGCACAAGCTTCTCCAAGGAGAGCGGGACAGCTGCCTCTGTGGCTCTGGGAGCCCGAGATGCGTGCCCCTCAGCCTCGGTGCTGCCTCAGTTTCCTCGACTTTGCCGTGGGAGCCTCCTGCCTTCCTGGAGGGTCAGGCTCACTGAGAAGTAACCGCAGAAACTGCACAGGTGTGAGACAGACGTGTGGCTGAAACCGTAGGTCCCTCAGTGGCATCAAGGAAGGCCCTGGCATGGATGTGAGGGCTGACATGCAGCAGCAGTAACGATGACAGGGCTGACACTGGCTGCTGTGGCCACAGTGCCCCAGGGGCATGGGCTGGATGACTTGGGGGTCAGGGAAGGGCTTGCCGAAGAGCTGAGGGAAGTGCACAGGCCCTGGTGCAGGCATTCGGGGAGCGAGCGTGGTGGAAGGGGGCCCACATCACCCCCTGCTCTGAGTGAGGGCGGGTCATGTCAGCTGGAGCTCTCCAGCAGGGGACTGGCAGCCTGAGCCTCCCCTTCTTCCCACTGTGGGATTAGGGTCCCAGCCCCATGGGCTCCCAAGGCTGTCTCAGGCCCCCATTGGCAGCAGGTGGGGGCTCCTAGCCAGGGAGCCTGGGCACGGCCAGTGTAAGACCCCTCCCTCTCGCCCCCAGAGGTTCGGGCTGCGTGCGGAACCACTTCCGGAGCTGGGATTGCCGTGGGAATGGACACCAGTGAGAGCCCCCTGCCCCCGAGCCCTCTTAGCGCCTCCTGAGAGCGCCCGCCCCAGGCCGGCGACATTTGTGTATAGCATGGTCGGGATGTCCTCGGACGCAGACCAGACCCAACTCTTGTGTAAAGAGCACTTTGTCCTGCTTCACAGGCCTCCTCGGAGGTTCAGAAAGTTTATATAGGATGCTTGATTGGTTCTTCTTGGTATTTGTAAAAATGTCCTCAAAAGCTGCATATTAATCTGCCCTTTAATAAAGCATTATTGAGACGTGATGGCCTGTATGGGGAAGCCGGTAGCACCCCCAGGCTCAGGGACAAGCTGGGATCCAATGCTTGTAAATGAATTGAAACACCAGCGCGGCTGCTGTGACGCGGGCGCCTGGGCGCAGCATGGGAGTGTATAAACTTACTGTCTAGCCCTGACGCCGTGTGCTGTCGTCTCTGAGCAGTGTCTCTCTGAGCGGGCGTGCGCTCGCCTGCGGTCCAGCCCCACGTGGGTTCTGGGCGTCTCCGTCGAGCTTCGTGCCCTGCGGGAGCCCCGTCCTTCTGTTAAGCCCCCGGCACACGTCAGCCCCTCCGGTCCTCGGGTGGGCAAGGAGAGTGTGTTCCTGGAGACCTGCTGGGTCACATGCCTCAACTGAGCACTGGCCCCGAGGTCAGGAATGTCTTGGGGTCCCAGGAGGGGCTGGGTCTTGAAGAGGTGGCATCCTCCTGCCCTAGGGTCAAGGTGTGTCTGTCCCCACTGCCACAGGGGCAGGAGCTGGCTGTGCACGTGCAGAGCACTTCAGCATTGACAGGGCGAGGCCGGGGCCGCCTTCCTCCCCAGCCCCATGGGGTGGGGCTGCAAACACCGCAGTTGCAGGGGGAGGGGACCAGACCTCTGCCCGGCATTGCAGCCTCATCCATCCCCACTGGTCAGGGACACGTGTGACCTTGGCCAGGCCTTCCTGCTGGAAAGCAGGACAGGAACGTGTCTGAAGCAGAAACCCCACCCCTGTGCAGTCCCTTAGACTAGTTTTACTGGACACCTGACAACTTGGGTCCCAGTGACAATTGGGGGCACATAGGGAACATGAGAGGGACCAGAGTGAGGGGTCTCTGTTCTCAAGCTGAGCACCCAGCATAGCAGTGCTGGGGTCTGAGATAGGGCAGCAGACAGGTTGGGGTGACACGGCAGGGAAATAGGCAGCTGCTGGTGGCCCAAGTATGATGAAAAGCCTCCTGGCTCAATAGTTTTTAAATCACATAGGGGGACATGGTGGTGCGCACCTGTAGTCCCAGCTATGCGGGAGGCTAAGGCAGGAGGATCACTTGAGCCCAGGAGTTGGAGGCTGCAGTGAGCTGTGATGATGCCACTGCACTCCAGCCTGGGTGACAGAGCGAGACCCTGTCTCAAAAAAAAAATCACACTTGTGGCCTCAGAGCTTTGAGTCTGTCACTCAGGTGACAGTGGCCACAGGCATCTGGGGACAGTCTAAAGAGAGGAGACCCAGGTGTCCTCAGGAAGATCAGCCACATGGGGCCAGCCTGGGGTGGGGGCGAGGGTGAGGGGCCCATCCAGGGGCCGGCAAGAGCCCAGGCCCGGGCACCCCCGCCCCAGGTGCAGACCCCTCTTCTGCCAGTCAGCTTGTGGGACCCAGTCCCGTCTCCCTGTGCGTGTCCTGGGGCAGCTGTACCAAATCAACTCAGCAGCTTAAAGCAACACACGTTTGTCATCTCACGGCTCTGGAGGTCGGGAGTCTGACACGGCCCTCACTGGGCTGATGTTAAGGTGTGGCAGGGCTGGTCCCTCCTGGGGGCTCCAAGGAAGAACCCGCCTCCCGCCTTTCCCAGCATCTAGCGGCCACCCGTGTCCCTCGGCTCGGGCCCTTCCTCCCCCTTCAGAGCCAGCAGCACAGCATCTTCCAGTCTCTCTGCCTCCGACCCTCCTGCCCCCTCGTGGGAGGACCCTGTGCTGACACTGGGCCCCCGGATCATCCAGAGTGATTTCCTGTCTTAAAATCCTTTATCGTATCTGCAAAGCTCCTTTTGCCACAGGAATTAACAGCTACAGGTTCCAGGAATAGGACATGGACATCTTCAGGGAACACTGTTCTGCCAGCCACAGCAAGCCAGGCCTGTGGGCTCAGCACAGCCCCTGCCTCATCCTGGGAACTCCTCCCTGAAAAGAGGTGGCTCCCCTGGGGGGGCTGGGTGGCCAGACCCTGGCCCCACCTGAGTAGGAGCCAGCCCAGGTCCCAGGTGCCACTCAGCTGGCAGCCGCTGGCCCTGCCCTGGGCCACGTGGTTGGAATGAGGCACCAGGAAGCTATATCCAAACACCCTATTTATTCGGTTTCATAATTTAGTAGTTACAGGTGTCAGCAGCACCCCCCCCCCATGGCAGCCGCAGCGCCCTCTGCATGGGAACCGGGCTGTGCTGCAGACCTGCTCTCCTGCCAGGGAGACACCTGGGGGCTTCATGACGCAGCGGCGCAGCAGCAGGGGAGGGCTCAGCTGGGGGGCCACCCCAGGCCCGCCCCGGGGGGCTCAGGCATCTCCACACCCTCCCCCTGCATGGGGCTCCCCAGCCAGCCTGCTCCCCTCCTGTGCCCTGGCGCAGGGCACATGTTTGCAGAGGTGGCTGGAGGCTCTGTGGGGACAGGGGCGGGCGGGCACGAGACAGAAAATGGGGCTGAGGCCAACCCTGCTTTTATTTCACGAGAGCTTCTCGATGGCCGACAGCAGCTCGGGCTTCAGGATGGATGAGTCAGGCTTGGCCCCTGCAGCCTTGACGTCCTCTAGCACGGCTGCGTCCCACGAGAAGGTCAGGAGGGCCGAGGGCACCTGCCGAGGGGCCGGCAGCTTGTCACCTCTTCTCTGCACAGCAGCACAGCGGGAGGACACAGCCGGGCAGCCGGCCGTTCCCATGACGGGCCCCTCTGGGGGCCACCTGGGCTGGGGATGTCCTCCTGCTCCCCCCACGAGCCCCTGCACGTCCAGCCCAGCCTGGCTGCTCGGTTCTGCCCCCTGGAGGGCTCTGGGGACCCAGCACACCAGCTGACACCCCCCACCCCCCAGCCATTACTGGTGGGAAACTGAGGCACAGAGGAGTCACGAACTCAACAACCACGCCGCCACTAAGTAGAAAAGAGGGATCCACAGCCAGGCTCTGCCCAGGTCCCCGCTCCTGAGCACGGCCCCTGCCGTGGAGCACCTCCCTGTGCTGACCCACGGAGAAGCCAGAGAGCATCCGGGGAGGAGGAGGAGCTGCTGCGGACGCCGTCACTCACCAGCCCACACTCGTTCAAGGCCAGGTTCTCGTCCTCCGACAGCTTCTGCCCTCCCGAGGCCAGCAGCTCGAAAGGCAGCCAGTCGCTCTGCAAGGCCTCACGGACGAACCCATAGACCGCCGCCATCCGCTCCCGGGCGTAAAAGGTCCCTGGGGAGTGGGACAGTCAGAGCAGGCCTGGGGCCCCAGGGCCCACCCAGCTGCCCTCCCCGGGCTGTGGGCCGGGCTGTGGGTGCCCACCCTGCAGCAGGCAGCCATCGGGCAGGCGCACGCGCAGCAGCGTGTAGGTGTACTTGCGCAGCTCCCGCTGCTCCTCCTTCTCCCGCATGGCCTTGGTCCGCAGCACGCTCAGCCGCTCCACCGCGTCGGACCTGGGCACGCAGGAGGCTCAGGCCGCTGGTCCCAGCATCCCCGCCCGCCCCACCTGCGGGCACCCTGCCCACCTGAGCCTCTGCTCCCGCTTGATCTCCTCTGCTGTGAGGTTGAAGAAGTCCCCGGGCAGGTCGAACTGCGAGGCCAGGGGCGATGGCCGGAAGACGCGGCGCTGCCGGTGCAGGGTGGCGCGCACGGGCTCGGCGGCCAACAGGTGCTCCCTGTGCCTCTCCAGGCTCTGGGGCTGGGCCAGCATGGCCTCGCTCAGCACATAGAACTCCTCGGGGCCCTCTGCAGAAAGCACAGGGGACAGCACGCTGCTAGCCGGACCCGCGCCCGGTCCTCCCACCACCCCGCGCCCAGGCCTGTCTGCTCTTACCCTTGTCGGCAACTGGAAGCATCACCTTCTGGAACCCGATGGCCTCGAAAAACTCATGGGCCCCTTCCAGGCAGTTAATGCGCTCCTGGAGGGGAGCTGGAGGTCACAACAGCAACAGGGCTCTGCAGCCCCCCACCCTGAAGGGACCAGCCCCGGGGACTGCCTTGGAGCAGGGCGCTAACAGCTGCTTGGAGGTCGTGGCACCCTGGGCTCCGCAACCAGGCACGGACAGCGAGGTCAGAGGCCCTTGGGGGTGGGGAGGGCAGGCGGGTCCTGGCCGCCAGCATGGGACACCTGCTGCAGCCAACACAGGCCGGGGCAGCCTGTGTGTGGAAAACCTGCTGCAGCCAACGTGCTCCCAAACAATTGCAACTGGAGGAGAGTCAGTGTGCTGGGGGTGGGGGAGAGGGCAGATGACCCATGGACTTGGGGTGACTCTGGGGCACAAAGCCCTTGCTCTGCCAGCTCTGCCCTAAGCAGGCCACACCCGCTGCCTGCAGGCCAGCAGCCCCCACCACCAGTGGGGTCTGTGCTGTGCGGCCTGGCCATGGCAGCCACGCCAGGCTAAGCGCCCTGGAAGGCAGCGCCCACCTGGAACACCTTGTTCTGTAGCTTGATCTTCCGGTACTTCTCCTCTTCCGGATGCAGGTGGATGTTGTCCAGGTACCTGGGGGTGGTGAACAGGGCGCAAGCCCAGGTGGGCCACCCACCCGGCCCTCTCTACCTCCCACCCCCAGGGGACGGCATCCAAGAGCCTTGCTGAGCCTGTGATCAAAGCAAAGAAATAGCCCAGGGACCCAGGGTGCGGGAGAGGGGGGCACCGTGGAAACAGAAGTCACTCTGCAGAGCCCACAGAGGCCTCCCTGGTGGGGGGACCTTGCCTCCTCTGCACAGTCCTTGGGTCCCTGAGGGAAGCTAGGGCTGGGAACCCTGATTCTTTAAACCCCTTCATTTTGCAGACAGGTAAACTGAGGAGGCCCAACCCCTTCCCCGAGGGCTCAGAACAGCGTAGGTGTTGGGGCTCAGGGAGGCTCTGGCCTCACCCCCAGCCCATGCTGCTTTCGGGCCACCTCGGCAGGTCAGGATGGAGGTGCAGGGGGGGAAGGGCTGCATCAGGCCAGGGTGGGGGGGCCGCCACTCACTTGGCAATGGTGTCCACGCCCAGCTTCACTCTGTCGCGGTCCTTGTTGAACGTGTGGATCTTCATGATGGAGGCGGCCACTGGGTCGGTGGCAAAGTGCTGGGGAAGGGGAGGGGAGGCATGTGGGAGGTCATGCGCCTGAGGCCACGCACCCCTCGCTGTCCAGGTGACCAGACTGGGAAGAAGGGTCACGATAACCCTCTCCCAACAGAGCAGTAGCATTTAGCAGACGCCAACTCAACCATGTGCATTGAGCACGCTAAGGACAGGCGAGAGACCCCCCGGGCGGCCCCGGCCCTGCCTGGTCCTGGTCCTGCTGCAGCCAACACGGAGAGCAGAGTCTACCCTCACCTCCTACAGGCCACGTTCACATCACAGATCCCCGCCTGGCACCCTGGGTGCAGCACTCGGCTCCAGCACTGAGACCCACGGAGCCCATGGCTGCTCATTGAACTGCCAGCCACCGTGGACACCATCCCTGGCCTCCTCAGCCCCGCGAGGCACGCTCTGGAAGGACTCCCAGGTTTCCAAGGGGAGGCCGCAAGTCCCCTTTCAGGGTCACAGGGATGCCAGGTGGCAGAGAGGACGCAAATGAGGTCTGTGACCCTCCATGTCTGACATGCAGCGGGGGTAGCCCAGCCCCACCGCTCCCCGGGGTCCCACCTGCTTCTACAGAGGAGGGGGGAGTCACAGCTGGAGATCCGGGGGGGTTCCCAGAGCCAGCCCCGGGACTGTAAACAGCATCCCAGGAGGGAGAGGCTGACGACAGGTCACCTAAGGGAGGGACAAGTTGGGGAACAAATCTGTTCGCACTCAGTATAACCACTGCACGTGGCTACACCCCCGCGTCCCTCTGCAGCCCAGAAAGGCAGCTGGGGGTGGTGAACAGCAGTGCTGCCTGGGGCGATGTATCAGGAGACGGACCACCTGCCCAGGCAGCCCACAGCCTCCGCCCCACCCCCAGACACCCCAACTGAGCAGCAAGAAGCACTCAGCAGCTACCTCTGTGTCACAAGGACCAATGACCCAAGCTCAGCCACTCTCCTGTCAACTGCAAATTGGGACCTAGCCCAGCCTGCCAGTTTAGTTGCTAGGTTGAGACGGGGACGAGGGCAGGAACATCGCAGGGCAGAGAAAGCAGGTCTGCAGAGAGAGAGCACAACAGCTAGGTGGCAAGGCGTCCCCAGAGTACCCAGGAAAGCACACTGGCCCCTGGGAAGAGCCACTGCTCCAAATGCTGCCCTCGGATGAAGTCAGGGCCAGGGTACGTGAACATACAAGGCGCAAGGGAACACGGCGTCCAGAAAGGAACCCAAACCCACACAGGAATTCACTGTGGGATTCCATACCCGTGAGCAAAAGACGGGTATTTTCAATATATCGAGCAAAAATTCAACAGCTATCTGGAAAGAAATAACATTGGCTCCCCGCCTCATACTTTACACAGGGATAAATTCTAGTTGGATCAAAGGCTTAAACATTATAACACAGCAGACAAGCAAAACAACAAAGCACTAGAAAAGCCACAGGACTATTTGAGCACAGCAGTGGGGATGGCCTTTCTAAGTATGACCCGACACCCAGAAGCCATAAAATAAGACAAACACATTTAATCATACAGAGATCAAAAATTTCTATGAGGCAAAGTGACCAAAAGTAGAACCAAAAAATAAACAACTGGGGTAAAATAGCTGCAACTCACTTCATAGGCAAAAGCCTAAATTCCCTAATATGTAAAGAGTGCCTAGAATTCAATAAGAAAAAAAAGAGCCACTGCCCAGTAAAAATGTGCAAAGGATGTGTCCTCATATGAAAACATGACCAACTTAACCCAAAATAAGGGAAATGCAAATTAAATCTATCCTGAGATGTTATTTTCACCTGTCAATCTGGGCAAAGATCAAAAAGTTTGGCAACTTTAGGCAGATGTGGGGGGGGAGGGGATGGGTGTATACATACAGAACGAGTGCGATACACACTGTCTGGGGGGTGGACACATTTGAAGCTTTGACTCGGGGGGGGGGCGGGGCAAGGGCAATATACGTAACCTAAACTTTTGTACCCCCACAATATGCTGAAATAAGAATAAAAAAAAAAGGTTTGGCAACCCACAGTGGTGGAGGGACAGGGAAACGGCTGCTGGAGGGGGTGTGACTCCCCCTAGCCCCTATGGAAGATCATCAGGTTACAACCAACCACCTCACCACTGTAAAGTGTCCCCCTGTCCCAACAACTCCAGTTCTAGAGCTCAGCCTACAATGTGAAGTAATGTCAGATAAGGTTTTTCATGGCACAACTGTGCTTAACTAGCAAGAGATGGGAAATGTCCTATGTGCTCATCAGCAAGGAGGCAGGTTACGTAAGTGACGGAATAACTAGCAGGGGAGCATTACACAGTCACTCGAGAGAATGCGGAACTTGTCTTCCAATGGTTCAGAGAGAAACACACTGGTGATAAAACATATTCGGCAAAAATGTTAACACCTGGCACATACGGGCGGGGAGAAATGTGCCCCTTGCCCCCGACAAAGACAGCCACGTCCTGATCCCTGGAACCTGCAGGGACGTTAAGTCACAGGAGAATTAAGGCAGCAGTTGAATTAAGGCTGCTAATCAGCTGACCTTAAAATAGGGAGGTCATCCTGGATGACCCGGGGACCCAGTGACAGCACAGGGTCCTCCCACAAGGGGGCGGGAAGATCAGAGGATGGGAGGCAGAGAGACTAGAAGACTGCGCTGCTGGCTCTGAAGGGGGAGGAAGGGCCCCCGCTAGACTAGACGCTGGGAAAGGCAGGAGACGGGTTCTCCCCTGGAGCCCCCAGGAGGGACCAGCCCTGCCACGCCTTGATTTTAGCCCAGGGAGGCCCATGTTGGACTCTGACCCCAGAACGGTAAGAACAAATGTGTGTTGTCTTAAGCCACCCAGTTTGTAGAAATTTGTTAAAACAGCATTAGAAAACTCACACCCTAGGTGAAAGGACATGTGAGTGGACTCTTCCAATTTCTCTTTAAGTTTGAAATTAGTTCCAAATAATGAATTACAGTGAGTTCTCCCTTAACATCGCTGATGGTTTCCCAGACTGCGGATTTAAGTGAAACAACGTTGTGTGTCCTTGAATAACCTCATTTCCTCCAACACTGTTGTGTTATAACAATAAGGAAAAAAATTGGTTTCATTATGTGTCGTTTCAAGTATTAAGTCACAATTTCTAAGAACCTACTGACAACGTTAAGTGAGAACATACTGTACAAGAAAAAAAAATACTGTGAAAGTTTTGTGTGCTGATATAATACCTCAGAGTTTCTATGTTAAGTATGAGCAGTATGTGACCTTTTATGTAAAACAAAAACAAAACTATGAGGGCAGAGACACACGTACATGGATAGTTTGCGTATACGCAGGTATCTTGGTAAAGGGACCTCACTACCTAGAGCGCCCCCAGGGAGGGTGGCCAGAGACGGCGGGAGGAAGCCTTTCTCCATCCACTCTTGAGCCTTCTGAGTTCTACACATGTGTGTCCCCTCTTTAGAGAGATCAGAACAGAAACAAAAGCAAATAAAAGCATAAATACAATCAAAGCACTTGCAGGACTTTGCCAGGGCTGGAAGCCACCTGGGGGGTCCTGGAGGTGGCTCGGGCACCGAAAGCTCTGGGGCTTACAGGGGGACACGGGGCTGCCACTCACCGAGAGAATGGCCTCTTTGATGTGGGCATCCCGCTGGTCTTTCCTCAAGGTGGCCCCAGTGAGCGGGCAGGTAAAGTACACGCCAGGCACCGCCAGGTGGGTCGAGCCCTCCTCTTTGGGCTCAGGTACCTGCGGTGGCGAAAGTGTCCGGGTCTGGGCTGTGGACAGAGCTCTGCCACCCTGGAGGCCACCCAAGTGCCACAGTCCTGAAAGCGTGGCCCTTAGAGTCCCCACACTGTTTCTTCCACCTGTTTACCACGGGAGACACCCTGGCCAAGTGACCGGACCCCTCTCCAAGCCTGGTCTATAAAATGTCCCTTTGGGGCCAGCTCAGAATTAAACAAGGCAGGGAACAGAAAGCATGTAGCACCCGAGCTCCTGACAGACTAAGTGCTCGACAAACAGCAGCCTGGGCACCTGCTCGCCCTGGGGAGGAGGCGCTCTGGGCTGGAGTCGGGAGGTCCTGTGTCTTCAATGCGTTCTGGCCACTCTCTGGGCCTCGATTTCTAGGCAACCTCTAGGGTCTCTTCCACGCTTAAATTCAGCAACTCCTCATGCTGCTCTGAACCCTTTCTAGCCAAGCTCTCAGGACCCACCTCCTACAGGAAGATCTCCCTGATTATACCTGTCTCCACGGAGCCCCCCCACTCCCATGGGAGGCAGGAAAGGGTAGTGCCAGGGGACGGGCTTTGGGGCCACCGATGTGGTTCCCTTCTGCCCTTCCTGGTTCTGAGGTGTGGGAGAGAGGACGGCGGCAACACCTCTCTTAACCTCAGCACTCTCTGGAAAAGTGAGACGTGTAATGGCAGCCACCCTCAGGGGTGTGGGGAGCAACCAGTGCACTAACGTGGGTCAAGCCCAACCCTCAGAGCCCAAGTCGGCACCAGGCACTGAGCCCTGAAGGTCCCAGACGACACTGCATGAAAGCAGGGCTCCCAACGACCCTGGGGCCCCAAGCACACAGGCGACACGTCTTCCATGTCTCCCCTCTCCCGGTGAGCCCTTCACGGGGTCTGAGCTGGCCCCAGCCCGAGCTGTCCCGCAGATGTGACGCTGCAGCGGCGATGCTTTTACCACATTGATCCCTGGAACCTCCGGGCTCCCGCTGACGGTGGCTTCGGCTCGAAGTTCCTTTCTCACTGGAAGGAAGGAACAAATGGAGGGGAGGCAGGGATGGACGGATGGCGCGGGGGCCCCTGCCCTGCCCTGGCCGCCTGTGGCCCCTCCTGCAGGGCTTAGTCTGCGCCCACCCTTCTGCCCAACCGTTCCCCCCCCCCCGTGTCTCCTGACCACCAGCTAGTCCTCTGGGCTCAGCCCCCGCCTCCCTTCCTGGAAGAAGCCTCTGGCGGCCGTGACCCCAGACCATGGCAGTCTGCAGCTCTCTGCAGTGGGCACGCTCCCAGTGGCGACTTTAAACACCCCCTGCCCCTGTGTCAGTCATGTAACCTTTTCCACCCAGAGCTAAGCGCCCGGTCTGGGACCCGCAAACCGCCACCCCCTCAGCTGAGCAGGGCGGCCCTCACCCTGGTTCCGGATGGAGTCCTGCGATGTGGGGCCCCGTGCCCTGGGCTGCTTCTGCTCCAGTCGTGCCAGGGCAGCGGCAGCTGCCATCTGCGCCTCATCGGTGGGTCCCTGGCGGGGCTGCCTGAGGGTCGGCTGGTTGGGCTTCTCTCTGGGGGCCTTCTCCCTGCCAAGTGACCCAGGGACACAAGTGTCCTCCCAGGACGGCCAGCAGGGCGGACGTGGTGTCGGATGGAAAAGCTTCTGCCCCACCCTAGCTTCTGCCACCTGCCCCATCAGACACCGTGGGCCAGGATGCCTCTTTCCCAGGGCCACCCATGGCCACCAGAAGGTTCTGTTATGGGCGGAAGAGCCCCTGGAGGCAGGAGATGCCGGGTCTGCTTTGAGCTCTGCCCCTTTGGGCAAGTCCTGTCCCAGCTGGGCCTCAGCGTCCTCATCCGTAAAGTTGGTGACAGCAGCCCTGTCATGTGGGCAGGCACCCTGACATCATCAGGAGTTAATGAGACCCGAGGGGTGTCATGCCCTCCCCTCCCTTCCTCCCTCCCAGCAGAGTCTGGACCCTGCCATCCGAGTTCTGAGCTCTGTTGAGCACCTGCTGTGTGACAGGCCCCTGCTGGGAGTGTGCCCCACCTCAGCTGGTTCACCCCTCTGAATGGGCTCTTGGGGAGGTCTCAAGATCCCCTTTTCACAAACCCAAGAGGCTGAGGGATGCTCAGGCGATGCACCCCACATCACCCCATCGTTACCCTGGTCGCCTCAGCACACCGGGCCTGGGTTATGCTCATTTAATCCCCTCCCTGCCCTGCTGGAATGACCCTACATGGCAGACGGTTCCATAATCTACTTAGTGTGCCGTGGCCTGGAGATGGGTGCTGCACAGAGAAGTCCCTTCTCCCAACTTGCTCAACTCCTCTGTCTCGCTCCTCCTAACCTACCCCAGTAGTTCAAATCATCTGAGCTCTAGGTCCACGGAAGCTTCTAGGAGTCCAGGCTCTCAGTTCAGGCCCCTCGCTCCTCTGGCTCCACTCAGACACACAGGTAGCCCTCTGCAAGTGTCCCGAGGCCTCTGGGACCTGCTTCCTGCCATCCCCGCCTCTCCCTAGTCACCCCCACGTCAAAAACCTCAAGCCGAAAAGGAGATGACTCACATATACCCGCCCTGGCCCCAACTGATGTTTAGATCTTTCCATAAAAACAGCATTTCCCGAGACACCCCACCCAGACCCGTCATGGACTCTCCAAAGCCAGCAAGCACCACTCCTCTACACGAGGCCCGCCCACACCCCGCAACGTCCCAGGGGCCCTGCACAGCCTAGCCTGTCCCCTCCTCTGCTCCTGTCTACACTGGGCTCCCACACCCCAGCTGTTCCCCACGCAGAACCCTGGCACTGTCTGTGCCTTCTGCCCAAGATGCCCTGCCTGGGGGTGGGGTGAGGACAGAGAACGGCTGGGGCTGTGGCAGAGACATGTGGAGGGGACTGATTTCTATAAAGCTGAGTCTCACCTGGTCCAGGTCCAGCTCAGATACCACCATCTCAGAGATGCCTTCCCGGACCAGCTCATAGCTCCCTCCACCAGCTGCTACCCTAACCCTGCTCACTCACTCTTCTTCCTGGCCCGAGCATTGCCTGATCGCTCAGCATGTATGTACTGGGTTACCTGTCCATCGGCCCCCACTAGGTGAGCCCTAGTACGACAGCCCTTGTCTTGTCCACCACCACAGCCAGAAACAGTGTGGCGCCACCCTTCCCACACTCCTTGAGTCTGCAGTGTCACTCAAGCTCTCCTCTCCCCTTCTAGCTCCAGGTCTGACCTGGCCATCAACCACATGCCCCCGATGCTTCCTGTCACACCCAGTCCCAGCAGCCACAGCCCTCCCCCCACCAATATTTGTTGAATCAGTGACAGCAGCCCTAACTTGCCCACACCTTCCCTCCCTCCCTCATCCCAGCCTCCTTTCTCCTGCTCAGCCCCCTCCCTCCAACAACACTGATGTCCTCACTGAGTCCCTACCTCCCTCACCCTCACCCTCTGCCTCCCTGCCTCTCCTCCTACCCCCTTTTGGCCCCCACCTCTTGACAAACCTTCTGTTATTCCTCACAGCCCCCTGCCAAGGCTGACATCATTCCCCCCTCCATCCCTGCCACCTCCTGCACAGCCCCCTGCATCGGCTCCAGCCCCTCCAGACTCTGTTTCTCTACCTACCAGTTCCACCTCTTCCCTGGCCCTCCACACACCCTCCACTCTCCCGGCTCAGGCATACCCAGGCCCTTGTCCTCTCCCAAGTCCTCCCCAGAAAATCAGGACGATAATCAGGCCATGCACCCTCCTCCTCTCCCTCGCCCATCACCCAATCTGTCAAGAGTCCCCTACCTCCACCCATCCACCTCGAGGCTCCTCACAGACCTTCCTCAGCCCCTCCCAGCGCCCCCAATTCACCCAGACCTCCCAAGTTACTGACAGCCCTCCCAACTACTGCCTCCCTGGCCTTCCAGACTCTGGTCTCTAATCCCGTCCTCCCACGTGCTCCAGAACCAGAATCCCATTCTCAGGGACGCTAAACCTAACGAGGACTCTCCACACCCCCCCCCAATCCTTTTGGTCCCAAGGTCCCTCCATCGATGCTCAACTTCCTGCAGGCCCCGCCCCCACGCCCCCCACCCACTCCCTCCGACCCTCCTCCTGCCCCGCCCTCGGAGATCTCACCTGCCCCCAGCGCCCACGCCCCGCCCCCCCTTGCCCCACCCCCAGGCTCTCCCCTCCCCCAACTATCGCCCTACCGGCCCCCGGTTCTCTCTCCCCTCTCCCTTCCTGCCCCGCCCCACGAAGCCTCGCTCCCCTCCCCCTGACTCCCACCCTCCGCCCCCTCCTGCCCCGCCCCTCAGGTCTCGCCCCTTCCCCCGACTCTCGGCCGCCCCTCCCCGACCCGCCAGGGCCTCAAGCCCCAGCGCTCGTCACGCACCCCGCGGACTCTGTGAGCTTCTGACCGGGTCCCGCGCTCTTGAACTTGATGTCGGCTTTGATCTCCTGGAAGAATTTCTTCATGGTGGCGGCGGGCCCGGCCGCGGGGGGCCGCGGGGGGCGGGGGGCGGGGGGCGCACGGCCCAGTCGGGGAGGGGCCGTCTGGGGCCAACAACCGGAAAAAAAATACCGGGCCGCCGGAAGTCCCGCCTTCGCGCGGCCGCCCACGTGACAATCGTCCCGGCGCGTCTCTCTAGCACTCCGCGCCTCTCTGGCCCGGCGCGACCGCTCTGCGCTCTGGGGCCGGGTCTCCGTGGTTCTTCCGGACTCCGTTGCCAGGACGACGAGCGTGCTTCTAGCTGGAGGCTGTGCCTGGCGCCCTCGGCCGCGTTCCCCAAGGGGCTACCGGAAAGGAAGGGACAGGCCGACCGACTCCCGTGGAGAAACCGCTGGTTCTGTCGCTTCCCCTGCTCAAGAACCTTCCGGGGCTCCTCAGCGCTTACGTGATAAAGTCCCCAAATCAATATGGCGGCATTCAAGGCCCCCCGGGACCCAGTCCTGTTTGGGTCTGTGTCTCTCCCCAAGACACCCTGTGTAGGAGGCAGTGAAGAGGATGCACCGAGCTGGGGACCCACTTTGGCGAACAGGACGGAGAGAATCCAGTTAACAGTGACCTACATTGGGCCGTCCGGGCGGCAAAGGAGTCACCCAAAGTGACAGCTAAAACAAACTCAAGAAACGAGCTGCAAAGTGAACTGTCATGGGCTTTGTCTAGGAAATGAAAGAGTCCCAGGGTGGCTGGGTTAAGGGGAAGAGAGGAAGGCTGGTGTTGAGAAAGAATTGAGGAGAGCCCCGTCCTCTAGGAGTTGAAATTAAGAAGACTGGAGATTATCCTGGGAGTGTTGAAGAAATAGAAGAACACGGTGCACCCCAAAATTCAAGCTTGCTGATCTTCAGCTTCCTATCTACGAAATGGGCATAAGAATGGCACCCGCCTCGCAGGAGATTGTGGGGATGCTGATGCAATTAGAAAGTTCTCAATAAATGGCAGATGTCATTATATATTGATTTATTCCTTTAATATTCCTTGAGAGTCGGCTCTGTACCGGCAGTGAAGAAACAGATAAAATTCCCTGACCTCACGGAGCTCATCAGTTTTTGGAGGAAGGTCGGGAGGCAAGACAGAAAATATGATAAATGAATAAAATCTGTGTTAGGGCAGATATGGCAGAAAGCAGGCGGGAGGCAGTTTGCAACATCAAATAAAGGGGTCAGGAATAGTAAAAGGACATTTTTGAGCCCACTAGGGAAATTGGAATATGTCTGGGCATTAGGAGATATAAAGGACCTATTGTTAATTTTGTTAGCGGTGACAATGGTATGGTGGTTATGTTTAGAAATACATTTTTTGGCCAGGCATGGTGGCTCACACCTGTAATCCCAGCGCTTTGGGAGGCCAAGGCAGGGGGATCGCCTGAGGCCAGGAGTTCCAGGTTGCAGTGAGCTATGATCAGGCCACTGCACTCCAGCCTGTGTGATAGAGTGAGAAACTGTCTCAAAAAAAAAATACATTTTTTGCAGACATGCATTCTGATGTATTTATGGGTGAAATGGCATCTGAGCTGTGCTTTAAAATACTCCAAGGCCGGGTGTGGTGGTTCACACCTGTAATCCTAGCACTCTGGGAGGCCGAGGCGGAAGGATCGCTTGAAGTCAGGAGTTTGAGACCAGCCTGAGCAAGAGCAAGACCCCTTCTCTACAAAAAAATAGAAAAATTAGCTGGGTGTGGTGGTGCCACATGTCCCAGCTACTCAGGAAACTGAGGCAGGAGGATCGATTGAGACCAGGAGTTTGAGAATGCAGTGAACTGAGATGACACTACTGTACTCTAGCTGTGTAAACAGAACAAGACTGTGTCTCAAAAAATAAAAATAAAAGCAAATATATATGTACGCACATATTAATATATACATATATATTCATACACCCACCTATGAAGCACCTATGGAAAAATGTTAAAAATTCTCAAATATAGGTGTCTGGTTGTGGTGGTTTCAAAGTTTGTCCACAGTATGGTGGTGCACACCCGTAATCCCAGCTACTCAGGAGGCTGAGCCAGGAGGATGGTTTGAGCCCCGGATTCTGAGACCAACCTGAGCAACAAAGGGAGACCCCATCTCAAAAAAAACAAAGTCCACAAATTATTTGGCACTTCTCTCTTTGAAAAGCAGAGCCTATTTCCTCTTTACTTGAGTGTGGGCTAGACAGTGACTCACTTTTAACAATTATAATAACGGAGAAGCAACAATGTGTGACTTCTGAGACTAGGTCATAAATGGCACTGCAGCTCTGTCCTCTTTCTTTTCTTTTCTTTCTTTCCTTCCTTCCTCCTTCCTTCCTTTCTTTTTTCTTTCTTTCCTTTCTTTCCTCCCTTCCTTTCCTTCCTTTCTCTTTTTTTCTTTCCTTCCTTTCTTTTTCTTTTCTTCTTTCTTCCTTCCTTCCTTCCTTCCTTTTTTCTTTCTTTTCTGTTTCTTTCCAAACAAAGTCTTGCTCTGGCTCTGTTGCCCAGGCTGCAGTGCAGAGGCCCAATCATAGCTCACTGCACACTCCAACTCTGGGGTTCGAGTGATCCTCCTGCCTCAGCCTCCCCAGTAGCAGGGACTACAGGCATGTGCTACCACACCTGGCTAATTTTTTAAAATTTTTGTAGAGACAGAGTCTCACTATGTTGCTCAGGCTGGTCTTGAACTCCTGGGCTTAAAGTGATCCTCCCGCCTCAGCCTCCCAAAGTGCTAGGATTACAGGCCTGAGCCACTGCACCTGGCCAGGGCATGCTGATTAGAAGGAACATTTCACAAAGAGAGGGCAGGGGCAGTGCCTTTGAAACCTTAGCTTTCTCTGGCCAGGTGCCAGTCCCCACATCTCGGGCAACAGCAAGTAATAGGTGATGACAGACGGTGTAACCTTTGACCTATCCAGGCTCTGATCTGGGAGGAAGGTGGGGATGCCCTAATGTCTCAGCCTGACAGTTTGGGGGTCCAAAGTGGCTCCTCAGGCCCTCCCCACCTCCTTCTGTTCCCAGTTTCCATCAGAGCCTGATCTTTTCCCAGGTGCTAGACATAGCTTCACCAGGTGCAGATGGGGAGTCTCTGGTAGGCTGCTTTTCTGTGCTGGCTCAAGGTCTGGGGGAGGAGTGTGCTCTGAATTGGGAGGGCCTTGCAGGTGGGGACCAGCAGAGGTGGCATTCTAGCCCTTGGAATGGGCTTGAATGGGTATGAACTTGAACACAGCCTGCCCTTCACCAGGCCTCAATTTCCCCATCTGTACCCCAGTCTAGCCCAGGCCCCAGTGACCATCTTCCTCATTGATCCTGTGGCTTCCACGCTTGCCCCCCACTTGAGGGTGGGCACGTTTAGCAAAGAAAAAGACAGGAAGCCCAGTCAGATCTGAATTTCAAATCCACAATACTTTTTTTTTATTGTGATAAAATATATGTAACATTACATTTACATTGGTTCACTTGACTGACCTTTACAAAATTAAAAAATAAAATAAATTTACATTGTAAACATTTTTTAGAACTATATGTCAGATATTTTTATTTTATATGTACAAGTATCATTCTTTTATTGTAAAATGGACAATATACAATTTACCATTTTAACTGTTCCTTTCCTTCCTTCCTTCCCTTCTTTCTTCCTTTCTTTCTTTCTCTCTCTTTCTTTTTTTTCTGTTTCCCTTCCTTCCTTCCTTCCTTCCTCCCTCCCTCCCTCCTTTCCTTCCCTTTCTTTGCTATGACAGCAGCCTTGAACTCCTGGGCTCAAGTGTCCCTTCTGCCTCAGCCTCCCTATTAGCTGGGACTACAGGCGCGAGCCACTGTCTCCAGCTTAACCATTTTTAAGTGCACAGCTTAGTGGCATTAAGTATAAGACATTCACATTGTTATGCAACGATCCCCACCACCTGCTTCCAGGACTTTCTCATTTTCCCAAACAGAAACTCTGCCCATTAAATAATAACAATCCTCCCCCCAAACTCCTGGTAACCTCTATTCTGTCTCTGTGCAACTGATGACTCTAGGGACCTCACGTGAGTAGAATCATACAGTATTTGTTCTTTTGTGTCTGGTTTAATTCTCAGAGCATACTAATGTCTTGCAGGTTCATCCACGTTGTAATGTGATAACAACTTTTAAAAATATTGCATGGGACATACTTATACTAAAAAATCGTTCCTTGTGTATCTGCAATTCAGGTTTAACTGGGCATCCTGAATTTTATCTGGAAATTCTACCTATATAGCCTTTTCCACATAGGAGCCTAAGGGATCTTTTCCTAAAAAACAGCTTTATTGATATATAATTTATATACCACAAAATTCACCTGTTTTAAGTGTACAGTTCATTGAATTTCATTATCTGTTTACAGAATTGTACAGCCATCACCACAATCTAAATTTAGAACATTTCCATCACCCTAAAAAGAAACCTCATATCCATCTGCAGTCACTGTAGATTCCAACCCCAGCCTAAGACAACCGCTAATCTACTTTCTGTCTTGGCAGATTTGCCTTTTTTGGACATTTCATCAAATGTTACATGATTTTGGAATCATAGAATATGTGATCTTTTGTCTGGCTTCTTTCACTGAGCATAATGTTTTGAAGTATTAATACTTCATTTCTTTTTGTTGCAGAATAGTATTTCATCATATGGATATACCACATTTTGTTTATCCATTCACCAGCTGGATATATGGGTTATTTCTACTCTTTGGCTGTTATGGATAATGCTACTACAAATACTACTGTACAAGTTTTTCTGTGGAAGTTTTTGTTTTTCATTTCTTTTGGTTAGATAACTTGTACATTAACTGGCTTGTGCTGCCATAGCAAAATGCCATAGACTGGGGACCTTAAATAACAAAAATTTATTTTCTTACCATTCTGGGGACTGGAAGTCCAAGATCATGGTCGGTTTCTGGTGAGGGCTCTCTTACGGGCTTGCAAACGGCCACCTTCTCCCTGTGTCCTCACATAGCAGAGAAAGAGCTATGAAGACACCAGTCCTAGTGGATCAGGGCTCCACCCTTATGACCTCATTAAATCTTAATACCTCCTTAAAGGCTCTATCTGCAATACAGTGACATGGGAAGTTAGGGATTCAAAATATTAATTTGGGAGGGTGCATAACTGAGTCCATAGCACCTAGGAATGGAACTGTTAAATTACAGGGCAAGTCTACGTTTAATTTTTAAAGAAATCATCTTTGTGGAGATAAATTTCACGAGAATAGGATTTTCTTGAGACTCAAGTACTATCTTTGTACCCTCTGATCAAATCCCTCCTTTGGTTTCCCAAGAAGTTCAAATAAAACCCAAGCTTCTCACTAACGTCAACAAAGCATTACAATAAATTCTCAATGGACCCCTTTAGACTTATCTGCTGCCCCCCCACTCACCGGCTCAGTTGTCCCAGGATCAGGAGTCTGTATTTGCCATTCCCTCTGCCCCAGATGCCCTCCCAGGGCTCCCCTCACTATATTGGCCAACTTCTATTCACCTTTCAAATCTCCGATTAAACTTACTTCCTCCAGAAAACTCTCCTCCGTGGTTCCTCATGAGAGACAAAGTCGCCTCCATTCCTTAGCTTTCTTCTTAAGCATCCTGGTTCTTATGTTTTGAGTTCTTACCAGGGATTCCCTAATTACAAAAGAAAATTAACATTTCTTTGCACTGCTAGACTTGATTCCTGCAAGGGAGGATCACAGCATCTAAGGCTCCTAGGATTTCCTAATGCCGGGCACAGTTTGGCGCGCCTTGGGGAGGGTGGCAAAGTCACTGAATTCTCACGACCCTATAAGCCCCATTTTACAGAGGGGGAGTCTGAGGCACAAAGCTATTAAGTAACTTGGTCACTCAGTATTCTATACATTTTTAGTATATGATTTAATATGCATATTGGGTATTTCGTGGTCCTGGCACAGTAAATACTCAGTAAATACTCAGTAAACCTTTCGCAAGTAAAGAAGTGTTCTGTGCACTTTGTGGCTGGGTATCTCCCGACCGCTCCCATTTGCCCCGCCCCTTTCCATAAGCCCCGCCCCCTAGAGCTGGCAATGGCCCGTCCCTGTTTTGAGTTGAACCTCTCTTCTTACACTATCCAATGGCCGACCCCTGATTAAGCCCCTCCTCCTGTGGTGGCCAATGCCTGCTCCCTACCTTGAGGGGCTTCTCTTGTGGTATCCAATGACCTGCAGCTCTACGTTAAGCCCCTCCTCTAGGGAGGGAGAGGCTATCAATGACCCGCCCCCTACGTTGATTGGCCTTGCTTTCTGTGGTATCCAATGATCTGCCCCCAATTAAAGTCCCTCCTCGTGTGGCGGTCTGTGTCCCGCCCCTTTCAGCTAAGCCCCACCCCTTCGCTCCCTTCGCCCCTCTGTTTCTCTCCTCCCACCTTTTCCCTTTCACCTCCCATAACCTCCCATTAGGCCTCTAGGTCACACCCCTTGGTTCTGCCCGTTATCCAATCCCGTTAACTTGCTTCTCCCCATCCCCTCTATTCATTGGCCCCCGGGCTGCTCTGTCCCTGCACGTGGTCCTGAGCGACGGCGTTGCCCGCCCGTGACGGCCGGAGGGCGGGACTTCCGGCGGCGCAAAGCCCAATAAACACGCGCCGGCCGGCTGCCCAGGCGGTCGCCCCCGCCCCTCAGCGTCCCGCTCTAGCCCCCGGCTTCGCCTCCCGCTGCCGCCGCCGCAGCCGCTACAGCCGCTGCTGCCGCTTCCCGCGGCCTGGGCCTCCCGCCGCCAGCATGCCACACGCCTTCAAGCCTGGGGACTTGGTGTTCGCCAAGATGAAGGGCTACCCGCACTGGCCAGCCCGGGTGAGGCCGCGCGGGGAGGGAGATGGGCCCGGCGGCGGGGGGTGGGGCTGTGGGGGCCCGCGGCCTGAGAGAGCCGCGCGCCGCGGGCCTGGGGGTGTCCGGGGCCTGAGGGCAGCGCCCTCCGGGCTCTCGTGGTGTCCGGGGCCTGAGGGAGGCGCGCGCCGGGGTCTGGGGGTGTCGGGGGCCTGAGGGAGCCGCGCCGATGTCTGGGTCCTGAGAGACCCTTGCGCCGGGGTCTGGGGGTGTCCCAGGCCTGAAGGACTCTCGCGCCCGGGGTCTGGGGGTGTCCGGCCTGGGGGATCCTCGCGCTGGGGGTTTGGGGGTGTACCGGACCTGAGGGACCCTCACACCCGGGATATGGGGATGTCCGGCTTGGGGAATTCTCACGCCAGGGTTCTAGGGATCCAGGGCTTAAGAGACCCTCGCCCCGGGGCCTGGGGGTCCCAGACCTGAGGGGACAAGGTTCAAGTGTGAGGGAGGTCGGTGGGTCTGAGGGGAACTTGGGATTTGAGGAGGGGGTGAAATCTGATTAGAGGCGGGCGCCCCAGGCTGAAGCACCCCACTGTGGGGCCTCGAGAAGCCCAGTTCAAGGCCACCTGTGAGGCGCTTTAGGGATGAGGGGTGTAGTAGTGGAGAATGGTTGAGAGTCAAGGCCGAGGGTGGCTGAAGGAGGTGGGGCGTGGACCTGGGGCTGGGGGAAATGGACTTGAGAATGGGGTCGGCATAAGGCTGGTTGGGGGACCCTAGGGCTTGATCCCTTATGGGGAGCAGGCCAGGAGGAGGCTGAAGAAGCTGGGTTTGGGGGCATTTGGGGGTAGGGGTCTCCTCCACAATGCTTGAAATGGAGACCAGTCCCGGACCCAGGGGGTGGGAGCGCATCTGAGGGAAGGGGGCTGGGCCAGGGGACCCAGGTGGTCCAGATTGTCCAGGTCAGAAGAGCGTACCAAGCCTGGGAGTCCCAAGTGTGCAGGGGGGTGGAGTTCCAGGCCCTATCACTGGAGAGAGGCCAGGTCTTAGAGCTGTCGCCCCAGGGCTGAGGCTGGTGGAATCTGCAGGGTAGCACTGGAGGAATTTGGGGCTGGGCGTGGGGAAGGGGCAGTGAAGGGGGGAGGCTGAAGGGTGGGCCAGACCAGAACCAGCACAGGAGGTGGCTCGGGGTTGACTGACGGGCAGCCTGAGAGCAGGTGGCTTTTGGAGCCCGGAGCTGGTGCTGCCGCCTGGATGTCCGGGCCTCGGGATCAGGGCGGGTCCTGCGTGAGGCAAGAGGAGAAGCAGGGCCTAGAAGGCATGCCCGCTGGTCCTCCGCGGGACTGGCCAGGATGCTTCTGCTGGGGAGAGGGATGCTTGGCCTGCAGGCCTGTGGCCCAGCCCAGGGGCCAAGGACTTTGGAAAAGTAGAGGAAAAGTGAGCAAGAAGGAAGTCGCGGAGTCGGGTTGGGCAGATTCCATCAGCCTCCCAGGAGCTAGAGAAGTGGATGGGGAAGGGATGAGCTGGGCCCAGAGAACCCTCTTTAGCACATTTGCTCCCGCTTATCTTTTTGGGGGAGACCAAAGTGATGAAACTTTGTAGACACTTCCCTCCCTTGCCCAGTTCTCGTCTTTCCAGAGCACTAGGTTTTCCCTCCCCGTCCCCCTTCTCCAGCCCCTCTTGTAGCCCAGAACGTTTCCAGGCACCTGATTGGAAGTGAAGGGGCTGCTGGCCTCCTGTGGGGAGGTGACTGACAGCTGCCAGAGCCCATGGGCCTGCAGGGAGAGGGTGGGACTTCCTGGATGCTCAGGGCCGTCTCCTGTAGCCCACCCCCCACCCTCCGCATCCCTGGAGCTACCAGCTGCACCCTCTGGAGGACGGCCTGCTGATCGCCTCTTTGCAGGAGGGGTCCCGTGGGAGGGTCCTGGGAGTCCATAGAGGCTGAGCTCAGCCCCACCCCCTGGTTGCTTCAGAGGGCCATATTTGGCTTTGCTTAGGTGCAGCACCTGCCTTGGGGCCAGCTCTCTACCTGGGTGGGAGAGAGAGCACTCTGGGTGGGGGACAGGTTTGCAGTGAAGGCTATGCAGAATGCAGATTTCTATTTGGAAGGGGATGCGTCCTCCTGGGTTAAAGGCTGCCCTTCTTCCAGCATGGTTTTCCCCAAGTAACTGGGCTGTTTCCTTGGTGATTTCCTGGGTCAGTGGGCAAAGCTCTCCCCCTGCCCCAAGCCACCCTGACTGGCCCGCTGGCCTCTCTCTGCAGATTGATGATATCGCCGACGGTGCTGTGAAGCCCCCGCCCAACAAATACCCCATCTTCTTCTTTGGTACACACGAAACGTAAGTGTCCCCGGCTGGGGCTTGGCTTTCCCCTCTGGTGCCTCCTGGGGTGGCCTGGCTCACCTGGGACCGGCCCGTGGTTCCTTTCTCCAGAGCCTTCCTGGGACCCAAGGACCTGTTCCTCTACGACAAATGTAAAGATAAGTACGGGAAACCCAACAAGAGGAAAGGCTTCAATGAGGGACTGTGGGAGATCCAGCACAATCCGCACGCCAGCTACAGCGCCCCTCCAGTGAGTACCTCGTGGGGAGCAAGTCGTGCAGGGCACTTCCTCACTGTGGGGCTGCAGGTGGCCTTCTCCTGTCTCTTAGGAAAAGAAGAGGCCTCTAAGCCTGGGTCTCTCCCCTGGGCACTGCGCACACTGGGGGCCGTCCTGGGCACTGCAGGGTGCTGAGCAGTGTCCCTGTTCTCCACCCACTCCATGCCAGGAGCACCTTCCCCCAAGTTGTGTGGGGACAGAGGGTGCAGAATCACCCCTGGTGAGAACTATTGCTGTAGGATTAGCCTGAATTTATAACAGTGTTGTTATAGCTCTTATAAAACCTTTTGTTTTCTAAGGAAAATACATTTTTTTCTTTCAATAGCTCCCCCGTTACTGCGAGATTTTAGACTCAGGTGAAGAAGGTGGTAGTTTGTAGATGGGAGAGTTCTCAGTCAGGTGCAAAAAAGTGCCAAGAATCACAGAGATGACGGCTCAGTGGCAAATCAGTGTCTGGAAGTATTCAGGGAGACAGAGAAATTTAGAAAAGTAGAAGTCAAATTGCCAGATGGCTGTGGAAGGATAGAGGGATGCCTGGCTCTTGGTATTTTGGGGTGATCTGGGATGTGGGAAGATGGGCTGGGGTTCTTTGCTTTTTTTGTTTCCTTTCATGTCAGTGTCTTGCATGGAACCGCTCTGCTTTTAACCACTGCTTTGGAGGTTTTTGTGAGAGTCAGGGGCAGGGGTAGCCTGGGCTTAGCAGGGTGGGCATGGAGTTGTCAGGAGGCCAAGGGAACTGGCCATAGTGAGGGAAAGTTTGGCTGTTAAGGAAGAAAGGGACCCCTGAGGTGGTCCAAGGGGAGGAAAGTGGAGCCAGCGAGGGTGGGATCCAGCCTTTAGCATTTGTGACTGGAGGATGAAGTCGTTTTGTGGTGCCTGGTCGTGTGTGAGAACGCAGGGTCTTGAGACGGTCTGGGTGTTCCTGTCTGTCTTAGTTCAGGCTGGTTGGTGCTTGTTAAGCTTCCACTCCATAGACATCTCTGCTTTGACACCTGCTGCATGCCACGTGCCACGCTAGGGGCCAGGAACACGAGATGAGTCAGGCATGGTCCTTGCCTTCTGGGAGCTCACAGTCGAGAATTCAGGATTCACTCAACAGATGTCTCTTGAGCTCTGAGGATTTGGCAGCCCCTTCTCAGGGGGCCAGTGCCCATGGGCATTGCACATTGGTGGTATCTTACTTTTATCACCTGTGACGTGTCTAGAAGACAGGTTCCCCTGGTTTCGTACCCGCCACCTATCCCTAGGCTTTGCTTGTCCCCAGCAAATAGATTGTAAGGCCTTTAAGGTTGTTGAGTTTCATGAGATCCTTTTCTGGCACCAGCTCAAATTCTCTTTGGTTATGTCCTAAGCCTGTTACCTCCTGGTGAATCATCAGACCATTTAATATTTATTGGACACCCATCGCTTGCTAAGTACTGCACAGGTGCCTGCCCTCCAGGAAAGGAAACTCAAAACGGTGTGCCCTAGAAACCACACAGGTGCTGTGCAGACCCCCTGAGTTGAGAAGTAGCTTTATTGGTGCTTATTGCTGCTCTTTGATTCTCCAGCCTGTCTGTGCTTCCAAGTGGATGTGTTTAAAATGCAGAGTCCTGGGTCATACTGCTAGAGACATAGATTTAGTAGCATAGGACTGAATCCTGGAGCCTTGCAGTTTTTCTTCCCAAGCATTGTCTTGGATGCTTCTGATATAACTAGTACATAGGCTTTTGGAAGCACAGCTTTTTTTCTTTTCTTTTTTTTGGGGGTGGGGTGGGGTAGGATCTCGCTCTGTCACCTGGCCTGGAGTGCAGTGGTGTCGTCATAGCTCACTGCAGCCTTGAACTCCTGGGCTCCAGTGATCCTCCCACCTCAGCCTTCCGAGTAGCTGAGACTACAGGTGCTACCACCATGCCTGGCTAATTTCTTTATTTTTTGTAGAGATGAGGTCTTGCTATGTTGCCCAGGCTGGTCTTGAACTCCTGGCCTTAGCGATCCTGGCCAGGATGAGCTGGGGGCAGGGCCCTGGAGAAGGGGGCCTGGGGAAGAACCCCTGCAAGGGGGAGAACTGGACTAGGAGCCCTGCCATGCGGGCAGGTGGCCCTGGGCTCATGTCCTGGTTCTACTCCTCCCTTGCTGTTGGGGATTGACATCCTCTCTGAGCTCAGTCTCCTCATGTGAAACAGGACCACGAGGCCCCTAGCCTCTCTCAGGGCTGCTGGGACAATCAGTGAGAAAATGGACGTCACACCCCCTGCACGGTGGCCTAAGTGCTCAGCGGATGTGGAGATGGTAGTCGGCAAGGCTGGGTTTGACTGCCCCTTTCCAATTTAGTCACCCTCCAGACCCAGACCCACCAAGATGGTGGGAGAAACCAGCCACGCATCCCACTCCCTGTGCCGTTGGGTCCAGAGGTGGTTGGAAGTCGGCCAGCTTCGGCCTTTTATTTCTGGGTACTTCTCTGTGCCGCCAGCCTTCAGGTCCTGCAGGTGGCTGGTGCGGACCAGGTTTCCCCAAACTTCTGCTGGAGGGCAGTTCAGTCCCCGCCCCGTGGGCTACCCCTGGAGAGCCAGAGTCCGGGCTTTATCTACAAGCACAACCTAGTCATTCATCTTCCCAGAGACTCAGTTTCCCCACTTGTGCAATGCACACGTTCTTCCTAACTGCCTGCCAGGGCTGTGGAGGCACGAATTGGCTCACAGGTGGTCGAGAGTGAGGGGTAGCTATGACCAGGGACCCTGGCTCTGAGGCCAAGGCAGGTCTGCACTCGCAGCCCAGCTCTGCAGTTACCCGCTGTGTGATCCTAACCTGTCACTTAGCCTCTCTCGGCTTTTTGCTCATCTGGGGGTGATAATTCCTACCCATCCACAGAGAGAGCCATGATAAGCCCTTGTCACCTAAGCAATGGTAGCCCTTAGGACTCTGGTACCGATCTGCGCCTCCTGCGGAAGACCCTCGGGCCAGCCATTCGGTCTCTGACCGTCTGAGCTGCTGGCCCCCCCATGAAAAATGGGGGGTAATATTAAATACCTCCCTTCTCTGCTCACTGGCGTGCTCCAAAGGGAAACAAGAGGCTCTTAGTCTCTGACCGCCTGGCCGGGAAGGAGTGACAGAAATGTACCCTGCGAGCGTTTTCTTCTCCCCTCGCATTTTAGGTTTGGGACTTGACCTATTTAGTATTATCCTTTTTAATCTTGTCAAAAATTATACAGACAGGGCCCGGTCACTGTGCCTAAGGGCCATTGGCCATGGTGACACAGGGAGACAAAACACGCTCGGTGCCGAACAGCGAGGTTGTCGCAACACCTGGTTCTCATTTTTCTTGTCTGTTGAGTGGGGCTTGTCAGCCTGAGTTCGCGTGTGGGACTAGGGTGGGCTCCGCTGCATGACAGGGGAGGAACAGGGGCCCTTATGAAAGCTTGGAGGGGCAGGGGCTGAGGGAGGGCCCAGGTCTTCTCCTGGTCCTGGCGCCTCTACTCCTGTGTGCTGGCCTCGTCCCGCCTGCTCCAGGTCCCCCCGTCCCCATCCACTCTGGCCACCCAGCTGCAGCCCCTGGCACAACGTGGGCCTCTTTCCTCTCCACTTCTCCTTCCCAGCCTCAGGGTCCACGCGCTGCCTGAGATGCCTCTGGCCTGTGCTCAGACCCTTCCCTCCCCCTCACTGCTTTCTCAGCATGCGTGTCCCGCTGCCATCACTCGCACCCCACCGTAATCACACCAGGAGAACGCGGCTTTCTTTTTCCATAATGGCTTTTTAAAAATTGAAGTAAAATTCACATGACATAAAATTCACCATTTTAACCATTTTAAAGTATACCCTGCAGTGGGTTTTAGTACAGCCACAGTGTTGGGTGGTCATCACCACTAATTCCAGAACATTCCCATCACCTCCCAGGGAAACCCGTACCTATCAGCAGTCACCTTCGAGTCTCTCCTCCCTCTAGGCCCTGGAAGCCTCTGATCTGTTCTCTGTCCCTGTGGATCCGCTTGTCCTGGACATTTCATATAAATGTCATCACACCGTGTGGCCTTGTGCATCTGGCGTCTCTCACTGGGCATCACGTCTTCTAGGTCCATCCGCGTTGGAGCCCATGTCACAGCCCCTTTCCTCTTTACAGCTGGGTGATACTCTATTCTGTTTCCAGAGTATGTGGCTTTTAAAAATTTCAATCTCCTTCTCTTTTCTTAAAAAATGGCAGTTATTTAAAAAAGAAGTGACTTGGTCAGATCTTATGACGTGGCTGTGCCAGGTGTTGCTGGGCACGTCTGGGCGGGAGCTGCATCATAACCATGCGTTTACTTGCCTGTCCCCAAGTTAGACTGTGAGCTCTACGAGGGCAGGGACTGTGTCTTACTGTCTCTAGCCCCGGTGCCCAGCACAGGGCTGGGCACGCAGTAGGTGTTCCGTGATGTTCGCTGGATGGATGAGTGACGGCTGAACATAGCCGGGGCTCACACATTTCCTCCCACAAACGCACGGCATCCAGAACAATTTTGGAAAGAGACCCGAGCAAGCCCCATGGCCTGGTTGGCCTTGTGCCATCTGCCTGATTGGCTTTTAGATCCTCGACACCCCAGCATGATCCTGCCCTGGCTGCCTCGCTGTCCACTCCTTTGCCACCTCCACTGCTGTCTGTGCCCCAGCCGTGCCAGCCTCTTCTGGGTCCAGAGGGGACCTTCATTCATGCCCTTCCTGGTCTCTGGAATGCACCCAGCCCCTACCCCTTTGCATGCTTGGGATGACTCCTCCGAGAAAATGTCACAGCCTCGGAGGGGCCTCCCTGACCACCCAGGCAAAAAAATGACATTCCCACCTCTCGTGATCCTCACAGCCACACACCCAGATCTTGCTCCTGCGTTTACCTGTTTAAATGGTGGTGATCGATCTCCCCCACTACATCGCCAGCTCCCAGGGGCAGTGGACCGTGCCCTGGTCACTTCTGTGTACTCCCTTCCCCGCAGCCCAGTGTCTGACACACAGCACCGCTCAGCAGCCCTCGGCTGAGTACGTAAAGGAACCCGGTCACGTGGCTGGCACGTGAGAATCGTCCTATAAGTGTTAGCTATTTTTGTGGCTGTCACTGCCTGCATAGGCATCTTGAGTGTAGTGGAACTAGTGGTGCCGGGAAGGTAGAAGCCTGGAGGTCTCGTCCTAGGTCAGGTTCCACCTCATGATAACGAGAATGGTTCAGAAAATAAAGAAGAAGCAACTTGACCTTGCCGTAGTCAGGGCATCGGCCCCAGTGCTTCGCTGCCAGCTTGGTTTCATCCTCACCGTAGCCTTCTGAGACCCAAACCGTGCCATCCCCATTGCTGGGGCGGGGGCACAGGCACAGAGAGGCTGGAGTCACTTGCCCAAGGTTTAACCCTGCAGCCTGAGGCCCCACCCTGGCGCCCACCACACGTGTCTCCCCCAGTCTCCCACCTCGGTTCTCTGGACTTTCTGGGCCTCAGTTGCCCCATTTGTAAATCGAGGAGACTGGACGCTGACATTCGAGACCCCGCTGGTGGGTGCTGTCCTCCGGGTTGCTGTCCTGGTTAGGAAACCCACCCCGGGCTCGCGGTGACACACAATCTCTACCCCCCGCCCCTCCAGCCGGTGAGTTCCTCTGACAGTGAGGCCCCAGAGGCCGACCCCGTGGGTGGGAGCGACGCTGACGAGGACGACGACGACCGGGGGATCATGGCCGTCACAGCCGTGACTGCTGCAGCCGCCAGCGACAGGATGGAGAGCGACTCAGACTCGGACAAGAGCAGCGACAACAGTGGCCTGAAGAGGAAGACCTCGGCGCTGAAGGTGGGGCGGGGCGGGCCCTGACGTCTCACCTGTTGCTGCTCTCCCTCCTGCCTTTCTTTTGTTTCTTACTTTTTTTCAATATGCGTTCGAAAGCATTGAGGTATGATCCATATACCATGTCAGTCACCCTGTCAGAGTGATGTTACTCAGTGGTTTTTAGAATATTTGCAGAATTGTGCAACTGTCACCTCTGTCTAATTCCAAAACATTTTATCACCCCAAAAAGAAACCCCATCCCCATCAGCAGTCAGTCCCCACTTTCTCACCTTCCCAAACTGATACTCTGTCCCTGTGAAACACTCACTCCCACCCCCTCCCCAGCCCTTGGCACCCACCACTCTACTTTCTATCTCTGTGGATCTGACACATCTCCGGACCTCCTGTGAGGGTTTGTCTCTTTGTGACTGGCTTATTTCACTGAGGATAACGCCCTCAGGGTTCAAGATCCCTGGCTTTTATCAGATTCTCAGAGAGGTCCCTGATGCCCCAGGAAGGTTCTAGAACCTCAGCTCTACCCAGGCTGCCAGTGGTCAGAGGCGGGGCTTCCTGCCCAGAGCATGGCTTTCCCAGTTGCTGATACATCCAGGTGGCTCCCCTTGCAGATGTCGGTCTCGAAACGAGCTCGAAAGGCTTCCAGTGACCTGGACCAAGCCAGCGTGTCCCCATCCGAAGAGGAGAACTCAGAAAGCTCGTCCGAGTCAGAGAAAACCAGTGACCAGGTGGGTAGGTGGTGACTCCGAGGGAGAGCAGGAGAAGGCAGGTGAACGGGTGGAGCCCTGCGTGGTGGCCTACGCCCCCGTTCAGTGCACTCTCCCTACCCAGGACTTCACCCCTGAGAAGAAAGCGGTGGTCCGGGCGCCACGGCGGGGCCCCCTGGGAGGACGGAAGAAAAAGGTAGAGCGTGTTTGGTGCCTTTTGTTCCCCGTGCTCACTCGTAGGGCTCTTCGTGGTCACTAGCGCTGTCCACGGTGCAGAGTTGGGTCCTTTGTGGAGGGGGTTAGGGCACAGGCCATGGTGGCCCCCAGGAGACTGTGGTTGTGACCCGAGCGCTCCTATGTGCAGAGCCTGAGCTGCCCTGCTCCCAAGGGGGCCCACAGCTTGGGTTAGAAAATGGGTTTCTGGATTGTTGGCATCGGAAGAGAGTGAAGCAGTCTTAAGGGCCCTGTGTGTGAGTGAGAGTGTGTGTATTATGTGTGCACGTGTACCATTATGTATTGTGTATGTGTTCCGTTAATGTGCATGTATGTCCATTAGGTGTGTGTGTGTATGAATGTGTTGTGTGTTCATTAGTGTGTGTGCATTTGTGTCTATGTGTAGGGGTGTGTGGGTATGTGTTGTGTATGTATGTGTGTGGGTGTGTGTCTGTTTGTTGTGTATTGTGTATGCCTATGTGTGCTGTGCCTCTGCCACAGCCTCTGCATGCTGTGCCTGTGTGTTTGCAGCAGGTCATGAGGGAGGGCTCAGCATGAAGAGACTGCGGGGTGGGGGGCACAGGGGACAGGCCTGGCCTCCCCTCGCGCCACGTGACACACTCTGCACGCTGGCTTCCTGACTCCTGCCTGTCCCTGCTGCTCCCCAGAAGGTGCCCTCGGCCTCCGACTCAGACTCCAAAGCAGATTCGGACGGGGCCAAGGCTGAGCCAGTGGTCGTGGGGAGGTCAACATCCTCCTCCTCCTCCTCTTCTTCCTCCTCCTCTGACTCGGATGTATCTGTCAAGAAGCCTCCACGGGGCAGGAAGCCAGGTAGGGCCGGCCCAGTGCCCACGGCCTGCACTCCTGCACCCACAGCCGTCTCGGCCTGGCCTGTGCTGGGGGCTCCCGGGGTGGTCCCCGTCTGCTTGGAGTCCCCCTGGAAGCACCCACAGCACTGGGAGAGACAGTGCTGAGACGATCACCCCCTTCCTTTCCCCGTAGCTGAGAAGCCTCCCCCAAAGCCCCGAGGCCGGAAACCGAAGCCTGAACGACCCCCGTCCAGCTCGAGCAGTGACAGGTGGGTGTTGGGGTCACCTCTGGGGGCGGGGTCGTCCATCAGCTGAGGCCACAGGTGCGGCCCGAGCATCCACGGGAAGGGGAGCCCCAACCACCCTCCCGCCCGCAGCGACAGCGAGGAGGTGGACCGCATCAGTGAGTGGAAGCGGCGGGACGAGGCTCGACGGCGCGAGCTGGAGGCCCGGCGGCGGCGTGAGCAGGAGGAGGAGCTGCGACGGCTGCGGGAGCAGGAGAAGGAGGAGAAGGAGCGGCGGCGTGAGCGGGCCGAGCGCGGGGAGGCTGAGCGTGGGGCCAGCGGTGGCAGCAGCGGCGAGGAGCTCCGGGATGACGAGGAGCCCGTGAAGAAGCGCGGCCGCAAGGGCCGCGGCCGGGGCCCTCGGTCCTCCTCCGACTCGGAGCCCGAGGCCGAGCTGGAGAGAGAGGTGCGGCCCTCCCTGGAGCCCTCCCCTGCCTCGCCCGGCTGTGGCTGCACCCCACATTTATTGAGCATCTACTGGGTACAGTGCACCGTCTCAGGTGGCTAAGATAGAGCAGTTGGGAGTACAGAAGCCCAGAAACCTCTGCCCTGGAGGGGCTGATGTCAGAGGGAGGGAGGGAGGGAGACGGACAGGGCACGATGTGACCGTCGTGTGTGGTGTTTTCCGGAGTGTTCGATGCCAAGGAGAATAAAGTGGGTGCGTGTATGTGAGTAGACCCCAGAGACATTAGTAGACCCCAAAGGCTCGAGTTCAGATTTCAGTAAGGATCCCAATAAAGGGAGAGGGGATCTGTGAAGGTATCTGGGGGGAGGCGTTCTAGGCAGGAGGCACAGCCTGTGCAAAGGCCCTGAGGCAGGACCACGCCTGGCGTGTTGGAGGCACAGCCAGGAGGCCTGTGTGGCTGGAGCATAGTGAGGAGGGGGAGAGAGGGAGGAGGGGAGGGCAGAGAGGGGACGGGGAAAGTCATGCAGGGCTTGGTGGGCTGCAGGGAGGACTTGGGCTTTGACCCTGAGGGAGGTGGGAGTCCATGGAGGGCTGTGGGCAGAGGAGGGACGGGCCTGACTCAGGTGCTCACAGGCGCCCTGTGTCCACTGGGCGCGCAGTGGGGAGGCCTCTGAGGCCGGTGGTGATTGTCAGGCCCGGTCTGTACACGTGTGCTGTGGGCCCTGTCGAGCTCCCCGCATGTGGCACTGGCTGTCTGGCTGGAATCCACAGAGTCTGACCTTCTAGACCGAGGCCCAGAGAGACTCCATGCGATGGTGACCTCTGGGCCAGGTCTGCCTTCTTTGGGGAAAGCAGGAAGAACGCCCTCTTCTCCCTGTCACTCCTTGTCACAGAAGGGGATGGCACTCCTGGTGCAGGAACTGTCCTAGCTTGGGCCTAGAGCTGCCGACAGCAGGGCAGTGAGGCTGCCCTCCACAGGGTGGAGCCTCGGCTCCAAGACCCCCAGGGTCCTCTATCACCTCCCTCCCTGCCCCACCAACTCCACACACAGTGGAGAGACAGCAGAGAGTGTCGTGCTACACATCGAGGTGGGTGGCTCAGGGGTCTGGGGCGAGCCCTGCTTCCCACTGCTGCAACCCCCTTCTCTGGCCGCCGCAGGCAAAGAAATCATCCAGGAAGCTGCAGTCGCAAGGCTCAGAGCCCACAAGGAAGCCCAGCCAGAAGGAGAAGAGAGGGCGGCCGGAGGAGAAGCCCCGAGCCAGGTGAGCCCCCTCTGCCTGCCCATGCCTGCCCTCTCTCGGAGAGGCTTCTGGACTCAGTCTCGGAGGCAGATCCCGTTGAAGTTTCCAGTTCTTGAGACCCATCAGGTTGTGCAGGAATCATTGCTGCAGAACTATGGTCCTCCCCTTACAGCAGGGATCTCAATGGGGTGATCCCATCCCCAGGGGACACCGGGCAATGTTTGGGGCACTCATGGTTGTCACAACTGGGGAAGGAAATGCTTGGGGCTTGGAGTGGGTGGAGGCAGGGACACTGCTTAGCACCCTGTGGTGCCCAGGATGGCGCCTCTGCAGAGAACACTCCAGGCCTGAGTGTCCTCAGTGCTAAGGCTGAGAAACGGTGCCCCCGTCCCATAGTTTAAATTGTGAGACCCCCGCCAAGATGAGGAGATGGAGCCACTTCCCAGCCCACTTTGTACGTGGGATTCCAATCATCAGCGGACAAACCTGCTCCGTTGGAACTTGGCCATGCGGCGTGGTGGCCAGTGTGGCGTGGCACTCAGGACTACGGCTCAGTAACACTCCATTCACAAGCATCAGCTTTGATGCCTTTTCATAACTCACTCACTTGGTTGTACACAACCAGCCCTTTGCCATGTGCAAAAGAAAAGAGTTCTGGGATTCCGTGTTTGCCCATAAGAGCCAGACGGGAGTCTCACGTCTTTGGTCGACAGCTTCCCTCGGCTTCTGCCCTGGGCTTGGGTCGTGCCAGGGCCTTGACCCTCCCAGCTTCTAGGGCCTCCTAAAGGTTCCCTACTGCAGCAGCTGCAGGCCCCAGCCCCTCGGTGGGAGGGTGGTGGCTGGGGCAGGGGCCACAAGGACACTGGTCAGGCCCGGGTGTCTGATGGAATGCCTCTCCGCAGGCCCTTGAAGTTGGAGCGAACCCGGAAGCGGTCCGAAGGGTTCTCAGGGGACAGGAAGGTGGAGAAGAAGAAAGGTAAGATCCTGGCTGCTCCGGTCCCTGTCTCAGGCTGTGATTGCGGAAGGGAGGAGGGGAGGGCCATGATCCCGGCTGTCCCGTCCCTGGAGGGGTGTGTGCAAAGGTCCTTGGCCAGGTCTGGGCAGGGGCGCCCAGGTGTGCCAGGGGTGGGGCTGAGCTGGGCCCAGCACGTGTACAGATCCAAGGCCCCGACCACTGCTCCAGAGGGTCTTAAGCCACTGCCCCTGAGCCAGCTGACACCTGGGCCCTCCACGGCCCTGCTCAGGCCTGGCAGTGCTCTCTCTCTCCTGGCCCCAGAACCTTCCGTGGAGGAGAAGCTTCAGAAGCTACACAGCGAGATCAAGTTCGCCCTGAAGGTTGACAACCCGGTGAGAGTCCTTGGGACTCAGGGGTCCTGGCGCGGCCACTCCCCTGAGCCAAGCAGTCCCCCTCTGCCACCTCCCATCCAGGGCTCCCTTAGAAGCCTCAGGAAATTGAGGCAAATCCAGGGTCCCACAGGTGGGTGAGTCCCTGGTCCTTTGGCTTGTAAGCAGGTGGGGATCTCCCGTCCTGAGGTGCAGTCTTGGCTCCCCAGCAGGTGGCGCCACGGTGGGTCCCAGCCCCGCCCCACTGCCAGGGTCTGTCGTTCCCAGATTCCCCTAAAGCTAACCCGGGCCCGGGCAGGGAGGCTGCGCCATTCTGCAGAGTCAGCCCTTCCCATGGGCAGCCCAGGGTGTCCTCCTCCCCCCGGCGGCGCCTCTGGGACCCCTTGACCAGGCTGTCCCTTCTCATTCCCACCCGACCCTGCAGGACATAAAGAGGTGTCTGAACGCGCTAGAGGAGCTGGGCACCTTGCAAGTGACCTCTCAGATTCTGCAGAAGAACACAGACGTGGTGGCCACGTTGAAGAAGGTATGGCAGGATTGCAGAGGCGGAAAGTACTGGTGGCAGGTGGGGTGAGGCTGGGAGCAGGTGTCTGCCTGGGAGCCCCGGTTCCTGGCGGAGCTGCCCTCGGTCATTGAGAAGGCAGCAGGCCGGCGGGCAGAAGAGCCAGGCCCACGGAGCCGCGCTCCTGGGAGGCATGGCCGGGAGGGGTGGCCTCACCAGCGTTGGGGGTAAGGCCGCTGCACGCACTGAGTTGGGCTGCTCCATGACCAGATTCGCCGTTACAAAGCCAACAAGGACGTGATGGAGAAGGCGGCCGAAGTCTACATGCGGCTCAAGTCCCGGGTCCTGGGGCCCAAGATTGAGGTGGCGCAGAAAGCAAACAAGACTGGACCAGAGAAGGAGAAGGCCGAGGCCGAGAAGGCCGAGGAGAAGCTGGCTGGGGAGGAGCCCCCCAAGGGCAAGGTGGAGGATGAGCCGAGCACTGGTGAGTGGCGGGCGGCTGGGCCGCTGATCCTCTGTGGCCTCAGCTGCAGAGGCAGGTGCTGGGCAGCACCTTCTGGGAGGGGGCACAGCTCTGCTGTCTTCCCCCAACCTGGGAGTGGCGTGTTCCTGCCGGGGCCTCTGTGCAGACCTGGCTCCGTCCCCAGGGCAGCCAGTGAGGGGTGTTTGGGCTCCGCCATGTGCCAGTCGGGGTGCAGGCGACCTGGGCTGCACGCTTGCGGGGCTGACGGGGCCGACTCATGGCACGCGCACACCCACGCTGCTCGTGGGCTCGGAGCATAGCCATGGGAGCTGTGCACATGGCGGGGTTGGGAGTGGGAGCGTGCCCCAGGAGGCTGCTGATGGAAGTTTGGGGGAATGAAGCCCTTGGGGGAATGAACTTGCTGGGATCACGGGTGGGCTGAGAGGGGACAGGTGTGTCCAGCAAGGATGGTGGCCGAGGGGACTCGGTCAGGCAATCTGATTACAGATGCTCCGAGCAGCCCTCTGGTGAGCTCACGAGCCAGGCTGGAAAACAGGCTCACTGCATTTGGGCGGGCCCAAGGGTTGAGGAGCATGGGGACCCACTGGACACGGTGCTCAGCCTGACCCCAATCCAGGATCCTGGAGGGTTGAGGGTCCTTCAGGCCCCTGACCCAAGTTTGCTTGCTCTTGATGGGGAGGGTAGGGGGTCCTCGACTACAGCCCAGCAGTGTCCCGTGACCCACCTGTCCCACACAGATCTCTCAGCCCCGGTGAACGGCGAGGCCACGTCCCAGAAGGGGGAGAGCCTGGAGGACAAGGAGCTGGAGGAAGGCCAGGACTCGGAGGAGGGGCTGAGGGGTGGCTCCTCTGAAGACCTGCACAACAAGTAAGTGTCACCAGGCCAGGGTAGCCCGAGTCTGTGAGCTGTTCATACCAGGCCCTGCCCATGCTGGGACGGGTCCCAGGGACGTCACGCCCGCACCTTTGCAGCTGGCCCCTAGGATCAAGCTGGCTGGCACTTCCTGTCGGCCCCCACTAAGGTGGCTCCAGGCCTTTGAGCCTCCTGGGCAGGTGGCTTCTTGCTGACCCTCCAGAGTGGCCCAGGCAGGCACCGTGAACAAGCCCCACCCTGTGATGGTGGCCAATGCTGAGAACCCCAGGCTGGTGTCTGGTGGCCGAATTCAGCTGTCGTTTATCGAGCAGCCGCCTTGCACCGGGCCCGGCTGGCGCTGAGCGTGGTCCTTTGGGACGTTTGCAGCCTCTCTGGTGGGGGAGGAGCGGCAGGTGGGAAGGTGTTGTCCCGGGGAACGGTGGGTGCTGGGCACGGGGCAGAGCTCTCCCTGGGGCCCTTCCCCACCCTGATCACCCCATAGGCAGGGAGGGGGCTGGAGGGTGCTCACGCCACTTTTGCTGTGTCCCCATCAGCAGCCTGCGGGAGGGCCCCGACCTGAACAGGCCTGGGAGTGACCAGCAGGAGTGTGAGCGGGAGCGGGCGGACTCGGAGTCCCCAGATGAGGAGAGCTGAGCACAGGCCACCGAGCCGGCCCCGCCCCGAGCTCAGCCCACAGTAGATGCCCGTAGGCCACCCCATGTCCTTTTCCAGCCTCCCAGGCGAGCAGAGAACTTTTGGGGAGACGCTGTGCTGTTTGTTTGTATTTGTCCCCTTGGGTTTTTTTTCTGCCTAATTTCTGTGATTTCAAACCGACATGAAATGACTATAAAGGGTTTTTTAATGAAAAAAGAAATCACTTTTATTGGCTTGGTTTTCTAGCATTGCCAGTGCAGCTGGGGCTGGAGCTGGGAGCCATTTGCAGCTGTCACAGGGCCCGACTGGGGACAAAGGGTTCAGCCTTTGGGCCACCGTGAGCTCCAGGCCCAGCCCAACCCCACAGGGCAGATTGTGAAAGGAGAGGGGGCAGGAGTGAGGCTTTTCTAGAAGGAATGAGGGAGAAATAAAAATGTCTAGACTTCGCAGCTCAACCAGAGCCCATGGTTTGACCATTCCTGCGTGTGGCAGTGCCCCGCAGGGCGAGCAGGAACAGATGCTGGGGAGGACAGAGGTGCAGCTGGGCCAGGAGGGTGGGGACTGTGCCTTCCCTCAAAGCCCCCGCCTCCCTCCCTGACTCGGCTGTTGTCCCTCCCGCCCAGGCTGCAGGTGGCTCTGGGCACCCAGGCAGTCTCAGGGCATTCAGGCCAGGGGTGTTGTGAGTTGTCCATTGTCTTCAACGTTCAGGGGCCGTGAGGGAGGCCTCGACTCATCCGGCTGCATGTCAGCTTACTGTATCCCTTGGGCAGGGGACCCTCCCATCCTGGGCTTCTCTTTCCTAGTGTGTGTGAGGGGGTCGACCCCAGCTCACAGGACTGTCGTGTGGGTTCACACAGGGGATGTGGGCCCAGCACACGGTAGTTGCGCATTGAAGGCCCCCAGCCCGGGATGGCCGAGTTCCCTCCAGCCCAGCCGGGAGTCAGGCCATGGTGTGGGAAGGGGCGTCCTGAGCGCTGCCCCATGTGTGGCATGGATGGACATGAGCCCAAGCTACCAGGCCTGTTTTCTGTAAATGGCGGTGTGTCTAGTGTCATGGTCTGTCGTGACTGTGTGTGACAGACTGAGACGGCGGCTCAGGAAGGTTTCCTGCCCCATCCCTTATCATGGCCCATCACCTGGGGCTGTCCCCGAGGTGCCAGCTTCCCCAGCTCAGAGCTGAGCTGTCACACCACCTGGCCCCTCAGAGCCCCTGGTGCCCACGGTGCCCCCTCTGGGCTGAGCTGGCCCATCCTGCACCTCCTAGGAGCTGGGAGCACCAGGATCACTTTCTGAGAAGAGGGAGCCTGCGGGAGACAGCCAGGTTAGGGGTTGTCAGCAGCGGTGCAGGTTCCTGGGAAGGCGGGGGCCACACAGAGATGGCTGCCATGTGGCCAGTGACAGAGCTTCTCGCACACTGACATCCTGAGCTGTCATCTCCGTGGCACACAGGGCAGCAGGACAGGGATGGGATCTTGTACAGCAGCTGGGTTCACTGCCCGCCATATCTGAAGGCCACAGCCTCCCAACCTCTCAGACCCAGCGTCCTCCTGCAGCCGCCCCTGTCTTGGGCTGCCCCGAGGACCCAGGGAGAGGGCGCAGGGGAGGAGGGAGCTACCCCAGGCGCACTGGGCTTCTGCAGCTGAGCCAGCCCTGGGCTCCAGCTTTGAGTGCACATAGTGCGTAGGGCAGGTCTTATCAGATACCCCATGCGCTCCGTGCCCTGCAGGGAAGCCCTTTGTTCATGTTCTTTAGTGGCAGCCTCTGGGCCCAGCCTCCTGAGGGGCCACAGAGCCTCGGGTGTGTGCACCAGTGGTGGCCCTGTGGTAAGTGGCTGGAAGCAGGAAGCAGCTAGTTTTGTCACCACTCCCCACCTCTCCAAGTTGTGCAGTCCTTGAGCCAGGCCAGTGCAAAGGCTCCTGGCAGCTCTGTCCCCGTGAAAACCCTTGTCTTGGCCATACCAGGGCTCGACAGAGGCAGCAGGAGTCTGCCCGGGATGAAGGTGGCATTTTCTCGGGCATCCTGGTACGAGGGAATGTGGTCCTCCAGACCCCCAGAGTGTTGGTTAGGGCCAGGGGACACGAATTCAGAGCGAGGATGGAGCAGCACCACCTGTTAGGCTGGCAGCTACGGGACCAGACTGTGGGGCCGGGAGAGCGCCCCTAAAGATGAAACTGTTCCTAGTGGGGCACATGGAGGACCTGCTAGGCTGGCAGGTGTCTGCGTCACTTTCCTAATCGCAGTGCTCACTCCGTGTTTGAGGGAAGGTCATTGGCCTGTGGTCTTAGGGACCTTGGGCTCCTAGGGCAAGAGAGAGGCCAGCAGTGCTTGGGGAGAGGCAGCAGGTACAGGCAGGCCTAGAGCGAGGGCCATGGCACGGCTGGACTCGGGTCACTGCCTCCATGGCCTCAGCACTGGGTCCGCTCCAGTCCCCAGGGTCCAGGGCTTTGGGAAGCCAAGCTCGGGCTGGGGCTGGGGCTGGGACTGGGGCTGGGGCCAGGCCAGGGGTGGGGGAAGGTTCAGAGGAGACCGCTCGGGCCGGGCAGGGAGGCCCCTGTGCCCTGGTCTGCAGGACCTATAGCTGCTGCCCAGCCGGGGCCGAGGCAAAGGGCCCCACCAGCCAGCCAAGGGGGGGGCTGTGCTGCACGTCCTCCAGCAGCGCTTCCAGCCCCTGCCACGCCTGGCGCATGCCCTCGCGGCTCTGGGCCAGGCGCTCTGCCGGCAGCTCCTCCACACTGCCAGCAGAGGACACGACGCCGTAGAGCTCGCAGAGGCTGTGCCTCGCCCGCCCGACCTGCTGCTGGAGCTCCGTGGGCAGGCCCTGGAGGCCAGAGGCCAGGCCGCTGTAGGCTGTGTGCAGCTGCCGGGCGAGGCTGCAGACCCTGGACAGAGCCCCGGCATCCTGCTCCTGCGGGAGGAAGGTGCCAGGTGAGGGTAGGGGGGACCAGCAAGGGGGTGGGGGGACCTCAGCCCGCACTGGACGCACCTCCTGGATACCAGTGTCCTCCATGCTGGCGTTCGAGCCCCGGTCCAGACGCAGGGGCTGCTTGTCAGGAGCCTGTTTGGCCTCTTCAATCTGGAAAGAGAGAACCCAGCAGAGGAGACGATGGCCTTTTGGCAAGGCCCTGTCACACTCCCTCCCAGGGACCAGGGGAGGCGCTCAAGGTTCTGGCCTGGGGACTTTGTGTCCCAGCCTTTCCCGAGGCAGGTGGAGAGGCCACGAGTCTAGAGTCAGTCGCACCCTGGTGGCTTGTGTGAGGAGGCAGTCATCTGGGTTCCCTATAAGCTCAGGGAGACGAAGGAACATAACGTTGTTGGGGTCTTGTCACCCCCTCAGCTCAAAAACCCTGGGGGTGGCTGCAGTGAGGTGAGGTGTGCCAGGGGTCCCAAGGACTGACGTGCCCTTGGCACTGTGGGCATTTGGGGCCAGATCGTTCTCTGAGATGGGGGCTGTCCTGGGCACTGCAGGTGCTGAGCAGTGTCCCTGCCTCCACCCAGTTCATGCTGGGAGCTCCCAACCCAGTCGTGACAACCACAGGTGTCCCCAGACACCCACCAAGTGTCCCCTGAGGGCAGAATCACTCCAGGTGAGGCCCCCTGGGTTAGGGGATTCCATTGACCCCCAAGGGACTCTGCGTCCCACGGTCCTCTGCCCTGCTGAGGTCCCAGGAGGCTGCACATGTTTAAATCCGCACCTGAGTGGGGAGGGATGGAGGAGGGAAGTCCCAGGGGTCACCTGGTCTGCACTGTCTGGCCGTCGGGAGTTTATTCTGGTGTCCGGGGTGAGCAGGGAGCAACCTGAATATTTTTCGAAACAGTTAACTCAGGTCTCCCCCTGGGCGCCATGGACACTGGGACCGGTCGTTCTCTGGGGCCCTGCAGGGACTCTAAGAAGCACTTACGGGACAGGGAGAGCTCTTACCAGGCTGCAGCAGTCCTCCAGCTGCGCCAGGGCATCCCTGGCTTGAAACTGGCTGTGCTGCAGGTGGCTCACGGCATGTTCAAATGCCCGCTGGCGGAAGCCCGGAGTCAGGTCGCCTAAGCGGACGAAGTAGCTTCCCTGGTCAGCTGAGAGCACCTTCGGTCCGGGCCCAGAGGCAGCCAGCTCAGCTGCAGAGGGAGGCGCACGGCTCAATCCAAGAAGCCCCTCGGGGCATCTGGGGATGGCACCAGCCCGGGGGACCCAGCTCCAGATGGGGCATGCCCCTCCCTGGCACCTCACCTTGCTCCGTGGCACTCATGGGGCGGAAGATCTCCCCTATGCCCTCCAACTCGTCCCGCAGTGCTGCAAAGCCCATGGCTCCTTTGGGGCTGCACGTGGCTGCCAGGTGCCCCACATCCCCCATGCTCGGTGCGGCTTCTTGGGGGAATGTGGCCACATCACACGCAAGGCCCTTGGTGGCGGCTGTGGCTTCCTGGGCAAGCTCCAGCCCTGCACAGGGCGAGGCTGGAGGGCTGGAGACCCCCACGGTCAGGGCCTCTCGGGGGCTCAGGGTGGTGTGTTCCCCTCCGTTGTCTGTGGTCCTGCAACTGGAACGTTCACCCAACACGGTGTTCTGGGTACCAGGTAACCAGTTCTGGATGGTGCTGAGACCAGTGTGGACAGCCCCTGTGGCCACATGGCCTGCCCCAGTGAGCCCAGCAGACACTGCATCTTTGGTGCTGGTCAGCGCGGTCTTGGTGGTGTCCATGCCCCCCTGGACGGCCCCTTTGGCCACGTTCACGGCACTGGTCACCCCACTGCCAAGGGTGTTCTTGCTACCAGTTAGGATAGCTTTGGTGGTGTCCACACCTGTCTGGACAGTCCCTTTGGCCACATTCACTGCCCCAGTGAGCCCAGTGGATGCTGTGTCTTTCGCACCCGTGACCACAGACTTGGTGGTGTCCAGGCCGCCCTGGACGGCTCCTTTGGCCACATTCATGGCACCGCTCACCCCGCTGCAGACAGTGTCCTTGGTACCTGTAAGCACAGTCTTGGTGGTGTCCATCCCAGTCTGGATGGTTCCTTTGGCCAAGTTCACTGCCCCCATCACCCCAGTGGACACTGCGTCTTTGGTGCCAGTCAGCACATTCTTGGTGGTGTCCATGCCCCCCTGCATAGTCCCTTTGGCCATGTTCATGGCACCAGTCACCCCACTGCAGACGGTGTTCTTTGCACCTGTTGCAATATTTTGAGTCGTATTCAGCCCGGTTTGTACAGCCCCTTTGGCCACGTTCACTGACCCCATCACCCCAGTGGACACTGCGTCTTTGGTGCCTGTGACAACAGTCTTGGTGGTGTCCAGGCTCCCCTGGATGGCTCCTTTGGTCACATTCATGGCACCGGTCACCCCACTGTAGATGGTGTCCTTGGTACCTGTCAGGACAGTCTTAGTGGTGTCCACACCAGTTTGGACAGTCCCTTTGGCTGCATTCATTGCCCCAGTGAGCCCAGTGGACACTGTGTCTTTGGTGCCAGTCAGCACGGTCTTGGTGGTGTCCAAGCCGGTCTGGATAGTCCCTTTGGCCACATTCATGGCACCGGTTACCCCACTGCAGACAGTGTCCTTTGTACCTGTCAGCACAGTCTTGGTGGTGTCCACGCCAGTCTGAACAGTCCCTTTGGCCAAGTTCACTGCTCCCATCACCCCCATGGACACTGTGTCTTTGGTGCCTGTGACCACAGACTTGGTGGTGTCCAGGCCCCCCTGGACAGCCCCTTTGGCCACGTTCATGGCACCAGTCACCCCACTGCAGACGGTGTTCTTTGCACCTGTTGCGATATTTTGAGTCGTGTTCAGCCCGGTTTGTACAGCCCCTTTGGCCACGTTCACTGCCCCAGTGAGCCCAGTGGACACTGCATCTTTGGTGCCAGTCAGCACGGTCTTACTGGTGTCCAGGCCAGTCTGGAGAGTTCCTTTAGCCACATTCATGGCACCGGTCACCCCACTGCAGACAGTGTCCTTGGTACCTGTCAGCACAGTCTTGGTGGTGTCCAGGCCCCCCTGGACGGCTCCTTTGGCCACGTTCACGGCACCGGTCACCCCGCTGCCAAGGGTGTTCTTGGTACCTGTCAGCACAGTCTTGGTGGTGTCCACACCAGTTTGGACAGTTCCTTTGGCCACGTTCACTGCCCCAGTGAGCCCAGTGGACACTGCGTCTTTGGTGCCTGTCAGCACGGTCTTGGTGGTGTCCAGGCCCCCCTGGACGGCTCCTTTGGCCACGTTCACGGCACCGGTCACCCCGCTGCCAAGGGTGTCCTTGGTACCTGTCAGCACGGTCTTGGTGGTGCCTAAGCCAGTCTGGATAGTCCCTTTGGCCATGTTCACAGCACTGGTCACCCCACTGCAGACGGTGTTCTTTGCACCTGTTGCGATATTTTGAGTCGTGTTCAGCCCAGTTTGTACAGCCCCTTTGGCCACGTTCACTGCCCCAGTGAGCCCAGTGGACACTGTGTCTTTGGTGCCAGTCAGCACAGTCTTGGTGGTGTCCAGGCCCCCCTGGATGGCTCCTTTGGCCACGTTCATGGCACCAGTCACCCCACTGCCAAGGGTGTCCTTGGTACCAGTTAGGACAGCTTTGGTGGTGTCCACACCTGTCTGGACGGTTCCTTTGGCCAAGTTCACTGCCCCCATCACCCCAGTGGACATTGTGTCTTTCGTACCCGTGACCACAGACTTAGTGGTGTCCAGGCCGCCTTGGACAGCCCCTTTAGCCACATTCATAGCACTGGACACCCCACTACAGACGGTGTCCTTGGTGCCAGTCAGGACAGTTTTTGTGGTATCCATGCCGGTCTGGACAGTCCCTTTGGCCATGTTCACTGCCCCCATCACCCCAGTGGACACTGTATCCTTGGTACCGGTGATGACAGCCTTCGAGGTGTCCAGACCCCCTTGGATGACCCCTTTGGCCACATTCATGGCACCAGTCACCCCACTGCAGACGGTGTCCTTGGTACCTGTCAGCACAGTCTTGGTGGTGTCCACACCAGTTTTGACGGTTCCTTTGGCCACGTTCACTGCCCCAGTGAGCCCAGTGGACACTGTGTCTTTGGTGCCGGTCAGCACAGTCTTGGTGGTGTCCAGGCCAGTCTGCATAGTCCCTTTGGCCACATTCATAGCACTAGTCAATCCACTAGAGACGGTGTCCTTGGTGCCAGTCAGCACATTCTTGGTGGTGTCCATACCAGTCTGGACGGTTCCTTTGGCCAAGTTCACTGCCCCCATGACCCCAGTGGACACTGTATCTTTCGTACCCATGACCACATTCTTGGTGGTATCCAGGCCCCCCTGGACGGCCCCTTTGGCCACATTCATGGCACCAGTCACCCCACTGCAAACAGTGTTCTTGGTACCCGTCAGGACAGTCTTGGTGGTGTCCATGCCAGTCTGAACAGTCCCTTTGGCCAAGTTCACTGCCCCCATCACCCCAGTGGACACTGCATCTTTGGTGCCAGTCAGCACAGTCTTGGTGGTGTCCAGGCCCCCCTGCATAGTCCCTTTGGCCACGTTCATGGCACCAGTCACCCCACTGCAGACAGTGTCCTTGGTGCCTGTCAGCACGGTCTTGGTGGTGTCCATGCCAGTCTGTACAGTCCCTTTGGCCATGTTCAATGCCCCCATCACCCCAGTGGACACTGTGTCTTTCGTACCCGTCACCACAGACTTGGTAGTGTCCAGGCCCCCTTGGACGACTCCTTTGGCCACATTCACAGCACTGGACACTCCACTGCAGACAGTGTCCTTGGTGCCAGTCAGGACAGTCTTGGTGGTGTCCATGCCGGTCTGGACAGTCCCTTTGGCCACGTTCACTGCCCCCATGACCCCAGTGGACACTGTGTCCTTGGTTCCGGTGATGACAGCCTTCGAGGTGTCCAGACCCTCTTGGACAACCCCTTTGGCCATGCCCACTGCCCCCGTTACCCCACTGGACACTGCATCCTTGGTGCCTGTGAGTGCAGATCGGGTGGTGTCCAGGCCTCCCTGGACCACTCCCTTAGCCGCGTCCACCACATTGGCCACCCCAGAAGAGATGGTGTCCTTGGTCTTGGTCATCTTGGAGCACACCAGGTCTTTGGCCCCGGACATGATTTGCTGAGAAAGGACATGGGTAGTTAGGAAGAACCGAGAGCCACCTTCTCCCCAAACGTTCACCTTCCTGACTCCCTCGTGTGCCCTATGGGGAGGACTGCAGTCACCTAGAGGCCCCACCTCCCTGAAAAATGAGCTGCTTCTCCCCCCCCCCACCCCCAAAGTATGTCCCCCTAGAACACTCCCCAAGCTATGGCTCTGCAGGACACAACTTCACGGGCTCTGCATCACAGAGCGCCCCACAATTCCCTCCCCCTCGCTCCCACCCCCTGCATCAGTAGACATCCTGTTAATACCAGCAGGTCCTGTGACTCCTCTGGAGCCCTTGCCAAGGCCAAGGTCCCATGGCCTGGGCTCCATGCAAGTCATAGAATTCAAGTTTTTTTCATCTTGCCTATTTTCTGTTCATGGCAAATTTTGAACCTGGTTTCCTACTAACGCTGCGGAGACCAAATTGCTTATTAAAATTAATGTGTTCAAGTAAAAGAAGTGAATCAAGGTTTAGAAAAATAATAACCAGGCTGGGCACTACAAAAAATAGCAAAATCACCCAGGTACAGTGGCTGCACCTGTGGTCCCAGCTACTTGGGAGGCTGAGGCAGGAGGATCCCTTGAGCCCAGGAGTTGGAGGCTGCAGTGAGCTGTGATGATGCCACTGCACTCCGGCCTGGGCCATAGAGGGATACCCTGGCTCAAAAACAAAATCAAAAACAAACATACCCCGAAATAACAAAGTTTTACAAAAATAAAAGTAATAACCAGAAAAGTACAGAGATAGGCATTAGGTTGAGCCATGGGACCGCACCGATAACTTTAATCAGTTTTGACTGAAGGGCAGTTTAACCAAACTGAACAGAGGGGCTGACGGCCTACAAGTTACCACCACTCAGGTGTCACCCCGAGTGTGCTGTTTTTAATTCAGTGGTTCTCAAATGGGGCAGTTCTGTCACCCACAGGACACTGGGAGATGTCTGGGGACATCTGTGGTTGTCACAACCGAGGGGTGCTCCTGGCATGGGGTGGGTGGAGGCAGGGACGCTGCTCAGTGCCTTGCAGTGCCCAGGATGGCCCCACCCCAGAGAACGATCCTGCCCCAAATATCTTTAGTATTGAGGTTGAGGAGCCCTGGAATTATATTCTCACCACGTGACTCCTGCCCAGCCTTGGCGCAGGTGAGCACCCTGGGCTCTTAAGCTGGGGAGACCTGGGTTCAAATCCCACCTCTCTTTCGTGCACTTGCTTTGTGACCTTAGGCAAGCCACATCCCCTCTCTGGGCCTATATCTTTATCTGAAAACTTCGGATTACAACAGCTCCTCTTTCAGGAATGGTGCAGATGAGTCAAGGTGCCTGAAGCACTTCACATGTAGTAGGTGCTTAATTGGTGCTAGCACGGAGGAGTGGGGCAATGCACAAAGTGGGGGCCCAGCTGCCGGGGGGCCCTCTGAGATTCTCTGATCCAGCAGGTGCTGAGGGCAGAGGGGAGTCGTGGGAGACACCAAGTGGGGGGGTGTGTCGGGCGGAAGAATTGTCCCGAGGCCTCGCTGTTCATTTGGCCTCCTGCTGTCCTAGATCAGCCCCTCCGCTTGGCCGGGCCTTGGGGACAGTGATAAGGCCAGTGCACCCCAGTTACCCAGGACCAAGGGTGGATAGCATAGGTCACTGTTCAGCCCAACTGTCCAAGGTTCAAATCTCTACTACGTCTCACTGTGTGGCCTCCAGCAAGTGGCTCAACGTCTCTGTGCTTATGTTGTTGTGTGGGGCACTGTCACTCCCTTGGGAGGATTAACTATGAGAAGAGCTTAGCAAGGAGCCTGACACCCAGAGAGCACGTTGCCGGCATTTTGGTCGCGTTGTCCTAGGCATGGGTTAGCAGACTGAGTCTCACCGTGCTGGGAAGTGAGGCAGCACTGCACCCATTTCACAGACAGGAAGGCTGCGCCTGGAATCCCTAAGCAGGACACCAGGGGTGTGTCTGCCTTCTACTTGGCTACGGCAACCCCCAGGTGGTAGGAACTGAAACTTCCCAGGAGGGGGCCCCCCAGGGTCTCAGACCGGGCTCGAGGGGCCCTCACCTTTTCCGAAGGCTGTGGTGGCTTCTCCAGGCCCCTCGCCATCTGCTCTGGGTTGGTGGCCACTGCGGGAACAGGGGTCGGTCAGGGAGGACGAGGGACGCCAGTTGGGATCACCTGCTCTGGTGCCCATTGCGCAATTGCCGGGCACAGCCCGAAAGGTCAGGAATGTCCCAGCCGCCCGGCCAGGGATGGCAGGAGGTGACTTACACAGCCACCAGCCAGGCTCAGCCACCCACCCTGCCAGGGGCTCCCTCGACCCCTTGAGGCTGCAGTCCCCTGGAGCAGGGCCCTGTGGAGTTTTCTCTGCTGGGCCTGGGTGCTGGACGCCCACCCTGAGATCCGGGGCCCCCATAGCCTGGTGGGGTGGGGGGAGGCCCTGCCCTGCCTGCCCCGCCCCCGCTGCAGCTGCCAGCTGCCCATCGCAGGGCAAGGTATGTGGAGCAGAAGTCAGCTGCCTGGGGCTCTCGGCCCAGAGCGGGGGCCCAGCCCGGGCGGCCACCCCAACCCTGGGCTCCCTGTAGCAGCCCCCAGCACCTGGCTGTGTGACCCCAGGAAAGGGACATGCAGAGCACCCCACCAGTCCACGGTACATCAGAAACAGTGTGAGGGGGGCATTGTAGTGAGATGGGCCTGGTTCCAACTCCACTTTTGCTGGTTATACCTCCTTGAGCGACTCCCCTGCAAAGCCTCAGTTTCCCCATCTGGCACTAAGTGAGTGTGCCATCCTCCTCATGTCTAATGAGAACACGTGGGCACATGTGAGGGGCTCCTGGGTCCACCCACAGAGGCTCCCACTGTTGGGCTGTCCACTTACCCTGAGCCTGGGCGGCAGGGGCACCCGCGGGGTCAGTGGTTGGCCAGGCTTCTTTCGCTGAGCTGTGGGCATTGGCCACCAGGTTCCGGGCAGAACTGAAGCCAGGCAGGGACCCCAGGAAGCTGCTCAGGGTCTGCAGGGGTGGGGAGGGTGGCTTGAGCCAGGCCGCGCCAAGACAGGGACCGGGTGGGAGGACACATCATTCAGCCCAACGCTGTCCCGGTCCCTCGCCCCTGGGCAACCCCGGAAAAGTGTTGAAACCACTCTGAGCCTCAGTTTCCTCGCTGGACAATGGGCAGGTTCAGCCTGCCTCCTAGAGGAAAAGTGCATCTCCCAAGTCCCCAAAGAGCTTTTGCTTCCTAACCCCATTGCACAAATGGGGAAACAGGCTCAGAAAGGGGCCGAGGCTGGCCCAAGTTCGAACTGCGGAGAAGGCGCTGAGGTGGCGTGAGCCCTCTGCCCCAGCTTGGGACAGGAGGGAAGAGTTGGCATCGTGGCTCCCAGAGCCCTCCCGCCCCACTGGGGAAGGCTCTCTCTGGACTCTGGGCCCCAGGACCATGGAGGTCACCTTCCCGAGGCTCCAGGGGTCTCCAGGCCCCAGCAGGGATCTGTCCCTCCCTTGTGTCACTTACCTTGCCCTTGGGTTTGGGGGGGTCCCGGTTGCCTTCGTCCGGAGAAGACATGGTAGTGCCTGAGTGGCTGGAGGGGGGCAGAGAAGGTGTGTGAATGGGGGGGGGTCCTGGGCCTCCTGCTCCACACCTCCAGTGACCTGGAGGCCTGGCCTCGCCCCAGCGTCACCGGGGACAGACTTGCCCCCGCGCACCTGGACTGCGTGGGGTCCCTCAGAGCGACGGGCTGCTCGGCTGGCAGCTGGCTCTGCTCGCGGCTCCCAGGCCTTATAGGGCCTGGGGCAGGCACGGGCCCAGCAGGCAGGGGCAGGCGGCCAATGGGCTGGGCGGGGGGGGGGGGGGCGGCCTGGGCCGTCACGTGCCCAGCGTGGGCCCTGGCCCAGCACCTTTTGCCTGCTCCCTGCCCACGTGGCTGAGGCACTCACGGGCCAGCTGCGTTCCCCTCCTGTGCCTCTAGGACACCCCCTGTACCCTCCAGTTTCTGTCCATGGGGTGGTGTGCCCACCCTGATGGTGTGCCCATCCAGATCCCTGCCTCGCTGGGACACCCTGGCCAGTTGCCATCTTTGTGCCTCAGTTTCTCCTTCCAGACTCCTCGCTGTGGCTCAGGAAATCCTGCTTCCTCCCTGCACCACCCCCCACTTCACTCCAGCCACAAGGGTCCCTTTCCCTGTCCTTCCAACACCCCAGGTGTGTGGTCTTGCCCCAGGGTCTTTGCGCGGGCTGTGCCCTCTACCTGGAGTGCCCTCCCCCAGCTACTCACACAGCTCCCAAGGTCCCTCACCTCCATCAAGCCTGTTTTGTTCCCTATTGTGTCCCCTGCACCTAGGACAGGTGCACCTGGCACATAATCAACACTTAAATGTTTGGGGCCACAAGTGGTGGCTCACATCTGTAATCCCAGCACTCTAGGAGGCCGAGGCAGGAGGATCGCTTGAGCGCAGGAGTCTAAGACCAGCCTGGGCAATGTAGCAAGACCCCATCTTTAAAACAAAATGTAAAAATTAGCAGGCCATGGTGGCACACGCCTGCAGTCCCAGCTACTCAGGAGGCTGAGGCAGGAGGATTGCTTGAGGCCAGGAGTTGAAGGCTGCAGTGAGCTGTGATCGCACCACTGCACTCCAGCCTGGGTGACAGAGTGAGACCCTGTCCCTGAATGAATGAATGAATGGCTAAATGGACCAACTCACAGGGTGGTTGTGAGCGTGAAATGGGCTCCTGCGTGTGTTCTGTCTACCCCAGTGCCTGGCACCAGCAGACACTCAGCAAACCTTAACCTAGCACTGCCCAGGCACAAATGGGGTCTCCGAGAGGCACAGGGGGTTTCCCGAGCAGGAAGGGGCAGACCACCAGCAGAGCTGTGGGCACCCTAGCAGTGGGAACCCGGCTGGGTGGGCTTGGGCCAACCCAGGGACGCTGCGCAGAGAAGGTGTCCTGTGCCTGAGACCACATAGCCAAGAAGTGGGAAAGACAGGATTCAAACCCAGACCCGGCCCTGCGTGCTGGGTGGGCTGTGTGTGGGTAGGTAGGCGTGCAGAGGCATGCCTGGCACACCCTTCCTGGGCCGTGTCCCTCCTGCCTGCCCCTGGGACAGGGTTCCCAGCAGTGTGCTATTGGGGTGAGGGTCACACCAAAGCTGGGAAGAGGGAGGATCCAGCCGCTGGGCCTCATGACCCCAGGCCATCTCCTTGGAGCCATCACTGTGTTTGCCAAACAGCCTGGGAACAGAGGGGGGCATCCCCCAGCCTCTGTCCTCCTAGCCAATGCTTCCCAAGGGTGGTGGGAGAACTCCGGTGTTCCCCGCCCCTTCCCTTGGGGCGGCCACAGCCCAGTGTGGGGAGAAAGCCAGGAAAAGAAATGACAAAAAATCATAAACACCCCAGTCAGGGCCTGTCCCTCTGCCCACAGCCCTCCATGGCTCTCACCTCCCTCGGGGTCAAAGCCCAAGTCCTCCCTGCAGCCCACCAGGCCCTGCACAACCTGCTCTGTCCCCTCCCCGCTCTCCCCTCCTCCCTCTGTCTCCCCCTCCTCACTCTGCTCCAGCCACAAGGGCCTCCTCGCTATGCCTCCAACATGCCAGGCACAGTGCTGCCCCAGGGCCTTTGCACAGGCTGTGTCCCTCTACCTGGAACGCCCTTCAAGGTTTTCCTCAGATGTCACCTCCTCAGAGAGGCCTTCCTGGATCCCCCCTCCAAATTAAAAATATACAGCCCCCCATGCCCCACCCACCCCACCCCCATTTATTTTTCCTGCATCTACTAACACTCATTTTTCTTGGTTATTGTCCATCTTCCCTGCTACACCGTAAACTCCTAGAGGACACGATATGTTTTGCTTGCTGCTGCGTCTCCAGGGTGGAGAGCTTCCTGTCATACAGCAGGTGCTCAGTAAATACTTGTTGAATGAACAAATGAACGGGTGCATGATAGCGTCCATGGATGAGGTGTTTACTAGATAAATGGATGCGGAGGGTTTGAAGAGGGAGGTATCCCGCTGGGGTAGGGTCTGGGAAGGCTCCCTGGAGGAGGGGTATTGAGGTTGGGCCTTGAGTTTGGACAAGATGTGTCCAAGAGACAGGTGGGAGGGTGGGAAGGGCATTCCAGGCAGCCAGCACGGCGTGGGCAAAGGCCCGGGGGTGTGGGGACATGCACGGTTCAGTGGGAACAGAGCTAAGTGTCTGAGTAGCTGGAGAATGAGGCTGGAAGGTGAAGGACTTGGGTGTTTGGTCTGAGGGCAATGGGGAGCTATAGAGGTTCAGGAGCAGGGGCAGGGAGGCGAATCTGGCCTGTGGGAAGTGGTTGGGGCTCCCACAGCTGCCCTCTGGACTGGATCCCAGGGAAGCCAGAGGCCACCCTGACCTCACCGTGCCAGGCTGTGGTTTCCCAACACCCCGCCCAGCCGCAGGGGAGTCTGAGGGGCAGCTGAGAATGCGGTCAGAGGACGGGAGGGCCCCCATGAGACTGCCCCGTGGCCCTTGTCCTACCTCTGTCTCCCCCATCCTGGCCAGGGCAGCTGGAGAAACCACAGGGAGACCAGCTCCCACAGGTCTGGGCAGGCGGGCCCAAGAGTTGCCCCTTCTGCCTTCTTACCCCTCCTGTTTGCTCCCTGCAGTTTCTAAGAAATGCTAATTTATACTAAAGTGAGAACAGCTTCTATCTAGGTAGATGCACCTGAGGGGGCACCCAGGTGGGCACCCAGATGGGGTGTCAGGCAAGTCAGGGACGCATCATTCCTTCCAAACCTTGAACCCTGGCTTCACACCCCCTCCCCGTGCACCCTGGGACTGAGACCCACCCGGGTTGGAGCAAAGCTGGGGCCTCTGGATGACACAAAGCGCCTTTATTCTGGGGCACAAACCCTAAAAGGCAAAGGAAGTGAGTCTGGCACAGCGGGCGTCTCTGGGGGGACTCCTCAGTCCCGGATAGTAAAGCTAGAGTGGGGAGGAGGGCGGCTCACTTTTCAAAGCCCCAAATAGAAGCCACTGGGCAAAACTTTTGTGTGTTTCTTGGGGGAGTGTCCATCAGCTTCTTGGGATGGGGACGGGACAGAGTGAAGAGCCCAGCTCCGGGTTAAAGTCCCTGCTGTTGTCGGGGCCTCTTTCCGAGGTCCCCTGCAGCAAGGCAAAGGCATTGGCCTGGTGCTCATGCAAGGCCACCAGGGGCAGCAGGGACCTCGGCATGGGGGCACCCGCGGTCAGAATTCCAGCTCGGGCATCAGGGTGTGCTTGGCAGGGTGGCTGGGGGGCTCGGGCTCCCCCTCACAAATGTCCCCGTCCCCGTGCTGGGCCTGCCAGGCCCTCTGCTGTGCTGGCCAGTCCAAATGTGCCCAGCGGGGGTCAGGGCTCCCCACGACCTCGTCCACGAGGGCTGCCAGGTTGGGCGGGGGCTCAGGCCGCTCCACAAGGATGGGCGCGAAGGGCCCCACCAGCCAGGGCAGCGGCACGGCCTGCACCACGAGCTCCAGCAGCTCGTCCACGCAGGCGTGCGCCCGGGCCACGCTGCCCCGGCCCTCGGCCAGCGCAGCCGCCGGCACATCCCCGAAGCAGCGGGCGTCTGCGAAGGCGGCCTGCAGGGCGTCCACGCTGCGCCGCACCTCAGCCACCTTCTCTTGGGCGCCAGGGGGCAGGCCCCGCACGCTGGTCTCCAGCGCATCCACCGTGCCACGCAGCTCCTGGGTCAGGCTGCGCGACAACACCAGCGTCTCCAGCTCCGCCTGTGGGCGAGGGCGACGGGGACCTCAGTTTCCCCGACGGACACCCGGTGGGACTATCTTCCTGCCTCGATTTCCCCAGTGGACCCACAATGGGGCCATCGACCTGCCTCAGTTTCCCCCATGGACACAGAACATGACTCAGCCCTGCCTCAGGCTCCCTCATGGAAACACAATGGGACCCAGCCCCGCCTGTTTCTCCATTAGGACCATTACCCTGCCTCAGTTTCCCCAGTGAACACCCAGTGGGAACAATGCCCTGCCTCAGTTTCCCCCATGGACACCACCCTGGCTGACCTCAGTACTTGGTTTGCCACAGCTTGAGCATGGCCCCCGGCAGCAGGCGGCTGCTCTGGAACCCTCGTCCCCCCTCCCTACCCAGGGTGGTGGCAGCCACCACCCCACCTGACTCCCCCGAGGTCTTGCTCACCTGGCTCCGGCGGCAGCCGTTCTCCAGAGGGTGCTGGCTCCAGTCCCCCCACAGCTTGTGTACCTTCCCGGGCCGGGCCGGGACAGTGGGGGTCACCCCGCACTGCATGAGGTGGATCTGCAAGGACAGGGACCATGGCCGTCAGGGCTGGAGGATTCGGGAGCAACCCTCACCTGGATCTGACTTCAGTAAACATGTAGGTGATAGAGGCGGTCGTGCAGGGCTTGTGAGATGTAGGGAGGACTTGGGCTTTGACCCCGAAGGAGGTGGGAGCCATGGAGGGCTGTGAGGGCAGAGGAGGGACGGGTCCTGCCTCAGGCGCTCACGGGCCCCCTCTGGTGGCTGCTGTGGGGAGACAGCCCTAAGGTGGGAGGATTCCCACTGGCAAGGGAAGGGAAAGCTCTTTTCTTCTCACCTACTCTAAAAGCTATAAACTCCAGCTCCCACCTCCCCTCCTCCACGAACACCCTGCCTGACTCCCCAGGCAGAGCCGTGACACCTTAGGGCTCCCTGAGGCCCAGGTCACCCCCTCTGCCCCAGCCCTGAACCCACGGGGCTGGAGGCAGCCGCGCCCGGCTCTGCCTCCCCCTTCAGACTAGCACAGGCCCAGGCACTCAGCCGGTGCTCAATGCATGCTGATCGGCCTGCATGCCGGAGCAGGGGCAGGACGAGGACTCTCACCAGCTCCAGCGCCTCCTGCAGCTGGGCCAGCGTGTCCTGGGCGCGGTGTTTGCTCTGCCTCAGTTTCCCCAGAGAGTGCTCGTACGCCAGGTGGCGGATCCGCGCCGACAGAGAGCCCAGACGCACAAAGTAGCCCTGCTGCTTTCTCTGATCCTCCACAGAGCCCACTTCTGGGCCCTCAGCCTCGGCTGCCAGCGCCGCTGGAGGGCGGGACAGGGGAGAGGGCGTCAGCGTGGCCACCCCCTCCGCATCTGCTCACCCACCTGGGCAGACAAGCCCACAGCCTCCCAGATTTCCAGTTTTCCTATACCAATACCATCCCAGTCCTTCTTCCCCAAATCCTAAGATGTAGGCACAGTCATTGGTCCCATTTTACAGAGGAGCAAAACTAAGGCAAACAGAGGTGAAATCCCAGAGGGTGCAAGGGGCAAACCTGGGATTCGAACCCAGGCTGTGCTTAACCATCCTATTAAACAGTCTCCTAAAGAACAGATCACAAGTGCCCGGCACACAGTAGGTGCTTAATCAATGCCTCACTGCCGTTCTGCCAAGTTGGGGATAAGTCGACACATTATTCTAATGCTGTAAGCAGGGGTTGAAATTTCATATCAATTCCAGGGCCAGGCAGGTATCAAAAGTGACCAAGGCAGATTAAGATGTAAAACACCGGGCATTAGTGGTGGGAAAGGAACTGTCTAAAGGGGCGGATCTATTCTGCTGGGGTCTAGTTTTTCAAGATACGCCAGAAATCAGCATTTGTAGCACAAAATCTCATTGTGAAATGCATGAAAAAAAATTAAATGTTTAAAAGACATTGCATGGGCCAAATAACATTTAGAGGGCCACCAGTTCGAGAACTTGGTCCTCATGTCTACAAGCCCCATATGCCCTCGGGGTCTGGGTGGTCTGATTCCTGGTGGAATATGGGTTGGGGGGCTGCAGAAGTGCCTGGGTGGGGGCTCCGTGTTTCCAGCTAATTTGCTGTGTGGCCTTGGGCAAGTCTGAGGCCTCTCTGATCTGTACCATGGGGGCATCGTGACTAGGGTTGGGCGGGGCAGGAGCCACCTCACCCAGCTCCTCCTCCGTCATGGGCAGGAAGTGGTCCACTAGCTCCTCAGACTTCTCCAGCACCACGTCCACGGCATGGCTCACGGAGCGCTTCAGCTCCACGCTCCAACGCCGGCCCCGCCGCGCCAGGCCCACCATGCCTGTGACACCGCTGGCCACTGCGTCCTTGGCTGAGGTCACCACCTGGCGAGAGGGGTGCCCACTCTAGGTGCCACAGGGCTCCAGCTTCATTCTCCCCACCCAGCTCCCTGAGGCTGGGGCTGTAAGACACCTAGACCTCTTCCTGACTCTGGGCCTCAGTTTCCCCTCTTTAAAATGATGGGGGGAGGTAAAAATAACCCTTCTCTCACAGGGGTTTTTGAAGGGGTATGGGTTACAAGCACCTACTGGCGCACTATATGTTGGTGGCCATTATTCTAACCTGGCTGTTATTTTATTTATTTATTTATTGAGACCGGGTCTCACTGTCACCCAGGCTGGATGGAGTGCAGTAGCGTCATCATAGCTCGCTGCATTCTCCAACTGCTGGGCTCAAGCGATCCTCCTGCCGTAGTCTCCCAAGTAGCTGGGACTACAGGTGCCACCACGCCTAGCTAACTTTTCTATTTTTTGTAGAGATGGGGTCTTGCTATGTTGCTCAGGCTGGTCTCAAACTCCTGGCCTCAAGCAATCCTCCCGCCTCGGCCTCCCAGAGTGCTGGGGTCACAGGCATGAGTCTATAATTTCCTGGGGTCCGGTCGTGCCAGGTACCGTCTCCGAGGGCTGCTGGAGGAAGGGCAGCTTCTCCTGAAGCTTGTCCAGGCCCCTGCAGGCGAGGTCATTCACTGTGGTCACTGAGGGGAGAGAGGCGGACATTCAGAGGGAGATAGGGACACAGCGAGGGACGTAGAGGGAGGGCATGCTAGAGGGAGAGATGGAACAGAAAGGAAGAGAGGAGCCCATGCTCAGGTGCTGGACAGAGTCACCAGCAGAGGCAGGAAAGCCTCCTGCCACCTCACACGTGGAGAGCCTAGTGAAACCACGAGGAGGTTGGACAGATGCCCACGGGGGCCTCGCAGCATGTGGCTGGCACCTTGCGTGGGGCTGGAGGGCCTGGGGGGTGGGCAGGCTGCCAGGCTGCCTCCTCTGCTCCCAGCACCAAGGTGACTCCTCAGCCCTGCCCGCCTCAGATGCCCCAGCAGGTGGGCTCAAGGTCACAGGAGCTGGCTGAGAGAGAGGTGGGGGAGGTGCTGGGCTGGGACGCTCAGGTGACCCTCTTCCTCCATCAGACGAGAGGCCAAGCATCCTTCTGCCCCTCATCGACATGTCACCCCCGCCAGGTTGCAGCCCTGAGCTGGTCACAGGGGTCTGTGGAGATGGGGGGACTGCAGAGCTCAGGACAGGCAGAGGCAGGGGCAGAGGGGAGGGAGGCTGGACAAATGGACCCAGGCATGTCAGGCCAACAAATGAGGGAGGGGACAGAGAGGGACAGAGGAAAGGCCTACCAGTAAACAGGTAAGGGGCAAAAGGCAGGGTAATCAGAGTTAAGAGGGAGAGCACAGTCAAAGAGATTGCGGAGAGGTGGGATGGGGGCAGCATCGGCAGATGGGACAGGTGGATAGGCTGAGCAGGGACACCTAGTTAAGGAGAATGACCCCAGGCACGCCACACAGATGGACCAAGGGTTAGGGGCAGGGCAGCGGTGCAAACCACAGCCCCCCCGGGACCCAGGGGCACTCACGCTGGGGCTGCAGGTGGTGGAGCAGTGGCTGGGCGTGGTCCAGCGCCCGGGTGGTCAGGCTGCACACACAGTGCTCAGCCAGGCGGCAGGCGGAGCCCAGCAGCGGGTGCCTGTCCTTGGCCAGGCTGTAAGCATCGAGGACCGCGGTACACGTGTCCCTGACCAGGGGCAGTGCCACCACACGCTGCACCACGTTCTGCGGGAAGGGGTGACATCAGAGGGGTCCCCTGGGGAAGGTGGGGGGCTCAAGCCACACCTGAGCCTGCTTCCCCTCTCTGGGCCAGGTGAGGCATGGGAGAGGGTGGAGGGAGAGTGCATTGAGCGCCTGACCAAGTACAGGCAGTGCAGACGGCCTCAGTGGCTACATGGAACAATACACGTTTACACATTTTGAAATACAGTTGCCCCTCAACTCAGTGGGGGACTGGTTCCAGGCCCTCCCTGCCCCCAGAATCCCAAATCCGCACATCCTGCAGGACCTGCGTGTGTGAAAGGTTGGCCCTTTGTATATGCGGGTTTCTCATCCCGTGAATACTGTATTTCTCAATCCACGCTCAGTTGAAAACATTCTGCGTAGACGTGGACCTGTGCAATTTAGACCCGTGCCATTCAAGGGTCAGCTGCGATGTGTCTGTTCGAGGGAGCAGGCAGGAGAGTCTCCCTTGTTCGAGTCTGGTTCAGCCACCTCCGGGCTGTGTGAACCTGGGCAAGTGCCTTGGCTTCCCCGTCTATAAAATGGGTTTCTGGGGTTGCAATGTGGGATTCAAGGAGCCAATGTAAGGGGAACACTTGAAGTCTGAGTGCTACAGAGTATTGCTGTGATTGCTGCTGTTACTATTATTTTTTCCATTGTTGTTGTTTGAGGTGTCGCAATTGTGGACACAGGGAAGGGCGTAGGGGGAGACCCAGGGATGGCAAAAGGAAAGGGCTGGGTGGGGGCCAGGTAAGCCGGCTGGGTGTCCTTGGACAGACATCTCCTCCCAGGGCCTCATGACACCCCCCTGGGAAATAACAGGTATACCAGACCCCTCCATGGTCCAAACTGTTCTCAGACTCTGGTTCACCCAGGAAGGATAGGAGTGGGAGGGGACAGCTGGCCTGAAACTGTCCCAGAGGGGACAGTCCCTGCTCCCTTCCCCTCACCTGCTGGTCCTGCTCCTCCCATGGGCTGGGGGCTTGAGCTGCCTCCTCTTCGGACATGTCTGCTGCAAACGGAGTCACCTGGGGGGCAGGACAGAGTGAGGGGGGAACCCTGCACCCCAGCCCTCTGGGCTCACGCCCAGGCCTTGGCCCTGCCTGGCTGGGCTCTGTGACTTGAGCAAGTCTCATTCCCTCTTGGAGCCTCAGTTTCTTCATCTGTGAAATGGGGTGATGTATGGGACAGGGACAGTGCATACACAGGTGTATGTAGGTGTACAATAAAGAGCCCCTGGCAAGGTGGGGTCCCTGTAGTGACTCAAAGCATGGGCTTTGGGGTAAGAAAGACCTGAGTGCAAATCCTGATGTTACCTGCTGTGTGACTTTGGGCCAGCCCCTTCACCTCTCTGGTCTGTTTCCTCTTTTATGAAATGGGGGAGGCAAGCAGCCCCATGCAGGGGTGGAGGTGGTAGCTGTAGAATCCTGATGAGCCCCACAGTTCGTCTGACAGACAGGGAAACTGAGGCACCCAGGAGGTGCGTGCTGGGCCCAAGGTCACTCCGTTGGCGAAGGTTAGAGCCGGGAGCTCGACCTCAGGCCTCAGACTCAAGGCCTGTGTTTCTTCCCCCTGTTGCCACCACGGGCCCTCTGAGCCCTGGTCCCCGCCCAACTGGGTCCTGAGCTTAAGCCAACTGGGCCAAGGGTCTCAACCACCTGCTCCAGCCTGTCGTGCCCCTCCCATACCGCCAAACCCTCGCCCCGCGACCCGATCCGGGGCTGTCCCCCACCCCGAGCGTGGGGGCGCTCCTGGACGCCGCCCGCATGACACTCACCGGGGCGCGCGCAGCCGCGGACGCAGGCGCCTCCGCAGACCCCAGACTCCGCTCAAGTCTCCGCCCCCGGCTGGCCCGCCCGCCTTATAACTGCTAGGGGGCGGGGCCTCTGGGAGCTCACCAATGGGGAGAGGCCGTTTGGGGGCGTGCCCAGGGGCCGTGGCTCCAGGCTCCTTTCGCCCTCCCCTTGGACCCACCCAGTACTCTGCGGTTGCCATAGCAATCCCGGACCGCCAGATGCCAAGTGTTGTGCTACTTTCCTTGGTGAGGTCGGCCCACCTGTCCCCCTCACCGCTGTTGCCGTGGAGACAGCGGAGGGCGATCACAGCCCCCTCCGACTTGCTGAGTGACCTTGGCAAAGTCCCCAATGACTTTATTTATTTTTTAAAAATTTGTTTCTTAAGCCAGAAGCTAAGTCAGCACTTTCGCTCGGATGCCCATTTTACAGACGAGCAAACTGAGGCTCAGAAAGCTTAAACCACTTGCCCCGGGTACCATAGTGAGTGAGGGATCGTATTCAAACCCAGCTCTGCTAGAAAGACCCCCTGGAAGGGGGGGCATGACCCTCTTTCCAGGGGCTGAAAAAAACTGGTCGTGCACCCCAACACCCGAGAATCTCCAAATCTGACTGTAGCCCCCACTTGCCTGTGTCGGCAGGTGGCGCTGGGATCTGAGTTGTGAGAACACAGCCCCCTGGGCTGTTGCCTGTCCCTGCAGCCCCACCCAGCCCCCTCAAGCCTGCCCTGGGCAGGTGCCCCCTTGGAATGTCACAGTCCAGCATGACAAATTATTTGGAGACTTGGGCAATCTGGTTTAATTTAAACCTTGCCCGGGACACGAGTCCTGGCAGAAATCCACTGGTAAAACGACACCCGGGCAATGGGCAGAGTTTTATTTCCAGTTAATTCCTGGGCTGGGGAAGGGAGAAGAGAAGCCACACAGGGCATCGATCCCAGTGGCCATGCACTGGGGAGCCCACGTCCCACACCCCAGGGCCCGGGTCATGCCTCTTCTCTCCTCCCCCATCACCCTGGAGTCACAGCAAGTCGACTTTGGAGATGCAAGGGACGCAAAAATACTGATTCAGCCAGTTCAGTTTGCAAGTTATTTATTAAACCCCTCAGGTGTGACCACAAGCTAAGTGGGACTCAATCCCAGACCCTGCACTCCGAGAGCCCCCTAAACTGGGGAAGCCACAGAAAAACAACCCCAGGGGGGCCAGGGCTGGTCCAGAGGGAGGGACAGGGGGCTGGGGGAACCCAGAGACCAAGAGATCTGGGACATGGGCAAAGGCATTCCTGGAAGGGGGCACAACTTGGGCAAAGGCAGGGAGGTCCGGAAGGCCCACGGTGTGAGACGGGGCCACGGAAAGCCTTGAGTCTCACCAGAAGGTGGGATTATTTGCTAAGTGGGGTGCAGTGTCCTGCCAGGCCCCCACCCCCACTCCAGTCCCAGGCCTCATTGGGACCCGGCCACTGCCAGGAGTGTCTGGCCCTTCACAGCTTCAGGTCCAGCACAGCGCGTGTCATTCTGCGAGAACATCTTGTCTTTTGTGGCCTCCAGCCAGCGATAGAGATCGTTGAGTTTCTGGTCGCAGATCCAGGGGTTCCTGGAGATGTCAAAGCCGTCCTGCATGTCCCGGCCGGGCTGCGCTAGGGGTGCCCAGAGCCCCTCGGGCACGCTGGCCAGCGAGTTATTGGACAGGTCTAGCATGTCCAGCTGCCGCAGGCCTGTGAAGGCGCCAGCCGCCACCTTGGCCAGCTTGTTGTCATGCAGGAAAAGGTAGCGCAGGTCTGGCTGCGGCTCCAGCAGTTCCTTTCCAAGCACCTGCAATCGGTTGCCCTCCAGGTGCAGCCGTTCCAAACGCAGCGGGCCCCTCAGAAGGTCAGGCGGCAAGGTCTCCAGCTGGTTTTCTCCAAGGTCAAGGGTGCGCAGGAGAGTGAAGTTGGCTAGCAGTCCAGCTGGCAGTTTCCGGAGGCGGTTCCCGGACAGGTCCAGAAACCCCAGTGCTTTCAGGCCATGCAGCCACGAGGCTTCCAGGACTTCCAACTGGTTTTCCTTCAACACCAGGGTTTCCAGGGCAGCCGAGGCCTGGAAGAGCCCCGGTGGCAGCCCGGTCAGGGCATTGCGGGTTAGATCGAGCACCCGCAGCCCTGGTGCAGGAAGCAGGAACTTGGCCGCGAGGCTCTCCAGCCGGTTGCTGGAGAGGTGCAATTCTTGGAGTTTAGAGGCACCCTGCAGGATGTCGGGGGGCAGCTGGGTCAGGTTGAAGAACTCCACGACCAGGTGGAAGGTGTCGGCTGGGAGGAAGCTGGGGAGTTCAGCAGGTGGGTGGCAGGAGATGGAACTGCTTTTCTCTGACTGGGACACCACGCAGTCTTTGGGGTTTGGGGTGACACCCCAGGCCGAGACCACAGACAGCAGCAGCAATAGCAGGCTTCTAGGAAGATGCGGGTCAAAGCCCCCTGCGCTGCCGGCAATGACAGAAGGTGCTTAATAAGCCAAAGTGAAAATTTACCCAGCTAGGTGAAAACATGCCCAAAATCTGCACACCTTTTCCCGTCTCCACTGCCACTACCCTGGACTGAGCCACCTTGTTACTTACCTGGATTAGTGCAGTTACTTCCTCTTCCTCACCCGGCTTCCCCCTCACCCCCACAGCTGCCAGATGTGAGAATTCTAATTCCATTAAATTGAGTTCCTGATCTACATCCTGCCTTTCCCCATCTCTAGCCCAGCCCCGATGGGCTATTAATTATTCACAGTCCAACTTGCTTAGTTTCTTCTGATCTGTTTTGTTTTCTGGGGCAGTTCTTGTCTCCCTGGCCTGTTTTGAAGGCAGAGCCAGTGAACTCCTACTCATCCTGCAAAGCGCCAGCTCCCATGCCCCTTTTCCTTGAAGTCTTCTCTTGCCCTTCCCAAGAAGTGCTCTCAGTCCCCAGAGAGGAGTCTCAGGCCCTGACCAAACAGCGTTAGGTTATCTGTGTCCAGCGCCATCTTCCTCCAAGCGCTTGGGTGCAAGCCAGGGCACCAGGAGCCAACAGGGGACTCCGAACATGAAAAGTGTGTCCTGCTTTGGGCAGGTCTAGGGGCCGACATTTGGCCCAGGAAAGGGGTGGTTTACAGTTGTCACCGTAAAATGCACCTGTTCTCTTCTAATCTCGGAAGCTAAGCAGGGTCAGGCCTGGTTAGCACGTGGATGGGAGACAGTTGTCACCGTAACCCCTGAAGGTTTGCAGCTTCCCTAGCCCAGTAACATGGGATATCACCTGGACAGCCTTGGTCACTGGGGCCCCGGGCCTCTGAGAGGGTCTCCTCCCACTCCCTGCCTGGCCCGTGGCCCACCAGGGCTCCTGCAGGTGTGTCTGTGTGTAAGATCAAATCTGTCTGTCTAGGGTTAGGGTTGGTCTGTTCCAGCCTGCAGGACTGTATCTGCCCCCTGTGACTTTAGTGTGTCAGGCAGAGTGTCCATGTGTCTCTGCATGGCCCGGTGTCCAGGCCTGCCAAGGACAGGGAGAGTGGGGACCTACCTCTGGTGTCGTTGTCCACTCCAAAAGGACATGGTGGCCTGTCTCATTTCCTTCTAGACTCTCTTGGCCTGGGGAAGTGGCCTTATACCTGCCTGGGCTGGGATCAGGAGCACCGACCTCGGGGGACGTCCCCACCCTCAGCCAGTTCCTGATAGGGGCTAACCCAGAGCCGGTCAGGGAAGGGGAGGGGTTAGAATTGCACAATTGCTTCCTGGCAATTTCTTCCTGCCCACCCCCTTCCTGGCCCCACTTCTAGAGCCAAGCTTTCCTTCCCTTGCTCCCTGTTTCTTGGGGGACACTCAGGAGTCTCTCTAGCTGTGACCCCACTTCCCCAAACCCAGGATTCAAGGGTCGAGGTTGTAAGGCACTACCCCTGGGGACAGGACAGCTCTTTGAATAAGAGGTACTACTTAACGATAAACTAGAACAACAAGGAAACTCATTGAAAAGAACAAAAATGCTTTTGTATTCAATTCATGGCATGTTGTTGTGGTGGTTTTTTTTTTTTTTTTTTTTTTTTTTTTCAGAAAGAGTCTTGCTCTGTCATCCCGGCTAGAGTGCAGTGGTGTCATCATAGCTCACTGCAGCCTCCAACTCCTGGGCTCAAGTGATCCTCCTGCCTCAGCCTTCCCAGTAGCTGGGACTACAAGCATGTACCACTGCACCCAGCTACTTTTTAAATTTTTCATAGAGATGGGGTCTTGCTATGTTGTCCAGGCTGGTCTGGAATTTCAGACCTCCAGTGATCCTCCTGCCTCAGCCTCCCAAAGTGCTGGGATTACAAGCGTGAGCCTCTGCACCCAGCCATCTTGCTTTTTCTTGCACAACTAGCTCAAATCAAGGTTTAATTTGCTTGTATGTTGTTGCTTCATGCCACCCCACCCCCTAGGCTTTGAACTTCCATGAGGGTGGGGCTCTCTGTCCCCACACAGTGCCGGGCACATGGCAGGTACACACTAAATATTTGCTGAAGAAACAGAAACTGTCTTCCATCCAGACGAAGATGGAGACCCCCCCACAACTCTCCGTATGTCCACACCCAGGTCCCCAGAGTTCTGTCTTGCCCTGGCCAACCACCCCGGGCCACCCCCAGGAGACAGAGCAGAGCTGGAGCCGTGGGGGCCGGTGGTTGTAAACAGAGTTTATTGATGGGAAGGGGCTGGGGAGGCAAGCTCCAGCGAGGGTCCAGGACTCGGCTGGCCACGTGGCATGCATGGTCAGCTGGAGGTCAAAGGAGGGAGGTCACAAGAGGACGGGTGATATGGGACTCTCTGACCACCCCAGGGCCGTATTTACAGGGGGCCTGCCTGCCTCCTCCTCCCCCCAGGCCTCCCCGAGCCCTTTAGACAGCTGTGCCAATGTGACTTCTGGGCAGGTTCTCCCCGACTCCCTGCCTGGAACCCGGGCACTGTCCCCCCTTCCCTCTGCGGGGGGCAAGGAGGGTGGTTCAGACTCCTAACCGGCACCTCAGAGGCCCTCGGCCTTGTGGAAGCCCCAGTGTTGGCTCAGCCAACGCCCAGGCCGCTGGGGCCACCCACCACGCTCGCACTTAGACACACACACCGCACGCGTGGCCCACGTGACGCACACGCCCACAGCAGCCCTCGCAGGCACGCACACGCACACCCCCTCCCCAGCCTCTTGCACACACGAACACGGCATGCACACGCACACACACCCACACACACCAGGGGCCTGGGTCCGGGAGGGACCATTTTCAGGGGGTGGGGGGGACTTGGGTCTGCAGCAGTGGCCCCCCCATCCCCACCCCACCTCCAAGCCCCCGGCCGCCACCCCGAGAACGGAGTTGTGCAATTGGTTAGAAAACTGCAAAAGAAACCAAAAATTGCCAAAGAAACCAAAATCTACGCGCATAAGGTCAACCTCAGATCCATAGCAAATTCTTCCCGCCCACCCACCCCCAAACCATCTCAGTGTCCTGCGGCCCCAGGTGGGGGGGGAGGGCGAGCTCGTTGTGCTTCCGTGTGGCGGAGGGGGCCCCCCACGCGGGTGGGGCGGGGGTCTTGAGCACCCACTCGGAGCTGGCCCAGGCCTGGCGTCTTTGCGCCTCTCTCGCTCCTGGTTCCCATGGCTGGCACTGCCAAGGTGTCGGGGGGGCCCCACCTAGGGCACCGGGGGCGCAGTCCTGTCCGCCCCCCCATAGGGGAGGAGGTGGGCCAAGTCCGTGCTGGGCCGGGCGTGGCAGCCACGGTGGCGGTCCCCGGGCCTGCCCTCTCCGCTGTTGAACGTGTGCGTGCGGCGCAGGGCGGCAGCCGGCGGGCCGTGGGGGCCCGGCCTCCGGAGGCTGCCCGTCGGGGGTGGGCTCCAGGGCCGGGGCAGGCTGTCGGCGGCTGAGGTTGGGTCCAAGGGGCCCGTGGGCGCTGACACCACCCGCCGGCGATCCGGGCTGGCGTGGGGGGTGAGCGGGAAGTCGCTGTGGGAGGCACGGCCTGGCCGCGTGGCATAGAGGCGGGCATCGGGGGCCGGGTCACCCGGCGCTGGGGGCTGCTCGGGGGCCCGGGCAGGGGCCAGCAGCAGGAGGGAGGACGAGGCGGAGGCGGAGAGCAGGGGGTGGCCATGGTCCCAGCCGCGGGGGGCCAGGGCATGAGGGTGGGGGTGCGGGGTGGGCAGGCGCTTCTGGGGCAGCGGCGTCTGCTCGGGCGTGGGCAGCAGCCCCGAGTCCAGGTCGTGGGGGCCGCCCTGCAGCAGTGTGGCCTTGGCCCAGCCGTTCTGCATGAGGGGCGCCAGCAGCGCCTCGGGGGGACCTCCGGCCCCACCGGCCCCGCCACCCCGGCCCCCGGGGCCGGCCCCCCGGCGCTCGCCCAGGCGGCTCACGCTCAGTACAGCCTCACCACCCCCGTGGGCCAGGATGGCCTCCTTGTCCTTGCGGCGGGCCAGCTCGCGCCGCTCCCGGAGGCCCACGAACCAGCCCACGCTGAAGCCGGACACCACAGCGCCCACCACGAAGGCCGCCACCGACGACGTCACCAGCAGGTTCACAGACACCAGCCCTGCGCGGTCCTCGGAGAGGCTGGCCCGCAGGAGCCCTGGCAGGGAGGGCCGGGTGAGAGGGGCTGGGCTGGGGGCAGTCCGGAGCCCCCCCACCCCAACCTCCTTGGGCCTATCTGCCCTGTGACGTCTCCTTGTCCCCGTCAAAGCCTGTCTGTCCACCTCACAGCTTCTCTTTGTCTTCTGGGGTCTGTCTGTCCTTCCCCTCCCCTGCCCCTGGGAAGTGGGACCCCTGCCCTTCCAAAGCCCCGGTGGAGTCCAGCTGCCCCACCCCCCTGGGCACAAGTGGCCTAAGGGGGCAAGAGAAGCCCTGAGGACCGGGAGTGGGGGTCCCCAGGCCTCTTCCTTCCCCCCACCATGGCATGGGGGCTCCTAGCCTGACCTCCCCTCCCCCCACTCACCTGTGCAGTCCCCTAAGCCTGAGGTGCTGGCCCCGGACACGTCCTGCTCAAAGGTGGCTCTAACGGGGGGTGGCGAGGACAGAAGAGGCACCGTCAGCAGAGAGCGCCCGTCTCAGGTCGGCCGTACACGCTCTGCCCACCTTCTCCTGACCTTACCTGGTGCCGGGGCTGAGGAAGACACAGGAGCCGTCGGGGGCCCAGCCACAGTAGGGGTCCTGACTGCCGATACAGTTCCTGGGGCAGACAAGGGGACCCTCAGCCGGGGCCACTTGCGCAGCCCCGACCGTGCGCCCGCTGGGCCTTGCTCCAAGCACCCGCCCCTTCTTAGTGACTCCCGGAGTCCTCGCGACGGCAAGTCTTTGTGGGGGGACGATCCACTCCCCATTTGACAGACGAGCCAATGAGGCTCAGGGGAGGTAACTTGAGCCCGAGTGGCAGAGCTGGGGTGGGCGCCCTGGTGGGCTCGCCCCAGATCTGTGCCCTTCACTCCGTCCTCCAGGGTCACTGTTACAATGACAGGGGCCGCGGGGGTCCTCTGTGTGGAGGGCTCATGCGGAACCCAAGGGTGAGCCAGCACTGCGTGGGCATCCCAACCTTCCACGCACTTTAGAAACAAAAACAGCCACCTCCCCCAGTCTCCTCCCCACAGAAGCCACCAGAGGGCGCCTGTGAGCACCCGAGTCAGGGCGGGTCCCTCCTCTGCCCACAGCCCTCCATGGCAGCCCTCCATGGTGCCCACCTCCCCCCCCCCCCGAATCAAAGCCCAAGTCCTCCCTGCAGCCCACCAGGCTCTGTACAACCTGCTGTCCTGTTCCCACCCTCCCCTCCTCCCTCTCTCCCCCTCTTCCCTCTGCTCTAGTCACACAGGCCTCCTGGTTGTGCCTCCAACACACCAGGTGCAGTCCTGCCCCAGGACCTTTGCATGGGCTGTGCCTCTACCCAGTTCATTACCCAACAGCTCAGGATGCTGAGGGGCCCCCGACTTGAACCCGGCTCGCCCTGCTCCCTGCACTCATCTTTTCCTTGCTTCCCACCCATGGCCAGCCCAGGGCGGGCCACTCACTTCATACACCCCGAGTACTGCTGGCAGCGGGCCACGGGCACGCGGACCACGCAGCGGGGAAAGGCCGCCAGCAGGCCCCCCGAGGCCGTGTCCAGCTCCAGGCTCAGCAGCCGCTGCCCAGTCTCGCCACCACTGGACCGTCCACACCTGGGGACAAGATGTGAGGCTCAGGGTGCCGGCCCCACCTCTCCGCCTGCTGGTCCCCTCTCCCTGCCTTTGCCCAGACTCACCTGTCCGGCCGGTAGGTCTCAAACTCCTCCAGGAAGACACTGGGCCCAGCAGTCCCTGAGGCGCTGGCATTGGGCCGCACGAGGAACTTGAGGATGGTGCCCGCCTCGGAACCCAGGAAGACAACAGTCTGGTTGCCCCAGGGGCCGGCGCCCACATCCACGGCCACGCGTGTCAACTGGTGCCTGGAGGCCAGGGCGGGGCGGGGGTCAGGGTGGCCCCGCAGCCACCACGCACCACCAAGGCAGGTACGGGCATGGTTACACCGGTGCACACACACACCGACACGTCAGCACCCATGAGAGCCACAAAAGTGCGTATGCACGGATGCCAGGCACGTGGGTGCACACACAGGCACGTGGGCACACATGCCAGAAACAGAGGACACGTGCTCATCACAGACAGAAAGGGCTCTCCCTCTGGCCTGCAATGAGCACTGTCCCCCATCCCCACCACCCTGGCCTGGGCCCTTGTCCCCGCCCTGGCCCCTCCAGGACTGACCGCATCAGTGTGCGCACGATCCAGGGCGCGTGGCCCAGGGAGGGCACCGCCTCGTCCATCAGCGGGTGGGTCTTGACGAAGTTGAGGATGTCGTCAGGCAGGGCACTGGAGGCGTTGTACTGCATGCCAGGAGCTGCGCAGCACCCAGGCCTGGGCCGGGAGGATGAGGGGGAGGTCAGGGCAGACTTGGGGCGTCCTTCACCAAGGGCCTCTGATTCTCCAGGGGGACCTGCTGCCCTGCCCAGAGGTCCTCAGTTTTCCCCATCTGCATAATGGGCACAGCCAAGCTCGGCAACAGCTACATAACCACCAGGACCTTATCTGGCCACCCGACCCAGGATGGAGGGGGCTCTCACCGGGGCCGCGGCACCTGATCCTCCGGCACCGGCGTCCAGATGGACTCAGGGGACTTCTGCTCGCGGAAGCGGCCTTCAAACACAGCAGCCACGTGTGTCATGTCAAAGGCGCAGACAGCCGAGCCGGGGATGCTAGGGAGGGGTGTGGATGAGAGAGTTTGATGAGCCTGGTGGGGGCACTGCCTTGGGCAAGCGTACAGGGGACTCCCTGACCTCAAGTGCCAACAGGTGTTCAGAGCCCTGGGCCAGAGATGCCTCTCTCCCTCCGACTCCATATCCTGAGCAGCTCTCAGAGGTCACCTCCCCATTCAGACCCCCATTGTCACTTGCCTGGGCGTCCAGCCTCCCAGCTGCCACTCTTGCACCCTTAGGACCTCTTCCCCGTGGGGCTTTCCAAAAACGCAAACTTGATCTCACCCCTCTCTTGCTCCTTACTCTCCCATGGCTCCCTAGTGCTCTCAGGATTAAGTCCAGGCTCTGTCCCATCGTCCACAAGGCCCAGCATGAACTGCCCTGTCCTCTCCCTGCCCTTCTCTCCTGACTCTCGCCCCCTCAGCTCACTCTGCTCCAGCCACATGGGCCTCCTTGCTGTTACTTAAACACACCAACCTCCTTGCAGCCTCAGGACCTTTGCACATACTGTTCCTCCACCTTCCAATACTCTTCCCTCTTTCTCCATCTCACATGCAAAGCCTAGATCCAACATCCCTTCCCCCAGGAAGCCCTCCCTGCCCCTCTCCCCAAAAGGCAGAGGATGAGGATGTCCCCCAACCGTCCCTGTTCTGACCAAAGGGCCTTGGAGGGTTAGTGTCTGCTTCATCCCACCCCAGCCTGGGGTCGAGGTCAACTCAGGACCCCGAGGCATGTTTGATGAGTGAATGCAGGACCTCCCCAGCCACGCCCACCAGATGCTCTCAGCTCGCTCCCATGGGCGTGCACTGACCTGTTGCTGGGTGTGGAGAACACAGCAAGGACCACAGGCCGGCCCCCCAGGCTGACCACGCCCGTGACAGCCTGCAGCACGTTGAAGTAGAAGTGGGAGTCGCCAGGCACGGAGCAGTTGAGCCGCGCCTTCAGGAAGGATGTCCACTGCTTCTCCAGCACGCGGGGGGAGCCCCCCACGTCGTTCTTGCACACGCGGGCCACGCGGGACACCACCACCTGGGCATGGTGGTGGACAGACGGGGGGACCTGAGTCCATGTCCCGGGAAGACCTGCCCACAGGCCGCACCACCCAGGCCAGGATGGATGCGTCTGGCCCTGGCGCCGGTGGGACCTCTCTGAGCCCCTGCCGCCCCAGTGGGCACATGGGGATGGCGATGGCGATAACCATAGTCACTGCCACCTGGTTCTCACGTCTCTTACACACCTTCTGGGGGGGTTATGATATCTCCATTGCACATATGGGGACACCAAGGCACTGAGAAAGGGACGTGACCAGCCCAAGGTCACACTACTAGTAAGAGGCAGTCTGTGCTTCACTACTGTCTGGTGCTGGGTGGCTGGGTGGGTGGATGGATGGGTGAATAGATGGGTAGTGGGTGCATGAGTGGGCAGGTGGACGGATGGATGGATGGATGAATGGATGGATAGGTAGGTAGATGCATGAATGGATAGGTGAGTAGATAGGTGGATGGAGGGGTGGATGGACAGATGAGTGGATGGATGGGTGGGTAGGTGGATGGATGGATGGGTAGGTGTAGGGATGAGTAGATGAATGGGTGGTTGGTGGGTAGTTGGATGGGTGGGTGGGTAGATGGATGGATGGATAGGTGGATGAGAAGCTGGATGGATGCATGGGTAGGTGAGTAGATAGATGGGTGGATGGATGGATGGATGGATGGATGGGTGGATGGACAGATGTGTGGATGGATGGGTAAGTAGGTGGATGGGTGGATGGATGGGTAGGTAGGTGGATGGGTGGATGGATGGATGGGAAGGTGGATGGATGCGTGGGTAAGTGAGTAGATAGATGGATGGATGGGTGGATGGATGGACAGATGCATGGATGGATGGGTAGGTAGGTAGATGGGTGGGTGGGTGGACAGATGCGTGGATGGATGGGTGGGTGGGTGGATGGACAGATGTGTGGATGGATGGGTATGTAGGTGGATGGGTGGATGGATGGATGGGAAGGTGGATGGATGGATGGGTAGGTGAGTACATAGATGGATGGATGGGTGGGTGGATGGACAGATGCATGGGTGGATGGGTAGGTGGGTGGATGGGTGGGTGGACAGATGCATGGATGGGTGGGTGGGTGGACAGATGCATGGATGGGTGGGTAGGTGGGTGGATGGGTGGGTGGGTGGACAGATGCATGGATGGATGGGTAGGT
>CM052442.1:108237355-108269582 GCA_028533085.1 Varecia variegata | reverse complement strand
GGGTGGGTGGACGGGTGGGTGGGTGGACAGATGCATGGATGGATGGGTGGGTGGGTGGACAGATGCGTGGATGGATGGATGGGTGGGTGGATGGGTAGGTGGGTAGGTGGGTGGACAGATGCGTGGATGGATGGGTAGGTGGGTGGATGGGTAGGTGGGTGGATGGGTAAGTGGGTGGACAGATGCGTGGATGGATGGGTAGGAGGGTGGATGGATGAGTGGGTGGGTGGGTGATGGACAGATGGGTAAATGGGCTGATGGAGCGTGGGTGGGCTGAAGAACAGACGGCTGAGCAGGTGAGGGGCGGGCAGTGGATGAGGACAGTAGCTGGGTGGGTGGACAGTGGAGGAGCAATAGCCCCAGGGCGTCTCTGCCCTAAGCTCATGTCCTCCACCAGGGCTGAGTGCACCAAGGCCACTTCGTATGTGCCTTCAGCCTCGGGGCCTGGTCCCAGCTGGAGGGAAGGCCCTGAGGACCAGAGGAGGAGGGTGGGACCCTCCCACCCCAGGTGGAGATTCATGGACCCACCTTGGGCACCCACTTCCCACAGTCAGAGCCCCTTCCCTCCACACCCCACCGCACGGGCCTCACCTTCTCCAGGTAGTTAAACTCCATCGCGATCTCCCGGAAGAAGAAATACACGTGGCTGCCCCACTCCACCGCGTGGACAAAGTACGGCTCTGCAGGACAGGAGGGGTCAGAACGCAGCGCCTGATATGACAAGGGGGTTCTGGGGCAGAGAACTCATCAGCTTTTATGGTGAAGGGGGGACGTAGGCTGGTTACCCAGGCAAAATGAAATAGACTCAAAGTTTGGATTATTTTGGGGGGAAAAGGGAGGTCAGAGCCTAAAATCTCCGTATCTACTCCCCACAAATGGCAACATCTACTATTTTTTTGTCACCTTCCTCCCTCGTGTTGAAGAGCCAAGTTCCTGTTATACCCCTGCCATCGTTCCATTTCAGGCTTCCAAAGCCACCCACTTCCAGCAGGTTCTACTTTAGACCCAGCTGAAATCATCCCTCTAGCTTCATGTTCAAAGAGGTCAATAGATTCCAAAAAGGAGGCAGAAGTCCCCTCGCCAGCTTCCCTGGGACCCTTATTCTGCTGGGGGGACTTGATGAATGCCAGCCCCTCCAGGACTGGGCCCACTGCCCTCTGGGCCTCACCTTTGAACCACTTGGAGTCATGTTTCACGGTGCGCAGGGTGGGCCGGTCCCCAAGGCTGCGGTAGATGACAGCGTCGATGGCGAGGAAGTCGGTAACAGTGGCCGTGAAGAGCATCCCGTCTGGATGGGGAGGAGCGGGGAGGCAGGCAGGAGATGAGATCGTAGAGGCCAAGGGCTGGGTGGGTGCAAACTCGATTTTCCAAGCCCAAGCCCTGAGCCCGGGAGAGCCCCCATGTCCAGGCGGAGCCCCGATCCCATCCAAGCCCTGTCCCTGACAAAGCCCCTGACTGTGGCTGAAACTTAATGCCAGCTGAGCCCCAAACCTGGGCTGCGATTCTGCCCATTTCACAGCTGGACAAGTGGTCACCCAGCTGCCTTCTAGATGACCCAGACTCCAGGAGTGGAAAATGCCAGGACCTGCACAGGGCGGGGGCTGATCAGATACACAGTGGCAGAGATGACTCACCAGAGAACAGGGCGACATTGGCGTGTTTGGGGTCATACGGACAACGGGCCATGCCGCTGATGTTGTCCCCGAGAGGCTGCAGGGTGTCTATCTGCAGGGAGAATGAACGTTAAGTGACAGATCTCCTGGCTATGCCTGGCAGCCCCTGGCTCCCCCGGCCCCCCACTCCAGGGGGAGTCCTGGCTGTATCATGGATTACTGTGTGACTGTGGCCATGTACTTGACCTCTCTGGGCCTCAGTTTACTTATCCATAAATGGGTCTAAGAGTTGTGGCTGGGCAAGGTGGCTCATGCCTGTAATCCTAGCGCTTTGGGAGGTTGAGGCGGGAGGATGGCTTGAGGCCAGGAGTTTAATACCAGCCTGGGCAACATGGCAAGACCCCATCTCTATAAAAACCGTAAAAATAAGCAGCGCCTGGTGGTGTGCCTATTTCTACTTGGGAGGCTGAGGCAGGAGGATCGCTTGAGCCCAGGAGTTGGAGGCTGCAGTGAGCTATGATCTGCCACTGCACTCCAGCCTGGGTGACAGGCTGGTGACCTTGTCTCAGAAAGAGAAAAAAAAGAGTTGATTCTCGTTAGTTCTATAACTGGCTCATTCCTGACCCCTTTGGAAACCGCTGACCCCTCTTGATCTCAAGGCAGGGAGGGTACAGCCAGCTCCTGCAGAAGGTGACACGGGCTGCGAAGAGGCCCTGGCCAGGGGAGGGCAGGTGAGCAGAGGCCGGGAGGTTGCACCTAAGCTGCGGGGACTCACGCTGTAGTTGGCGCACACCGGGTTGAAGGCGTTGGAGCCGCACACGAAGAGCGTGGACTCGTCGCGAAGTAGCAGCACCTTTACGAAGTTTCGACACTCGCCCTGGCAGAGGGAGGACAGGGGGACGGGGGAGGGGGAGGAGATGTGGGCGTGGCCTGGGCTGGAGCCGCGGGGGTGTGGCGAGGGTGGAGGGCGGAGCCTGACTGCTGGGGGTGGGGCTGGGGGCCGGGCCAGGGTCCACTCACCTCTTGCTTGCCTTTCATGCGACACACGTCGATGTCGCTGGGGTTAGATCGCCAAGTCAGCTTCTGCAGCGCGCAGAGAAGAGCTGGTGAGGGGCCCGCAGGGTCCCCGACAACCCCAGAAACCTCCCACCCCCACCCCTGTGGCAGGGCTGAATCCACCTGGCTCCCCAAAGCAGCGTGGGGACCCCACCACGGTGGGATTCCAGGTCCTGCCCCTCCCCTGCCACCTGCGCCCCTTCCTCACCCGCTGGTAGCGCAGCTCCGTGGATGTGGGGGGCTCCAGCTCCACCCGGTACAGGTTGTCCCTGGGGGGAAAGGGCATAGTTAGTGAGATGGGGGGGGCCTCTGCCACCCCTCCCCCTTCCAATCTGTCCAACAGGTAACAGGTGGGGACACGCCAAAGCCTGTAACACCAGCAACTCCAGTGCTAAGCAAACCCCGCCTAACACTCCCCCAGGCCCCCTCGTGCCCCACACGCTGCGCGCTCACATGCCCCAGGCCCAGGGGTCTGTACTCAACACTACCTTACATCAGGTCCCCCCTCGCCCCTCCCAGCCACCCACCAGGCTCCCCGCTCCCCTCCCTGCAGAGGAAACTGCCCTGCTCAAGGTCACTGGTGACCTCGTGCGGTCAAGTCCAGCCGTCACTTCTCCATCCTCATCCTCTCCAAAGCATCTCACCCGGCCAGACCCCCCTCTTCCTGGGAACACCGTCTCATGCAGCCCCCAGACCCCACACTCTCCCGGCATCCCTCCCACCTCTCTGGGATCCTCCTGGGTCTGCCCCTGTCACTGTCGTGGGCCCCAGGCTGGTGCCTCCTCCCTCCTCCACCCCCCGCCCCTCCTAGGTGACCTCGTTCACTCTGGGGGCTCGAAGTGCCCTCTGCACCCTAACAGCACCCCTAGTCCCGTCTCCAGGTCTCCAGCCTGGTCCTGCCCCTTAATGTCCCCCACTTCACACTTCAGGGACCATTGGGGTCTCACACTCAACAGGGCCACTCTGGGCCTGACCAGACCCCCAAACCTGCTCTGAATCTCGGGGGATCAGCCCACAAGTCGGGAGGGTCCCTCAACTTTCCTCCTCCTCATCACGGCCGGACTGGACCAGCCCAATACCCTCGCCCTGGTTCCCAGCGCCCACCTGCCCACCCGCATCCCCACAGCATGGCCTCCCCCCAGCAGCCACCAGAGAGCGCCCGTGAGCACCTGAGTCAGGGCCGGTCCCTCCTCTCCCTACAGCCCTCCATGGCTCCCACCTTCCTTGGGGTCAAAGCCCAAGTCCTGCCCTCGCTGTGCCTCCCATACCTGTCCCCAATGAACAGCGTCCTGTTGACCCGCAGAACTCGCTGGATGTTGAGGTCGTCAGCACCCTCCGTGGGGGTCAGGCGTCCAGGCCCGCTGCCCACGAACACGGGGTAGTGGTTCAGGTCTGGGGAGAGGGCAATGGGAAGGGGTTTGAGGGGGTGGCCTGAGGTCATGATCCTTCTAGAGGTGGCTCCTGGCCTGGTGAGCCCCCAGGGGGGCGTGAGGGGAGGGACAGCAGACCCTCCCACGAGACTCTCCCCAACCCCCCGCGACCCCCGACTCACAGTCCCTGGGGGCCACACTGAGCGGCGGCGGCTCCTCGGGAAAGAGGCCGTGGGCACCCCCCAGGAGCAGCAGCAGGAGCAGCAGGGCCGGGCGGGGAGGAGGCGTTCGCGGGGTCAGCATGGCGAGGGCCCGGCAGCGGCAGGTGACACCTGCGGGCGAGGGGGCGGCGGGGTGAGCGGCGCGACCCGCAGTCCCACCTGCTGCCGGCAGAGGGCGCGCGCGAGCCTCCGCCGAGTCCTCCAAGTCCCAGAAAAACTCCCCACTGTTATAATAATAAAAATAACAATAATAATGGCACTAATAATAATAACCGTGCACGGCCAGTACTTATTTAATTACCACAACAACTTTATGGCCACGTGTCGAGTGCAAGCCCGGGAAACAAACGACTTCAAACAAAAATGCGTTAGGTAATCCAAGACTCATACAGTAACAGCTACATCTTAAACCATATATTTAAAAATCCAATCTCGAAACACACATATAAGAATTCTTAGAATTAAAACGCAAAAATCTTACACTCAAAGTCTCAAAAAAAAAAAAAGACTCAAAGACGCTTGGAATTTTATAAGCCAGGAGCCGGGAGCTGCAGCTGGCCGGGGGGCCTCAGAGGGCTGGGAGGTCTGGCTTCCTTCCCGACTTCAGCCTTTCTGTCCTGTGCTTGAATACCTCTGTGACAGGCGCCTCACTCCCTCTCTAGCAGGCCTGGTTCCTGCTCTCATTCAAAGTAACTTTGCCCCACCTTCCAGCACCTTCCGGATGTGTGGCATAGAAACCTCCACCCTCCCACCCCTGCCCCCAAGCAATAAACGATGAGCAGAATTCCCCCTCTGAGATTCAGCCCGCACCCCCTACCAGAAAGGGGTGCAGTCCAGGTCCCGGAAGCCCCAAATGACAATCTCAGCAGCCTCGTCGTTCTGGGAAGTCTCAAGCAACACCCATGCCTCGGTTTCCCCAACTGGGCAGCAGGGACATCTCCCAGCCCTGCCGGGGCCTTGTGGGTCAGGGGTTGCAAGCCTCTGGAGGTGTGATTCGGGAACATTGGCCCCGGAGTGGCTGCCACTGAACACCCAGGGCCAGAAAACAGGAAGGTCTTGCGTAGCCCAACAGGGCTTCCTCTATATGACCCTGAGCTTCCAGGATTTGTGACTCGGAGGATGCCCGGATCCCACGTGTGTTCGGGGCAGGGCTCTGCTTCCTTACTAGTTTCCTTCCCCGCCCCCAAGCCTCCTGCGGCTCCCAGTGACCCCTGAGTCCAGGCCCGGGGCTCCGCCTGGCAGGCACAGCCCCTGACCTCCTACCCCACCGCTGCCTACGGGATCCTCAGGCCACTGGTCCTTGTAGGCCCCCCCAAGGACCCCTGCCGAGCAGCCTGTCTGCCCCCTGCCGTTTTAAAATGTATATGACAAGGTACACGTAGTGAAATTTGCCATTTTAACCATTTTTCAGGGCACAGCTCAGCGGCATTAAGCACATTCGCACTGTTGTGCAACCATCACCACCATCCACTTCCAGAACTTTCTCGCGTTCCCAAACTGAAGCTCTGTCCCCATGAAACACTCACTCTCCGCCCCCTCCCCAGCCCCGGGCACCCACCACCCTACTTCCTGTCTCTGTGGATCTGACGACTCTCAGGACCTCCTGTGAGTGGAACCACACAGGATTTGTCCTTCTGTGTCTGGCTCATGTCACTGAGCATGATGTCCTCAGGGTCCATCCACGCTGTAGCCTATGTCAGAGCCTACTTCCTTCCTTCCTTTTTTTTTTTTTTTTGATGTTTTGATTTGTTTTTTGAGACAGGGTCTCTCTCTGTCACCCAGGCTGGAATGCAGTGGTGTCATCACAGCTCACTGCAACCTCGAACTCCGGGGCTCAAGTGATCCTCCTGCCTCAGCCTCCTAGGTAGCTGAGACTACAGGCATGCAGCACCAAGCCCGGCTAATTTTTGTAGAGGTGGGGTCTTGCTATGTTGCTCAGGCTGGTCTCGAACTTCTGGCCTCCAGTGATCCTCCCGCCTCGGCTCCCCAAAGTGCTAGGATCACAGGCGTGAGCCACAGTGCCCGGGTTCCTTCCTTTTTAAGGCTAAATAATATTCCAGCGTGAGGATGGGCCACACTGCGTGCATCCACTCCTCGATCCATGGACACCTGGGTTGCTTTCAACTTTTGGCTATTGTGAACAATGCTGCTACGAACATGCGTGTAAAAATATTTCTTTGAGTCCCTGCCTTCAATTCCTTTGTGTGTATACCCAGAAGTAGCATTGCTGGATCAGGCGGTAATTCTATTTTTAATTGTTTCAGGAACTGCCACGCTGTTTTCCATAGTGGCTGTGCCATGTCGCATTTCCACCAAGTGCACAAGTGTTCCAATTTCTCCCCATCCTCACCAACACCTGTTCTCTTGGTTTTTGGATAGTAGCTATCCCAACGGGTGCAAGCAGGTATGCTTTTATCCTGCATTTTATCGGAATATTTAACTAAAGAAACTTTAAAACAACAGCTTCCATCCGCCACGCAGCATTGTGGTTGGGGGAAGGGCGCCAGAGCCAGGCTGCAAGGGTTCGAATCCCAGCTCTGCCACCTACATGCAGTGTGACCTTGGACAGGTCACGCTCCCTCTCTGGGCCTCAGTTCCGCATCTGTAAAACGGACATGGTAATGGTACTGACCTCACAGTGTGGTGAGTAGTATTAAATAGCACAGTGCCGGGCACACAGTAGGTGCTCAGTAAATGCTAACATTATTGCTGTTGGTGGTGGTGGGTTATTAAGTCATAGGGACTGGGCTGGATAATTTCTGGGAATTACTTTATGGAACCCACCAATAGTTCTGTGGGGTTGGTGTGACATTAAGCCCATTTTGCAGACAGGGAAACTGAGGGTTGGATTCCGGGGCTGTAGCCCCGCCAGACAGGAAATGGCAGCTGTAGTGAGCCCAGGGCCCTACTCACTCATGCTGCAACCCCATGAGGCCAGTTGTGACTCTAATGCCCAGTTAACAGACAGGCAGTGAGGCCTCAGGCCCGGATGGGACCTCGTGGCTACTTTTTCCTTCTGGTTTTCTTAGCTTTGGGACGATGCAACCACTTGAGGCCGGGAAGGGAGTTCCCTTCGTCCCTCTGTCACCAGCTGCCTCCAGCCCCCAGAAGCCCACCCCTAGGGCCCCTGAGACCCCAAGTGGGCTTTGGTTTTGCCTGAAAGCTGCTTCTCCTGCAAGGTCCTCGGCTTGGGGACGGCCCCACTAGTAACACATCTTCCTCTCAGAGGAAGAATTCAAGTCCGGTGTGGCCGTCCTGGGCACTGCACCTGCTCCAAGCCAGGAGCGCCCCCAAGTCATGACAACCATACATGTCTCCAGACACATCCAAGTGTCCCTGGAGGCAGAAGCACTCCGGTTGAGAGATGCTGCTCTAAACCCTTCTATAGCTCCCCAGCGCCCTTGAAATGAAGTCCCAGCTCATCCCCTCCCTTCTGTCCCCACCTCTGGGCATCTGCACATGCACATGCTGTTCCCTCTGTCTGGGACCTGGTGAATACAACCTTTGGGTCTCAGCCGCCTCCTCCAGGAAGCCTTCCCAGATCAGCCCCCAGGCTAGGCAGGGATCACCTCCAGCCTCCCACAGTGTCTGTGTGTCGACCGGAGCACCCTGCTTCCCTTGTCTTGTAGCTGCCTGGGTAACTGTCCTTCTCCCCCACTGGGCTGTGAGCCCTGGGACGGCAAGGCTGGCTCTGTCCACTCGACTGTGTTCCCAGCACCGAGCACTGGGCCCTGTATCCAGTAGGAGCTCAATAAATAATAAAGCACTTGTGATATGCCAGGTATTGTCATAAGTACTTAAATTAACTCATTTAATCTGCACAACACCCCCCCTCCCAAGGGGTGAATGCTCTAAATAGGCCCCTTATACAGAGAGGGATACTGAGGCACAGACAGGTGAAGTCATTTGCCCAGAGTTAGGGAGCAGCAGGGTCGACACTGGAACCTTCTCAGTTTTATTTATTTTGATGATAGTGCAGAACTGGGCTGGGCGCAGTGGCTCATGCCTATAATCCCAGCACTTAGAGAGGCCAAGGATTGCTTGAAGCCAGGAGTTCGAGGCCAGCCTGGGCAACACAGCAAGACCCCATATCTAACAAAAATAGAGAAAATAACTGGGAGTGGTGGTGTCTGTAGTCCCAGCTACGCAGGAGGCTGAGGCAGGAGGATCGCTTGAGCCCACGAGTTGGAGGCTGCAGTGAGCTGTGATAACACCACTGCACTCTAGCCCAGGTGACAGGGTGAGATCCTGTCTCTAAAATATTTTAAAAAATGCAATTTTTGAGGGTGGGAGTCTAGACCACCTTCAGGACCAACCCTGATACCTGGCTTCATTTTACCCTTGATCTGGGGTTACCGGAGGCCTGGGCACCTCCCCCTACCCCAAGACCATCTGTTTCTCTCCGTGAAACTCGAGGCGCCTCTGCCAGCAGCCGCGCGGCGCCCGCCTGCCCGGAAGCGGCCCCACCACCTGCCAGGCCGGGGCTGTCCAGCACCTGGCCACAGGGAGCTGCCACCCGGGGCCAGGCACGGGGGAGCCGCGTGGCTGGCGTGCGCACCCCACGCTGTGCAGGGTTTTCTGGGACATTCATGCACCCATGTGTCTGCGGGCCCGTGGGGGAGGGGGAGCCTGCCTGCAGCCCTGGGGACATGCCTTCGTGCCATGGGCGTCAGAGGGGGTGGGACAGCCGGTCACAAAGTCTCACACTGTGGCGGGGCCCCTCTGCCTGACCCCTAACTGCCGCTCCAACTCTGCATGCCATCACACTGCACAGATGGGGAAACTGAGGCTCGAGGCTCCAGGATGGAAACTTCATCAAGGCCACCCTACTGCATGTCCCCTTGCTGGGAGCTCCCACCTCTCTGGGACCCTGGTCCACTCCTGGGGCTCCAAACCCCAAACCCTGTCTACACGCGACTCACCCACAGCCCGGGGCCTCCCCCAGCTCCAGACTTGGGGCCCAGCTGCCCTCGATGTTGTCACTCAGGGGTCCCACAGGGTCTCACCCTTAACCACGCTGGCCCCCCTTCTTCCCAGGGGCCTCGCGGCCTCAGTTACTACGGCCCTGTCATCATCTGTCATCATTGGTGTGAATTTCCTACTTCAACGCTCCTCCCACCGTCCGGCCAGCGCGCCCGGGCTGTTCCTGACCCCGGTGCTCCGGGATAGATTTTAGGACCAGCTTGCAAGTTCCAAAACAAACAACAAATAAAACAAAAACCTGCTGGGATGCTGGCTGGCATGGCGCCGCATCTGTAACTCAAACCTGGGAGAGTGCGGCTGATGGCGCAGGCCACCCCTGGGGGTCCGTCCGCAGCTCCCCTCTCCCAACCGGTTCCTGCAACCTCACATCCGACACCAGCATCCGCAAGTCCTGGGGGCGCTGCCTTTGGATTTATCTGGAATTCTCTCAGCTTCCCAGCCCACACCCTGGCCAGCCCCTGCGCGGCCTGCCTGGACCAGCACTGTCCCCTCCGCCCTGGTCCCCGGCTCCTGATCTCACCCCCCCCAAGTCTGTCCTCCCCACAGCAACCACCAGGGGTTGCCTGTGAACACTGAATAAGGGCCTGTCCCTCTGCCCACAGCCCTCCATGGCTCCCACCTCCCTCAGGGTCAAAGCCAAAGTCCTTTTCACTGCCCACCTGGCCCTGCACGACCTGCCTCGTCCCCTCCACTCACTCTGCCTCTGGGCCTTTGCACTGGCTGTTTCCGCACCTGGCATGGCCTCCGCACAGTTACACACATAACTCACTTTCCCTTTCAGGTCTCTGCTGAAAAGTCGCAACCTTCTCAGAGAGGCCCCCTCTCGACCTCCCCACGTTACCCCACAACCACTTAACACCCTCAGAGCCCAAGTTCTGCGCCTTCGACCCTTTGCTTCTCCGAATGTGGTTCCCAAACCAGCGGCATCAGCACGACTGTTAGAAACGCAGAGCCCGGCGTCCGGCGTCCCACGTCTGCCCACCCAGAGCCTGCGTTTGAGCAGGACCCTGCAGGATCCGCGTGATGGCAGAGTTGGAAAAGCTTGGCGCTGCGCAAGGACCCCTCCAAATAAAACAGTCCCCTGTCCGTCAGCCTGTTCAGGGCCGATCTGGGACTGCCAGCCCAGTGACCACAGCGCTGGGTGTGTCTTGGCCAGTGACATATCCCTGCAGGGTCTGGCATGCTGTCGGTGCTCAATAATTGCTTGTTGTACGTGAAGAATGAATTGTCAGCTTCGGGAGTTGAATGAATGAAACCAGACCCCCCACAACGTTTCCCACCTCCTCTGCAACAAGCACACGTGCCCGCACGCGTGTGCACATGTGTACAACCGATCGTGCACACACACGAACCCCAGAGAGCGGCTGCCTGGGTCCCCACCCCGCACCGAAGGCCTTCCGGCTGCCAAGCCGTTTCTGAACCCCCCGGGGAACTGCGTCTACCCACCTTCCTGCTCCAACCGACCCCGCCCAGCCCAACTTTGCCAGCTGGTTGGGGAAACTGAGGCCCAGACAGACAACACTGCCAGCTGAGGAGCCCCCAGGTTGAGAGCTTTGGCTCCAGAACCGCACAGCCCAGGTTCAAACCCCGGCTCTGCCTCGTACCAGCCACGTGACCACAGAGAGTCGCTTCCCCTTTCCGGGCCTCGGTTTCCCCATCTGTAAACTGCCATGAATAGAATTCCAACCCTAAAACATTGGGACGAGGAGAAAGGACATAATCTAAACCAACAATGTCATCTCGCAGAAACCCCACGTGCACACCCCATGCACACGTGTGTGATTTTAAGGTCGAAAGGAAGTAGGAGGTAAATTCGTTTTGCTACCACGTGTTACTTAACCCGACAGCTCCAAAATGGTGTTACGTCCACGTGCAATCCTGGACATTTCGCATTCTGCTTTTCATACTGTAAACGGAATCTTTGGGATCCAGTGTGGATGTCACGCTTCCTCATCTCGATTAGGAGCGGCCACGCTTCGAGGGCTCAGCAGGCACATGTGGCCAGCGGCACACAGTAAGCCCTCAGCAGGCGTCACTTGGCAATATTATTATTATTGCAATCGTTTTTATTCAGAAAAATATCAACCAGGTACCAGTTTGGAATTGGAGGGTGTGGCCCCATGCTCCCCTGGGACAAGCCTGCGGCCAGGGGGGATTCGCCCAGCCTCACTGCCTTAGCAGGGAAGTTCTACTTTCAGTCTACCTTGAATTCTTCTTGCTTTCAGAAGTCAGCTAGCTTGGTCCCCTGCTCTGGCCCGGGGGGCACCTCCAGCCTGGGCTTTGAGATGTCCTTGACGGACAATGCCTGTCTTCCTCCTCTCTGATCACTCCCACCACCAAGCACCCCGAGCTCAGCTCACACCCTGACACTGTCCTACTCAAAGGCCTGCCATGGCTCCCTAGTGCCCCACAGAAGAGAGAACTGAACTTCACACCTCCATGTTCAAGGGCACCTCCCACCCTGAGAAGGACTTTAGCCTTCCGCCTGCCCTCACCTCCTGCCCGGTCCCACCTCCAGGCCTTTGCTCAGCTGTCCCCTCTGCCAGTTGTCCCCAGGATGCCCTCCCAACTGCCCAGACACAGTCATCTCACTCTTTGTCCTTGAAGCCCCACAACTGACTCCTGCTCACCAGTCAAGGCCATGTGTGGATGTTGTCTCCTCCAGAAAGCCCTCTCTGACCACTCCGTCTGTGCCTCAGTTTCCCTGGGTGCCCGCAGCCATGGCCCTCCCTCAGCCCCACCCGACCTCACCAACCTGGAAGCAACCGCGTCCTGCCCTGGCCCCCGGTACGTGACATTGGAAGCTATCCACTCGCTCACTTGCTTAGCACTTATTGAGCACCTGCTGTGTGCCAGACACCATTCTAGGCATGGCAAGCACAGCGGAGACCAAGAATGCCACAGAGCCCTGCCCTCGTGGGGTACCCAGTCCAGTGGGGAGATGGGGTACACACGTTACCCAACAACGGAACTCGGTAACTTCTGACAAGGATAAATGTCACAGTGCAAACGCAGAAAATGATGGGAGTGTATTGCCAAGGGGCTGCTCTAGCTGGTGGCTGGGGGGGCGGTGGGGGAACCTCCTGCAGGAGAGCACGTCTGTGCTGAGCCAAAGGCTGGCAGGGAGCAGCCATGCCGAGGTGAGGGGGCGGCGCTCTGCAAAGGCAGAAGCTTGGAGGCTGGAACTGCTCAAGGAACAGCAAGAAGGTCTAGGCGGGTGGGGAGGCAGGTACGTCGCAGAAAGGACCCCAGGGGTCTCCACCTTTTCCAGAGGAGACACTGACCCTCATTTTTTTTTGAGACAGAGTCTCACTCAGTCACTCAGGCTGGAGTGCCGTGGCATCATCATAGCTCACTGCAACCTCTAACCCCTGGGCTCAAGTGATCCTCCTGCCTCAGCCTCTAGAGTAGCTGGGACTATAGGTGGGTGCCACCACTCCCAGCTAATTTTTCTATTTTTTTTAGTAGAGATGGGGTCTTGCTATGTTGCTCAGGGTGGTCTCGAACTCCTAACTTCAAGTGATCCTGCTGCCTCAGCCTTCCAGAGTGCTGGGATTACAGGCAAGAGCCACCGAGATCAGCCTGAGCCTCGATTTTCCTTCCCATAAAATAAGGCAGCTGAACGGGGTCTGGTGCACACGCATCTGCTTTATGTTAAACGGCCTTGCTGTGTGGCCTTAGGCCAGCAGCTTGGCCTCTCTGGGCCTCTCTGTACCATGATTAGGAACTGCGTTCCGAGCCAGGCTTGGAGCCGCCATTTCTCCATCTGCCACGGGCAGCAAGGCTGGGGGCGGGATGCTGTCTCCCGTTCCGCAGAAGGAGCTCCCTCTCGGCCCTGGCCGCCCCGGGTTTCTGGCTCCGGGGCCAGCGTCCCCGGGGGGATCGAGTAACCCGGCAGGGCGGGCCGGCCCCTGCGCCACCCAGGTCCGGTTACAGGCTCTGCTTTCAGCTGCCTCCTCCAGCTGCCTGGTTCACCCCCGTCGAAGCCCGGCCAGGCTCGGGGCTGTCTAGGAACTTGGCAGAAAGGCCAGAGGGAGTCCCTGCGGCCCCTGGGCAGGGCATGTGGGGGGCAGAGGGGAGAGGCCCCGAGTCCCTCCACGCCCGCCAGATGCCGGTTAACTCATCCCTGCCCAGCCTGGGAGGCGGCTAGCAAGTCCCCATCCATTCCTGACACTCACTGAGTCCTCAGCCCGTGCAGCCTCAGTTTCCCCATCAGGGAACCAAGCAAGATAACCCCCTCCTCGGGTAAACGAGCACCGCCTCATAGATGCTTAATTAACTGTCTCGACCGCTGTGCAGCCTTGGGTTAGACTCTTCCCCTCTCTGGGCCTATTTCTGCCTCTGGAAAACAGGGATGAGAGTACTGGCTCCATGGCAGCAGTGGGGTCACCGCCGTGTCCCCAGCACGCACGAGGCCTGGCACACAATAGGTGCTCAACAAATCCCAGCTGAATGAATGTCCCAGGAAGAGCCCCCGCTTATAAAATAGTTGCAAGGACACGTTCGTTCCAGACTTCTTGCATACCTACTGCGTGCCAACAGGGCTGGAGAGCCTGTGTGTCCAGGGCTCGACACAGCACCCGGCATGCAGTAAGCACTCAGTTAATGCTGAGCGTCTCTTTTGAAGAGGTTAGTGCTCAGAGCTGCCTTCCACACCCAACTCACGGCAGTCCAGGACAGCAGGGATTTAAGACGAGATTTAGGAAGGCCCTACCTACTGCGCGCCAGGCGCTGTGCCAAGCTCTTCACAGGTATGAAGTCACTTAATGCCCGCGTGGTCCCTTATCCCCATCCACAGATGGAAAAGTGGAAGCTCAGAGAGGTTAAGCCACTTGGCTGAGGTTGCACAGCACGTGCGGGCGAAGCTGGGATTCACAGGCTATGCTGCCTCTGCCTGCCTTTCCCGGCCGCTCACAATGTGTCATCTGCCCATGAGTGTGGCACAGCCCAGATATTTTACAGAAAACCAAGAGAGGCTGTCCCTGTCCCCAGGCCACTCAGGAAACCCGAGGGGTGAGACCAGGTGGCAGAGGCATGACCTCAAGTGGGGACGTGGATGGGTCCCCAGGGCTCCTGGCCCAGGCAGGGAGGGTGGGGGGGCTCCTGGGTAATTAATTTTAATCACTGTTTGGAAACTGGGCCGCCAGGAGCCAATTCGGAAGCAGTGACTTGTAATTAGGAATTGGGGGCAGGGGTTGCAAGGACCACTCAGAGGAAATTAAAGTGTCATTTATGCCCTGGGGGTAATTAGAGGGCCCAGGAGGGGGTAGCTCCTGGGGGCTGGGGCATCCTAGGGAATCTGGATGGGATGGGTGTCAGGCACCCACAGATTTCCTGGGGACACGGGTCCTGCCCTGGAACTCCATTTGCAGCAAATGCACAGGAGCCGGGCCTGCGCTTGGGCCCGGTTTGAGGGGACCGAGAGGGGTCAGGCTCTGTTATAGGGAGGACAGAAAGAGAGACAGTCCCCAGCTTTGATCTAGGGGTGGAAGACGGGAAGCCCTGCCCCTGCCAACTTGGGGTTCCAGGAGCCCCTCTTCCAGAACTTCCCCAGCCACTGCCCCGCCCCAGAAGCCCCATCCAGGAGGACACAGGGGTTGCCTAGTGGGACAGGAGCAAAATGAGAGGCCCAGAGAGGGTGGCAGGCGGGGGGTGCCAAGTGCTGCTGGGAAAGGGAAGACCTGGCGAATGAACTTGAAGAAGACAAAGGCGGGAAATAGGTCCCAAGGGAAAGGCCCTGGGGTCAGAGGGGACCACAAGTCTTGGTGAGTCAGGGCTCAGGAATGGCCTGAGAGGCTGGCAGAGTGACATCAGTGCCGGGGGATGGGGGCGTGAGAACTGTCCAACAGTAGAGAAGAACATCGAGGGGCAGAGCCCCCTGGTTTACGGGGTGACCTCAGGGAATTTGGGGCCTTCAAGGGGGAACAACAGCAAATATTTATGGAGCACCTACTGTGTACCAAGCCCTGACAAGAAGTACCTGATTTAGCCCAGTCAGGAAGGTGGGAGAGGCTCTTCTGACCATTTTATATGAGAGGGAAACCGAGGCCCAGAGTGGGCAAGTGATGTGCCCAAGGCTGCACAGCTAGGAAACAGTCCACCACCCCTGGGGTCAAAGCACAAGACCTCCCTGCAGCCCACCAGGCCCTGCACGACCTGCCTGTCCCCTCTCCTCTTCCCCTCCTCCCTCTCTCCCCCTCTTCACTCTGCTCCTGCCACACAGGCCTCCTCACTGTGCCTCCCACATGCCAGGCACCATCCTGCCCCAGGGCCTTTGCACGGGCTGTGCCTCTGCCAAGATTGCTGCTCCTCCAGATCTTTGCGTGACAGCCTGTTTCTCGTCTTCCAGGTCTCAGCTCAAATATCACCTCCTCAGTGACACCCTCAGCTAAAACAGCCCCGCCCTTCCCAGCCACTTCATCCCGTATTGCTGTCTCAGGGCGCTGAGTATACTTGATTTGCCTGGTGTCTTTCTCTAGTTAGTGTGCCTGTCCCCATTTGGCTGTGAATTCTACAAGGGCAGGATGCACAGTTGGTCTTGGCCATTCCTAGGTCCCCAGCACCTGGCACATAGTAGGTGCTCATTAAACATCGGTCAATGCATCACATGAGAGCAAATCCCCCCCCACCCCCCCACCCCACCCCCCACCAGCTCCAAATGAGATCAGGGCCTGCATCCTCTTGTTTAAATGATCAACCCTACAGGAGACAGAATAGCACCCCTGTTTTACAGATGGGGAAACTGAGGCTCAGAGAGGGCATATGAGTGAGTGAGTAAATGAAGAGATGGATTCCAACTGGGAGTCTGATTAAACTGCTGTGGCACCCACTAAGGGCAAGAGTGCAGAGTGGTTATCTTAACTGCCCCAGGGGCTATGACATCTTGGCCTCCATGGAAGGGAGGAGCCAGGACCCACGGAAGGGAGGAGGTTCTTATGCAACTATCAGAAAATATATGTCCTCCTTAGAACTCCTACACATCCATCACGGCCCTAGCTGCAATGCCCCTTCTCAGTGCATCTCCCCTGATCCATGTAGCACAGCCCCGCTTTCCCCAGCCCCAGTTGCTCCCTCTGCCTCTGCCCTGATCCCACGTAGCATAGAGGGCCAGTGTCTGCATCTGTTTCCCCTCCCCTAGCTTAGAAGCCCCTCGAGGGCCAACCAGACACTGAAGTTGAGGTTTTCCCTCTGGTTCACCCAGCACGGGGCATGGTAAAAAGTAGGTACTGAAAGTATTTGTTGACTGACTGACTGATCACCCTGTCCACCCTGAGCCTGGGCCCACCTGAGAACCCACAGTTCTCTGGGCTCCTGTATTTGGGAAGTTCCTTCCTAGGTTGGTCTTTGGTCACGGTGCATCCTGGGAAACGTAGTCCTCATTAGACCAGGCTGACCTCCCAGCAGGCCCTTGGGATCCTGGGGCCCATGGGGAAGGGGCATTGAGGGTGGCTAGTGGGGGGGCCCCAGCCTCCCAAGCCACTTCCTTGGGTCGTGCTAACGTCTGCCACTTTATCTGACATCCCGGGAGGGGAGGTGATGAGGGTCTGTGATGACAGAAGAGATTGAGGTTGTTCAGGCCCCGCTGCACACCGGACCCCAGCTCTGGCAGCCAAGCCCACACTGTTCGCGACGGCGGAGGCGTCTAGGCTAGGGGTCTATTCCGAATAATTCAGCCAGAGGACGTGGGGCAGGCAGTAGGGCCTGTGTCCCGGGCTGCGTTAAGCCTTAACTGTCCCACTGCTGCTACACAAAGACAGCAAGGTGGGGGAACACACCCACAGTGGCCAAGAGAAAGCCGCGTCCGAACCATTCCCACCTGGGTCTTGGAAGAACCCAAGTCCGAGAAGCCACAGCCCCTTAGAAACAGCTCAGTTTCATACTCGCGGTCTCTTAAACGTTAGAGATGTTCGGAAAAACTACCATACCTGGAAATCGAAAACGAATCCAGAAGGTCACCTGGGCCTGACCCATATCACGATTATTTCCCCAGGATTCTGGAAAGATGGCTGTCCAACTCCCCTTGCCTGCCTCCTGGGATGGGCAGCTCATCACCCCTTTGAGCATCGCACTGGTTTCCGGGAGCCTGTCTCCTGCTAGCGACTCTTCCTTGCAGCTGCTCAGGTCTGAAATGTTACTCATGTCCCACCCTGCTCTAAAACCTTCCATGGCTCCCTACTGCCCTTGGAATAAAGTTCACTCCTTAGCTTGGCGTTCAAGGCCACTGCCCCCCTTCTCAGGTCTCAGTGTCATTGCCTCCTATGCTTAAAATAGTGCAGCCACTCAAGGCTTCCCCAGCATACCCTGCCATGGTCATTCTTGCTGTCCCCTCCACCAGGAATGCCTGTCCCTCTCTCCCCCTGGCAAAATCCTTCTCATCCTTCAAGCCCAGTGCAAGCACCCCCTCCTCCAGGCAGCCCTCCCTGCTCCCACCTGTCCCAACCGACTGGCCTGTGATTTTCTCCCTCCAGAATCGCCCCCTCTGGACCCACAGGACAGGACCACACCCAGGGTCGGCTGGGGACATCTTCCTTCCTGGGAGACAGGCAGTGACCGGCATATCCTTCAGTCCCCAGGGACCCAGCTCACCTGTCCGGCAGGCTGATGTCATGGTCACCTTTCCAAGGGCAGTTTGATTTCTATCTTCCAGGCCCCGCCCCAGGTAACCCCAGCAACTCCTACCTCAGCCCTGAGCAGCAACTGCAGACACCAAATCGAGTCTCTAGCACCTTCTTTGCCCATCAGACAGAGGCAAGGACTAAGCTCCAAGGGGAAAGGGCCCCTCCCAGATGACTCAATATCTCCACTTGGAGATACCGTCTCACCTCAAAGCAGAGGTGGTGACAAGGACCGGTGGGTGCTCAGCCCCTGCAGAGGTAGGTGACAACCGGAGGAGGCAGAGTGGGGCAGTTACAGATCCAAGACAGTGTTGTGTGACCTCTCTCTGCCTCACCTTAAGTTCTAAAACCAGAAAGCATTTCCTGGAGACATTGCAGCCCAGAGAGGGATAGGGACCTGCCTGAGGCCACACAGCTAAGCCCCTCCTCTCAAAGCTCCGGGTCTAATTCCTGCACAGCCCAGACCTGAATGGGAGGGAAGCATGGACTCCAGGGCGACCATCATTGGCTAGGGGCATCCTGGGATGCAGGGGGATGGGAGGGAGTCTAGGGTTTCAGCTGCCTCCCTGGGCCTCAGTTTCCCCATTTGCTTTTAAGAATGGGCAGGTTCAGAGTGGACGTGCTACAGTTTAATGAGGCTTATGCCAGGCTGCCACCTGACTCCCAGCCAACTTCTTAGCGAGCTTAGGACCCCCTCCCGGGTGGGTCCTGACCCCAGCCTTGAACCCCCAGCCATCTCCCCACACCCCGTCCGTACTCTCCCTGGACAGAGTTTAAAGCAATTGTGCAGATACACCCAGAAATCCCGCCCCTGGGAGAAACAGGGTCTCCTAGCATGTGGGGAAAGCAGCTGGGGGGGGGGGGTCTGTGGGTGTGGGGGTCCCCCAGGGGTCCTGAATTTTTATTTTGGAGACGGAATTTGGACCTTTTGACAAGGTGAGTGAACCCAGAAAAATATGAAGAAATGCACTTTTGCATACGGGGTGGGGCGTCTCTCCCTTCTTTCCACTTGACCCCAAACCCAGACCCCCCAAAGCTTGGGAGTGCCCCCCTAACTCCAAACCCCAGTTCCGCCTTAGTCTGGGGGTCAAAGATGACAACTTCAAGTGGACAATGTCAAAAAGACAGCGAGAGGGCCACATGGGGGCGAGGGTCTGGGAATGCCTCCCCCAACCCCAGGACTCTTGCAAACGCTCCTGGCTCTAGCATTTATGGGTCCCGGGCAGAGGTGGGGTTCACTGCACTAGCGCCCCCTCTGGGAGGTGCCTCAACTCGTAGGGCGCCCGAAGGCGGAGAGCAGGACAGGGGGGGCACGTGACCCCCGCCCTGGGGACCAATCAGCGCCCGCAGGAGGGGGGCCACACTCGGCGCCCCCCACCCAGCCCAGCGCGCTTGGAGAGAGACGTTTTCTTTGTCCCTTTGTCAGCTCTTGGGGGGCTCCGAACCCTCAGGCCCCCACTGCAGCCGGGGGATCCGGACTGGCTGGCCTTCCTCCCCCCACACTGCGGCCCCTCCCCCGCCACCAGGGCCGGGGACTCGTTCCCTTCTGGGCCGGGCAGGAGGCCGGAGGGGACTCGGGCGCCCAAGGTGCGGCATCTGGACCGCGGAGAGGGGCGGAGGGGCCCCACAGTGCCGGGACCACCCCACCAGCCCCGGGTCGCCCTCGACTTAGCTCTTAGAGTCCCGCCCCCCAACACCAGCCCCCAGCCCCGGCCCGGAGGCCCCAAGCCTGCCCCGAACCCCCAACCTGGGCCCAAATCCAGCGCCCCAGCGGCGCAGCCGCGAGCCCCCATCTTTGTGCCTCCTGCGGCCCCCCCGGACAAAATCTCCACCCGCTGCGGAGCCGACAGAACCCCCATTATAGCCTCACATGCAGGCCCCCCGTCAACAATCCGAGCCCCCCCCCGCCTGGCTGCGGTGCCATTGGACACCCCCATGATGGAGCCTCATTCAGCGCCCCAGGCCAAAATCCAGCCCCTGACAAGCGATGCTGCCGGACCCCCAGATGCCACTCCGTGTAGCGCCCCCCTCTCGAAGCCAGCCCCCTCCCCAGCTGCGCGGCGCACAGACAGCGCCCCCAAGCCCCCTCCCCGGCCCGATCCACCCGCTCCCGGTGGCAGGGCCCTCGGGCCGTCCCCCCCCCCTCCGCGACAGCGCCCGAGCCGGCCACCCCAGCCCACAGCCCGGCCCCCCGGCTGCGCACCGCCAGACGCCCCCGTGGCAGCGCCTCCCCCGGCCCCCCGCGCAGACGCCCCGGGGCGCTTACCTCGGAGCCGCGGCGGCCGCGAGTGCGCGGGAGGGAGCGAGGGCGGCAGGCGGTGGGGGGGGCCGTGCGCGCACCTGTCCCGGCCGGGCCGGCTCAGCCGGGCATCCCGGGGTGGGGCGGGGGGCTGGGGGCGCGCGTTCTCCCCGCCCCCGGGCCCGCGGCGCTGCGCTGGGGGAGGGGGCTCAGCCCCGGCCCCCCGCGCGCTGGCGTCGGCTCCGGGGGGGGCGCTGCGCGGCGGCCGGACCGGGGGCGCGCCGCGGCCGCATCTCCTCCGCCCGCCGCGGCGGCCGCTGCGACTCGCGGCTCCGCCACCTCCGCCCCCCCTTGCCAGCAACCCCCCCCACCGAAGCCCGGCTGGAGCCGCACAAAACCCGGCCCAGAACCACGGCGGCGCGGAGCGGAGCGCGGAGCCGGGCGGGTGGCTCTCCGCGAGGGGGCCTTGGGGGCGCAGGGGCGACCCAGGGGGGTCTCCCTGCTTTTTTCGTCCAGGTGTTGAGCTTAACTGGGCCGCCCCAACTTCCTGCTCCGGTCCCTTCTGTCTAAACTCGCATCCCTGGTACCCTTCCCTAATCAGACTCACAGGGGACCATGGGCTGACGCAGTGCCAGGACACCCCGGGGTCCGGTGGCCCCCTTCACATATGGGGTCAATTACTCAACACACAGGCATTCCATCCGACAACACCCACTGGACCTGTGAGGAAACTGAGGCTCGGGGAGGCGTCTTGTCCAAGGTCTTGCAGTTAGACAGCGGTGGGACAGGGGTTTGGACCTGAGGAAATAGCTGCAGAGGTCTCCGTGGTACCCCGTGCCCAGTGGGGCCGGGCCCAGAAGGAGGTTTCTTAGGGGCTGCACGTCCCCCCACCATGGGGAACACTCTTGCCCCCTGCCTTTGAGACCCCAAGACAGAGCCCTGAGGTTTCAGAGACCGTCCGCTAACCTCCCTGGCCCCCAGTGTGAATTCAGGACAGCAGGGGCCTGCTCCACGCCTCAATGTGGGTCTCTGTCCCAAGCCTCTCCCCCACGTGCTTGTGACCCTGTATGTCTCCAACCCCGGCTGGGTGCTGTCCTGGTCTCCCTGGCACCTCTGGTATACATACAGTAGGTGCTCCATAAATACTTTATTATTATGTTTTTAGTGACTTTTCTTACACACCTACTGTGTGCTGGAGCTATTATGTCCCAGCCCTGGCACCCAACCGTCCCAGAGGCTCAGACTGGCTTTCGGCCAGCCACACAGCAGGGACGAGGGGTCGGGACTCGGATCCCTGCTCCCCTGGCCATGCCTGGCACTGGGCAACCTGCAGGCTCCCTGACATCCGTGGCGACAGCCCGGGGCTTCCAGGGCCCGAGCATGTGCCGGGGCCATGCTGGTGACCACAAACCTCCCAGAGCAGCCAGGCCTTCCTGCCGGCGGTTTTGGCCCTTTTACCACTTTCCGGCCGCCCCCACATCCCAGGCAAATCAGCCATGGCACCTGCCAGCATCCAGCCCCCACCTTCTGTGCCCTGCCCACTTGGGGACACTGAGGCCTGCTCCACAAGGAAGGGGGCCAAGTCCCAGCAGCTCAGCTTGGCAGCCAGGGTCTGCAGCCTCCCACCTCCACCCCTCCCACTGCCTGTGCTGTGCCCACCCCCTGACGCGCCCTCCCTGCCTGTGGCCTTGGCTGTGCCCAACTGGGCAGTTCTGCAACCCATTCATTCAACAAACATTTATTGAGCGCCTGTTGTGTGTCAGATCCTGGGCAGAGTCGACAAATGTGGCGCCTGCCTGAAGTCTAGCCTGGGAGATACAAAAGCCAGTGGCCACAGACCTCTGTAGACAAGGGCGCCAGGGCTGGTGTCCGGGGTCCAGGAGGACCACAAGGAGGTGATATTGGGGCCATAGACGGACCACAGACAGGTTTGGCAGAGCACAGCAGCCGGGACAGGGGTGTGTGGGGAGGGCATGTGAGGCTTGGACAAAGGCCCTGTGGGAGGCCCCACCCCTGCCGCCCGGCTCAGCTGCCACCCAGGCTTCTGTGGCCATGAATGGGTCTTTCATGCCCTGGACCGGGACAAGGTCAGGCCGGGCTGCTCCCTCCTCCCGCCTGGGGCTCCGGCCTGTCTGAGCCCTGACCTGGAGTTGGGTGGCAGAAGTTCACAGCTCGCCCTCCGGATGCGCCAGGGAGGCCCAGGCAGGGGCAGGGCTCGCCCGAGGTCACCGGAGCCAGCAGCGCCCTCCTAACTGCGGGACTCTGGGAAAAGCCCCGCCCCGCTCGAGCCTCAGTTTCCCCGTCCGGGCGGGCGCGTGGGCAACGCTGCGCTCCAGTCCGGCTCCGGCCCGGCGAGTTCCAGGGCGGGTTTTGCGGGCGCCCGAGGCCACCGACACCTTCCCAGCGCGGCCCGGGCTGCGGTCCCGGGTCCGAGGGGGCCCGGGGAGACCCGGACGGGGTCAGGGGGCCTTCGGGGGGCCCCCGGGATGGGCTGAGGCTGGGCTCGGCGCCTGCGGGGAAAGGAGGCCCCTGTCTCGCTGCCTGCGCGCCCCCAGCAGGCTCCTCGCCCCGCCACCCCGCTGTGTGATACCCGGGCGTCCCTGCCCCTCTCTGGGCCGGGCTGGAGCCAGGCCAGTGGGCAGCCGCTCCGAGAGGTCGCCTGGGTCCCACCCCGTCGCCCGTATGCCCCAGCCTCAGTTTCCCCAGGCAGGTGCGGGCCATCTTTAAGCCCAGGTTAAGGGTGGTGGCTCCTCGGAGGTGCCCCCGGTCCTGGCTGGGGCCAGGGAATCCCCGGGGGACTCTGAAAGGGCAGCTCCTATTGGCCGAGGCCGCCTGTGACGTCAGGATCTCCCCGACGCCCCCTCCCCCAGAGGCACGTGGGGGCGGTCGCGGCGGGGGAGGGGCCCGGGGTCCGAGCTGATTCGGGGTGTCCCCCCAGCCCGAGCCGGCAGCTGGGCCGCGCAGACGCGATTCTCCTCGGACAGATTTTTCCCTCGTCCCAAATCCCCCTTCTGCCCCCCCAGAGCGGCAGCTGCTCGGGCGGCAGATGCGCCGGCTAAATCCGCCCAGCTGGTCGCTCCGCGGAGCTAACCGTGGAGCTCGGGGGGCGGGGAGGGGGCGACCGGCGGTGGCTGGGCCCTGACCCTTCCTCACTGTGTGATCTCTGACCCCTGCCTCTTCGGGGTGGGGTGGGGGCTTCTCTTGGGGACCCTTCCTCAAGCTCAAACTCTTCTGGAACGCCTGAGAGAGGATGTGGAGGGACCGGTGCCCAGAGAGGGTGTAACCCTTTCCGGAGGGCACACAGCACCCCTGGGCTTGCTGCCCAGAAAATGCCCTTTGTTGTGCAGATATTAATAATTATAAAAATGATCTAACATATATTAGGCACCTAGTCTACGCAGCCCCACCATTCTAGGTAGAAATGGTGGAGCCAGGTTTGAACCCCAGCTTTTTTTGGCGGGGGAGACAGACCCTTGCTGTGTCACCCAGGCTGGAGTGCAGTGGCATCATCATAACTCACTGCAGCGTGGAACTCCTGGGCCCAAGCGATCCTCCTGCCTCAGCCTTCCGAGAAGCTGGGACTACAGGCGTGAACCACCATGCCCAGCCTGAACCCCAGCTCTTAAGTAGAACGTGCTGTTGTCCCTGGAGGAAATTCCAGGGGCTCAGGGATCCCCTAATTGGAGGGTTCTTAAGACAAGTGAGTTGAGTTGTGACCTGGGCCCAGTGAGTGGGGTCTCCTCGACCTCTTCCTTATCCCCTGCTTGGATGCCTTGGAGCCTGGCATGGACCCTCCCTCCCTCCCTCGTTTCTCCAGCTCACAGAGGATCCAGGAGGGCTTCCCAGAAGAGGAGGCAGCTGCATTCTGAAACGTCACGGTACAGCTGTATAGGGCCAGACAGTATCTCTGTGTGTGTAGTTTCTGTACCAAGCCTGTCTGCCCCAGGGCCTTTGCACTTGCTGTTTCCTCTGCCTGGAACACTCTTCCCACAGATCTCCAAGTGGCTCCCTTCCAGCTCCTCCAGGTCTCAATTCCAATGTTCCCCCAACCTCCCCTCATTTAAATAATCACCCCTCCTAGTCTTCCCTCACCCTGCTTTGCTGGCTTTACTGAACTTATTGCAACCAGGATTTCTCATATCCATCTCCTTGTTTTTCTTCTCCTTCCCCTCCCAGGCTGTCACCTTTCTGGGGCAGGACATGTGTCTCCGCTGTGTCCAGGGAGTGGTGCACAGTAGGCACCCAACTAATGTGTTGGATGAATGAAAGAATGAATGAATGGGAGTCTGAGGACTCACCAGGGTCTGTCCTCATTGTATCAAGGGGGAAACTGAGGCCCAGTTGAACAGGGGGTGAGCCCAGGGATACTGACTTTCCTTCTCAGCAAAACAGGGCATAGTGGTGGCCACCCCCACCCCAGGATGGAGTTGGGGTATCCAGTGAAATAATGACTCCAGGAGCACTTCTTAAGCACCTACTGTGTGCACTGCACAGCTCCAGGCACTTTGCACATGAGGGGCAGGGATTTGAATCCAGGATACCTGGCCCCAGAGTTTGCCCGGAGCCCCCCTCCACGGCGCTGCCTGCCCCTCTCATTGGGAGAGGGGATGTGTATGCGAGGCTGGGACACACAGTAGGCCTTCAGCCAGGCAGGCAGTGGGGAGACGATGGGGGCTGCCCAGCCTGAGACCCGTGCCCGTCTGCAGCCCCTCAGACCCTGTGTGTCTGGCAGGAGCTATAAGCGCCACACTTGCACCCGGGAAATATTAGATTAGAGACATAAGCAGCAGTATCCGCTGCCTGATTTGTAAGTGGAAATTAAAGAGCAATTATAGGGCTTCCTCCGGCTCAGAAATCCCCCAGAAAGGCCAGATGCGTTCTGGGTAGTCCCAGAAACCCCTCCCACAAGGTGTCCTCTGCATATGCAAATGAGGCAAGTGGCATCCTGGTCCCCTGACAGGGAAGTGGGGTGGGGGAATCCAGGGATCTTCGAGCTCCCATGGGTCTGTCCTTGGGTATGGACGGGAAACTGAGGGACAGAGGGCAGGAGGCGAATGTCACTTGGGTAGGGGGAGATGTCACATTCTCCCTGTTCACAATCTCCCCTCCTCTGGGCTCCCCATCCCAGCCTAATGAACACATCCTGCCACAGGGCCTTTGTATTTGCTGTTCCCACTGTCTGGGAAGCTGTTCCCCACTGATGTCCCCTTCCCTGCTCTGTCTCCAATTGTGAAGGGACAGCTCTTTCCTACCCCGTTTTGTTTCCTCTAAGGTCATCTTGCTCATTCATTTCCTAATCAATGATGGAGTAATGAGCCTCCCCTCGTCAGAGGCAATCAAGTGAGCAGTAGAATGGATGTGCTCTCTGCAGCTCACAGACTGGGATCCAAACCCTGGCTTGGCCACTCGCCAGCTGTGAGCAAGGTGTTTCATTTCCAAAGATGCCGGGGGGCTGGTATATACAGTAGGTGCTTAATAAAGGTGAGTTTTCTTTTCTTTTCCTCCGCTGGGAGGTTCTGAAATTCTGTGTTTCTTCCTCTTAGAGGTTTTCCCTGATTATTGTCCTCCCTTGGAAGTTGCGAGGAGCTTTGATGTCCCTGAGATTGTTCAGGGCATTGTCAACAGAGAGATAGAAGCAGACAGGTAGGACAGATATGTGTATGCCAGTGTTCACAGCAGCACGATTCACAACAGCCAAGAGGTGGAGACTACCCAGCTGTCCATGGATGGATGGATGGACACACACAACGTGGTTCCATCCACACTGAAATATCACGCAGCCATGAAAAGGGACGAGGCTCTGATACAGGCTACAGCGTGGATGGACCCTGAGGACATCGTGCTCAGTGACATAAGCCAGACACAGAAGGACAAATCCTGTGTGATTCCACTCATAGGATGTCCCTGGAGGCGTCAGATCCACAGAGACAGGAAGTAGAGTGGTGGGTGCCAGGGGCTGGGGAGGGGGCGGGAGTGAGTGTTTCATGGGGACAGAGCTTCAGTTTGGGAAGATGAGAAAGTTCTGGAGTTGGAGGGTGGTGATGGCTGCACAGCAATGTGAATGCGCTTAACGCCGCTGAGCTGTGCGCTTAAAAAACAGCTAAAATGGTGAATTTTATGTTATCTGTGTTTTGCCACAATTTAAAAAAAAGGTAGAAAGAATATCAGAAGTGTTATGGAGAAAGAACAACAGCAAAAACAGACAGCGACGGTGGAGGGTGTGTGTGTGTGAATGACCTCAGCTAGTGGCACTCTGTCATTGCCACCAGGGCTGGCCACACAGGTGACACTGACATCAGCGTGTAGAGGGCACTGAGCTCACCCTTCACGCCGCACCTGGAACCAGCCCGGCCTCAGCTGCAAAACCTCCGATGTCTCAGCAAGCCTTGTGGGTCTTGATCCTTGCTGGCCTATTTGTTCAGCTAACTTTATTAAGCACCTACTGTGTGCCGGGTTCTGCTGACTGGGCAGTGCTGAGGACACAGTGCTGCCCCCATCACGGCAGAGTTCAGAGATCAGGGGAGTAGAAGAGGATTAAGTTATTTAACAAGTATTTATTAAGCACCTACTGTGTGCCTGGCTCGTTCTAGCCACTGGGGGTGCACAGCAGGGAACACAACAGATAAAAGTCTCTGGCCTCATGCGGCTGACATTCTGGTGGGGGAGAAACAACATACACGGGAGAAACCTATCCCGGACCAGAGGATGCTAACAAGAAAAATGAAGCAAGGAAGAGAAGATGGGGAGGACGGGGTGGGAGAGGGTTAAACAGGTAGTCAGGGGGCCCTCCCTGAGGAGGTGACAACTGAGCAGAGACCTGAAGGAGAAAAGATTGGAAATCATGCAGGTGTGTACGGAACGAGTGCCCAGGTAGGCGGACCAGGTAGGCTGGTCCTGAGGAGCCAGCTTGTAGGGGAAACAGCAGAAGGCAGGAAGAGGGAGGGCTGGAAGGTGACAGGGCCTTTGGAATTCATTCAGTGACTCAAAGGCTCCAAGCTTTTGCCTGCCCCAGGGCCTTTGCATGGCCTCTGCCTCCTTCCTTCCAGGTTTACCTGGTCAACCCCTCTTCCTTCATTCCCAAGGGGACTATCTCAGTTTGGATCCTTCCTTACACCAGTCTGGGAGCCCCAGGGAAGGGACCCAGGACAGCCTAAGACAGCCCCAGCCCCAGCCCCAGCCCGCTGCACCCCGAGGCTGCAGGGGACCCCTCTCGGCCTCTCTCTCTGTCCCTTTCTCTTTCCATCTCTCCACCTACTTCCTCCCCTCCCCTTGCTCTCTGCTGTCTCTGTCTCAGACTCCCCCCCACCCCGGGTCTCCAAATTTCCACCCCTATCCCCACCCACCACCTTTGGGACCGTAGAGATTTGCCCACTTTGGGCAAACCCTGGAGGCCAGGGAGGAGGAGGGGGTAGGGGAGCCTCCGGGTGCTCCCAGAATGCTCCTCCTTAAGTGTGAGTGGGTCCCCAGGGGACTCGGGCTGAGACAGCTCCCCCCGTCCCTAGCTTCGGGGATCCTGGAGGCCAGTGGGAAATTTCTGGGGAGAAATAAACACATGTGTCATTTACATAAAATCTGCATCAATTAGCATATCGATTACAAGAGTCTACAGAAGCCGGCGAGCCGTTCGCAGGGGAAATAGTAACTTTAATGATATATTAAGTGGGCGGCTTCTCGAAGGGAGCAACATGTGCGATTCCCACCCTGGTTTACAGGTGGGGAAACTGAGGCAGGGAGATGGAGATGACAAAGGAGGTGGTGTCTCTGAGGAGGTGACATTTGAGCTGAGACCTGAAGGAGGAGCAGGAGCTACTTAGGGGAAGAAATAGAGGAAGGGCAGAGGTCAAGGCTGTGCAAAGGCCCTGGGGCAGGAGACACAGGCAGGAGGCCCCAGAGGGAGGAGGGGAGGGCCGAGAGGGGATGGGGACATGGGAAAGAGTTTGCATTTTATCTGAAGGGCACTAGGTAGCCATGGGAGGGTTTATAGTCAGGGTTCTGGGATCCAATGATTTGGACAACCTGGGAATCATCCCCTGTAGCTTAGAATCTCATCTGCACCTCCCAGGGACTGCAATGCCTGGTGGGGGAGGGGAGGGCGGAGGAGGTTGAGCTCACTGGGGGAAACTGAGGTGCCATCAGCTGTTTCCCTGTACTGCTTTCCAGTAAAGGGGTCCCTGGGGTTGGGGGCTTCAGCCCAGCTCCTGGGGTGGGAGACCAGCCGGGAAAGTGCTGGAGTGGGAGAGAAGGAAGACCGGGAGGGGCCAGAGAAGTGTCTATTTTTCCTCCTGCAACTGTATTTATAGATTCCCTTTGATGTCCCAGCGTTGGGCTGACCTGGTTCTTGGCTGCCGCAGGAAGAAGACAGGTTCTCAGTGCGGCTTCTGGGAGTTGGGCAGGGGTGGGTGCTTGGCTGATGAGAGCCAGGTGTGCAAGGACTGGACCCCTGGCTTGGGAGGGGAGAGGCAGGGAGCTGGCCTCAGTTTCCCCATTTGCGAAATGGCAATATCAACCTGAGGTTCTCAAAAAGTTGAAACCTTGACTCACCCAAATGTCAAGTAAACACGTGTCAGTGATTCATTAACTCATTTAGGCAGCCAGTGAAATTGTCAGGCTGGCGTTAAGAGCATTTGAGAAATTGGGTATCTATGGAGATTTTCTTTCTTTTTTTTTTTTTTTTAAAGAATGTCAGAGGCCGGGTGCGGTGGCTCATGCCTGCTATCCCAGCACTTTGGGAGGTAGAGGCAGGAGGATCGGTGAGCCCAGGAGTTGGAGGCTGCAGTGAGCTATGATTGCACCACTGCACTCTAGCCTGGGCAACAGAGCCAGACCCTGTCTCTAAAAATTAAAAAAAGAGAATAAGATTAGGCTAGATAAAACTAGCTCATGATCTATATTGCAATAAAGTCATCATTGAGTTTCTCTTTTCTACCCGACAGAAATGATCAAGTTGACTGAAGCCTCTCAGGGCCAGGGCTCTAACCAGAGGTGAAAGAGCAAGTTCAAGTAGAAGCACTTTCTCCCAGAGCAAAGTTCCAGCAGAACTTTCTGCAGTGACAAATGTGTCTTGAAATCTATACCGTCTAAGACAGTAGCCATCAGCCACATGGCTCTTCAGCCAGGTAAACTGCGGCTAGTGCATGTGAGCAATTGAACTTCGAATTTTTTTTTCATTTTAATCGATTTCAATTTAAATCTACATAGTCATTTGTGGCTGTTCCATTGGACAGCGAGGTGAGATGAAATAATCTGAGGGCTGTCAACACCCCAGTGAGAAATCAAACACCCACGCCGCGTTCTCTTCTACCTGATCTCTAAGTTTCAGCTAAATTTTCTTTTAAGAGGTGTAACAGTAACAACCATTGCAATGACAGCAATAAAAATGACAGCTCCTCTTTGTGCGGTGCATGCCATGGGCACTACGAGCACAAGAGATGTACACTGTTGACCCCACGGGTCCCTGTGGTCCCACTGAATGGCTCCTAAGCCCAGCTCCTGGCCCATAATAGGCACCGAGGATGTGTTTGTTGGCTGTGATTATTATTGGTGGAAAGGACCAGCGAGGTTGACTAATTTTCCCAAGGCCACACAGCCAGGCAATGTCAGGGCTTAGGAGTTGAAGCAAGGTCTTTCCAGCTAATGTTGGGTCAGTGCCAGGGCCTCGATGAGGTCAAGAGACAACAGCGTCGGGCCTCTGAGGACCCGGCGCTCAGGCTCCAGGGTTAAGCCCGTGTGGCAGCTGAACTTCCGTGGACCTGTCCCTATGAAATCCCTGGGAAGCGAGGCATCAGGTGTTCCGGAACAGGCGCCTCTCTTGACAGGCTGGTGCACACATGGTGGGACAGCTGGCACGGGGCTGGCGGGCCAGGGAGGAGGGGCCCAGGGGAATGGGGGTGGCCTCGGCCAGAAAAAAGAGGTCACAAGCTGCCCCAACCCACCCACCCCAAGACAGGAGCCACACACCTCTTTCATGGTCATCTGCTAGACCCTCAATTCCTTCATCAACACTTGGCAAACTTTGTTTTTTTTTTTAGAGACAGCCTCTTGCTCTGTCACCCAGGCTGGAGTGCAGTGGTGTCATCATAGCTCACTGCATCCTCCAGCTCCGGGGCTCCAGCGATCCTCCTGCCTCAGTCTCCCCAAAGTGCCAGGATTGCAGGTGTGAGCCACCACGCCTGGTCCATGATGTGGCGAATATTTATTGAGTGCCTACTATGTGGCAAGTTCGCTGTTGAGCCTTTTTGCTGAGCAATGTGTTAGGAGCACCCTTTACAGATGAGGAAACTACGGCTCAGAAAGGTGCAGTCCCTTGTCCGGGACACACAGCAAATAAATAGCAAAAGTGGGAATGCCAGCCTAGGCTCTTGCTCCTGCCCCAGGGCCTTTGCACTTGCTGTTCCCACTGCCTGGAACACCCTCCCCTGGCCCCTAACTTATTCCTTTAGCCGGGAGCTTAGCTGACACCTCCTATGGTTCCCCCAGAGCTGCCTGTGTGTCCCCCATCAGGGCTCCCTGACCCTCACCTACTCCACCACACTGTGAGCCCCATGGTGGGGGGACGCTGGCTCTGTCAGGGTCACTCCTAGATCCCCAGCCCCCAGCACAGGTTTGCAGACAGTAGGTTTTGCAGACAGTAGGTGCTCATTAAATGTCTGTTGCATTATATGCAGGAAGAGATGAAGGAATGAAGTCGGAATTTCTACCTACCCTGCATTTCAAAGTTGGGGAGACCCGGGCTCCTGTGTGGGAAACCAGGTGCAGGTGCCAGAGGGCCCACTGGGCTGTGAAGGGGGTCTGGATTTGGATGGAGGAAGGTCCCCCTGGTGGCTCCTGCTCAGAGGAGCCCAGCTCAGGACTGGTGTGTGGGGTGGGGGTCCCTGCAGATGTCCGCTGTGCCCGGAAAAGGCAGGGTCTGGGGTCACAACGGCTCAGAGTCCCAAACTCTGAGGCCGTTGCTGCAGAGATTCTAATCTGACCGTCCCAGAAGGGACAACTCCTGAAAGAGTGGGGTGACAGGGTGCTCAGCAAACGCTTGGGGCTGTAAGAGGGGCAGGGGGCAGGGCTGGGGACAGGTGAGGACTGGAGGGAGGGCCCCCCTAAGTTCTATCTGCCCCTGGGGCCCCAGGATGCCAGGGTCAGGAGTAGTGTCCCATGTCACCGGGTTTCTGTCCATCCCGAAACCTGACCGTGTCCCCAGCGTTCAGGGTCACCCCCCTACACCCTGTGCCCTCCCGACCTCCCCCTTAGGTCCTCGAGGTTCCCTCGGACCCCCCACCCCCACTCCAATCAGCTGTGTCTGTCCGTATTTAGAGCAGGGAAGGACTGTGTCACTTCGCTTCCGAAAGGGATTGCGTTTTGTATTCCTGCCTCCGAACCCCCAACACCTGTTGTGGCCAGAGGGGCCGCGGTGCCAAGGGGAGGGGGTGGCCCTGGTTTCTGGAGCCGCTGGGGGGAGGGGGCTAAGCTGCGTTCCCCGACTGAGGACTGATGTGCCCCTCCCTTTGTGCACCCCCCAGCCTTCCCTGAGCCCCTCCCAACTCGCCCTCTCTGGGGCCCCCTCTCCCCACACACCAACCGCGCCTGGTTCCCAGGCCCCCAGAGCCCCCGAGCCCGCCAGGCCCCCTCCTCCCCTGGCCGGCCCATTGTGCTGGGCCCGGGGTCCCGGCGGCTGGGCGGGCAGGGGTCTGCAGGCAGGGGACGGGAGCCGCCTGCTGCCCACGCGTCTCTGGGCAACGCTGGCAAACCGAGAGCCGGGACACAGAGGCGGCGCTGTTCCCTGGGAGGGGACAGTCAGGGCAAGGTGACCAGAGAGACCCCGGGGGTCTCAAGCAGGGGGTGGCAGAGGCAGATCTAACTGTCCGCAGGTGGGAGAGAGGAGGCCATGGGAAACCTGTCCCCACACTGTCCCCATTGCGACGCCCAAGTCACTCAACGCCCTTCCTTCCTCTTCGGGCCCCCACGATGGGGTCCTCCACGCCTGCCCGGCCGTGTTCGTCCTAACAGCCCGCCCGGCTGGGTTCTGCAACTAGACTCACGTTACAGATGGGGAAACTGAGGCCCAGAGAGCATTTGGCGACCGGAATAGTTAAGAAACCTCATCTTGGGGGCCATGGACTTGGGCTGCAGCCCAGGCCCT
>CM052442.1:108216697-108236855 GCA_028533085.1 Varecia variegata | reverse complement strand
GAAGACACTGAGAACCAGCCAATTTTATGCTTTAAAACGGTAAATTTTATGGTGTGTGAATTATAGCCCAATAAAAAAATAACATTTCCCCAAAAATGATATGCAAATGGCCAATAAGCACATGGAAAGATGCCCCATGTTCTGTGCCATTAGGGAAATGCAAACCGAAACCACAATGAGATGCCCTGCATCCCCACGAGGACGGCTAGGATCACAAAGACAGACGATACCAAGTGTCGTCGAGGATGTGGGGGCTTGGAAGCCCCACACGCCACTGGCGGAGAGTAACCTGGCGCCGCCGCAGGGGAAAACAGTCTGACGATTGCTCGAACAGTTAAACACAGAGTCACCGTGTGACCCAGCGATGCCACCCCTAGGGATCTAGGGAGAAATGAAAACATACATCCACGTGACAACTCGCACACGGATGTTTATAGATAGCAGCTTAACTCACAGCAGCCAGCGCCTGGAGGCAGCCCAAGCGTCCACCGAGGGCAAAGGGATAAACAAAATGTGCTCCGTCCAGACAATGGAATATCCCTCAGCCGTAAGAGGACAGAAGCTGTGCCACAGGCCACCACGAGGATGCACCTCGAGGACATTACGCTCAGCGTATCACAGAGGACCAGGCGTGGTGTGAGGATACGTCCCCAGTAGGCAAAGCCAAAGTGACAGAAAGTAGATTAGTGGTTTCAGGGGCTGGAAAGAAGGGATAATGGAAAGTGATTGTTAATGGATGGGGTTTTTTTTTGCAGTAATGGAATTTTCTAGCATTAGTGGTGATGGTCACAGAACCTTGTGAACCACTGAACTATACACTAAAACAGTGAATTTTGGCCGGGCGAGGCGACTCACACTTGTAATCCCAGCACTTTGGGAGGTCGAGGTGGGAGGATCACTTGAGGCCAGGAGTTTGAGACCAGCCTGGGCAACATAGTGAGACCCTGTCTCTACCAAACAGAGAAAAATTAGCCGGGCATGGTGGCGCATGCCTGTAGTCCCAGCTACTCAGGAGGCTGAGGCAGGAGGATCACTGGAGTTTGAGGTTGCTGTGAGCTAGGCTGATGCCACGGCACTCTAGCCCGGGCAACAGAGCAAGACTTTGTCTCAAAAGAAAAAAAAAAAAAAAGATAAATAAATAAATACATTTTTAAATAAAAAAATTAAAAGGATAAATACATTTAATAAATTAAAAATCAGGATTTGGCCCCAACTGTAATACGAACAAAAAAGAAATGGGTGACACAAATTGAGATTTGTAAACCGCTTCCACGTTGCCAGGCACACAGTGGGGACTCTGTACACATTTCATTAAAAAAAGAATTTCCTTCCTTAAAAGCTCAAGCCCAGCTGTCCTTGAAGACGCATCTCAGTGAACGCACAGCTATAAATTCCCGGGAAAACAGAGCTCCGTCTCATTCAGTTTCTTGGGAGCCGCACTTCAGGAATATTCATTGAATTTTAAAACTGTGCAAAAACACCCCAACCATTGTTGCTTGTTTCTGGGGGCACCTTTGCAAGTTGTGGGGGCCCTGGAGCTGCCCCGAGTGTGACTAGATGCTCCTGTGTCCCTGGCCCCAAATGCCTGAACATCCTGCTTTTATCACAAGCAGAAAATAAGAAGCCCTGCAAATTTCTAAAACAGCCCCCTAAGAGAGATTGTCCCTCTGCCGCAAGCAGGACGTGCCAGATACCAGAAAACAGAAATAAACAGGTTCATTTCGGGGACAGGGATAAGGGCCTTGGTGAGGGTCAGAGCTGGGACTGGAATGATGAAGTCTCCAGGAGGAATGACAGTCTCCGGGAGGAATGACAAGGTCTCTGGAAGGGCTCCAGGCAGAGGTAACAGCCGTGCAAAGGCCCTGAGGCAGGACTGTGTCAGGCGCGGTGGAGAAACAGTGAGGAAGCCTCACCCCCGTCCACAGCCCCAACCACAGGCCTGTCCTCCCAAATGGGGAGACTCCCCCCGCAGCTCTGAGCTCTCCCGACCATGACCCCAGGCAAGTCCCAGGGACAGCTTTTCAGTCTGTAAAATGGGTGTCCAGGCGCGGACTCCCTGGCTCTGTCAACCCCTGTCCTGTCCACACATTCTTCCCCTGAACGCCTGACCCTGGACCACACTTCTGCCCACTGCCAACGTCACTTCATCTTTTGGACTCTGAACCTTGACCCTGTCCCCAATTTGGACACTCCAGCTCCCAGAGGCCCTGTAAACTGGCCACAGACACTGACCTCGAGCCTCAGGCTTGTTCCAGACGTAGCATCTTCCCCTGCAGAAGGGCCCTGCTCCGAGAGGCTCTCCCTGACCCAGGTCGCTCCATTTCATCCCTTTTTTATTTTATTTTTGTAAGACACAGGATCTCACTCTGTCTGCCATGCTGGAGTGCAATGGTGTCATCAGAGCTCCCTGCAGCCTCCAACTCCTGGGCTCGAGTGATCCTCCTGCCTCAGCCTCCCGAGGAGCTGGGACTACAGGTGCACGATGCCTAGCTAATTTTTTAATTACCTTGTTGATTTTTGACAATTAATTGTATCAGCCTGTTGATTCATGACTTATGCTTCCCATGCCAGACATGAAGCCTGTTCTGGACATTTCCTATAAACGGAGTCACACACTGTGTGTCACACACTGTGTTTCCCTCTGTGTTTGGCGTCTCTCACTGAGCACGATGTCCTCAGGGCCCCTCCACGTGGTAGAGGATGAATCACTCACTACTTCATGCCTTTTCATGGCTGAGTAAGTCCATACCTGCATTTTTAAACATCATTCGTTACACTGTAAGTTTCTATTCTGTCATCTTAAATAATGGCTGTGTTTAACCACCCAATGGCAAAATTCCCGGGAACACAGCAAGTCGCTCCCGTGAGCTGGCTCCGGGTATGCCACGGGTCCCTGGCGGCCCTGCCCCCGTCGCATGAATTCTTCATGCCCCACACAAAGGGTGTCAATAATTGATGGCTGCGCTTGGCAGGGCCACGCCGGCCGCTCCGTCTCTCCTGACTCCGCCAAAGCCCCCACTGTCCTCATTCTGACACTGCCCACCGCCAACTCCAGGGCTCCTGCTGCATCAAGCCCTTTATGATGACACGACTCAGGCCTCAAAAAAGTCGGTGACCCTGTCCCCGAAAAAGTAGTTTCGGAGGGAAATCTGCTAGCCCAAGGAGTGGTGTCACCTGTGGTTCTCAAACTGGGTTCCCCGGAGCCCTCAAGGAGCACCCTAAGGTTGGGCAGGGTCTGGCCACCACCAGCTGGGTTGTCCTGGAAGCTGGGACTTTTCCAACTGTGTCAGATTTCCACTGAAGAGGGGGCTCGGGGACCAAAAATGGATGTTGGGAGCCCGCGGTCCTCCACTCTACAGAGGCCAGGAGAGGCCCTGGCTCTCTCGGCCCGAGCAGCGAGCAGAAAGTGGGGATGACCTGGCAGGAGTGTGGATGCAGCCCCTGAAGGTGTCCCAAAGTGACTTCTCACCACCTAGAACCCTGCCAGAGGTGCCTTCGGGAATGCTCAGGCGGGTGGGTTCCAGGGAGGGCGTCTGTCGGGGGGTGGAGGGCAGGGTGTCTGTCGGGGGGCGGGGGGTGGGGGCGGATGCGGGCAGGGGACAGACACTCGGTGAAACTGGGCCCATCCTGCCCCTCTCCCGTCTGCTGCACCTGGGACTGCACCTGGGCAGGTATGAGTCATCATTTAGCGCCCACCTCTCTCTGGGCGGGGCCATTTCCCTGCAACGGCTGGAGTTTTGTCCTCAAGGCACCCTCTCTCGGGCCCATTTGACAGACAGGAACACTGAGGCCTCCTGAACCCACCACATCAAAGTGTCAAGCAACTAAAAGGCCCCTCACCCAGGACGGCTGACTCCTGGGTAAAGTGAGGTGAGGAAACTGGGGTTCAGGGGGCACCCGACCAGCCACACAGCGGGAGGGGGACACTACGGGGCCTCCAACTGGCGCCTGCCTGACTAGTCTGTTCTGTTCGCTTAGGGACTCCATGGTCCCCCCGTATCAGAACAGGGCTCGAGCCCCTTCCACCACCCCCTACCCCCCCCCCCCCGGGAGTCCAGGCACTCACCCAGCTCTGGCATCCCAGGCTGCCCCAGCCTCTGCCCAGTTCCAGATCCACCTGGGCAGCCAAGTGGGAGAAGCCCAGCCCAGGTGTGCCTGTGGCCAGGGACAGCTCTTTGTTCACCGTTTCCATAGGTACCGCGTCCCTGGGCCAGCCCCTCCTCCACCCCTCCCTTGCCTGTGCAGGTCTGTGGCCCGGCCCATCTAGGCGGCTTGTTATGTTTTAAAGTTGGCGCCTGCAGGGCTGCCGCGGTGGCAGAGAGCACAGTCTGTGCAAAGGCCCCGAGGCAGGCCCGTGCCTGGAGTGTTGGAGGAACAGAAGGAGACCCCCGTGGCCCTGCAGAGGGATGGGGGGAGGTGATACCAGTGTCCACATTCCTCCATTTAATCCCCCCAGCCCTCAACCCAGGGAGTTATATTCCCTTCCATTTACAGATAGGGAAACTGAGGCTCAGAAGAGTCACTTGTTCGAGGTGCCACAGCGGTTGGCAGAACTCGAGCCCAGGTGTATCTGAGCACCCCAACACTGGGCTGAACTGCCCTCACCCCGTCCCGGGGCACTCGCCGCCCCGCTGAGCTGGGACAGGCTCAGGAAGTAACCTGGGAGGCCTGTGTACAGCTGTGTACAGCCCCTCCTCCCAACCCGCCACACACGCCACAGAGAAGGTGCTGACGGATGTCGGATCCAAAGTGGGAGCAGATTCGGTCCTGCCTCAGTCTTGGCCTCTCTGACCAAGCGCTACCTCCCTTCTGGGCCTCAGTTTACCTTCCCAGGAAATGGGCCCTGTTAGACTCCAGAAATAAGGCCAGGAGGCCACAGGTCTGGGTCAGATCACCTGCCACAGCAGTGGTCCCAGCTGACAGCTACAACACTGAGGTCGTGGCTTCGGGCCATTCAGGGGCTCACTGGTGGCCAGTCTGGGTGGGCCTGGCCCCGGCTCTCCCTGCCTCCCGGACTAGATAGCAGCCGCACATACTCCCACCTCCACACCGGTGGCGGGGCTGCCCGCCACCTGGAACTCCCCCACCCCCGCCCGATTCTGAGATCTGGCCCGGGCACCTGCCGCCCTGCTCTGTTAAAGGGGCAGAGTCCACTGGAGTCCACATGGAGGGACGGGCGCCAGTCCCAGAGCACCGCCCCACCCAAGCAGGGGCAGTTCGGACCCAGTCTGTGTCCCCCTAGCCCATACAGCGAGAGAGTGACAGAGAGGGAAACTGAGGCAGGAAAACAGACTGGGTGGACCCGGGCATGAGGGGCGGGAGAGACAGAGGGTGGCCCGGTGGCCCCCGAGACGCGCTGAGATGGGGACGCCCAGCACCACCGCTCACCTGTGTCCGAGGCCCTCCGTGCGTCTGCCCGTCGGGACCTGTCCAGCTACAGCGCGGGGACTAGCGCCCGGGCCGGGCCGGGCCGGGGCGGGGCTGGGCGCTCGGCCCCGCCCTCCCACCGCCCCGCCCCTCCAAGGCTCCGCCCCCACCCCGTCCCCACCCACCCGGAAAGAACCAGAGAGGGGCCGGGCGGGGGTAGGCGGGCCGAGTTCCTCGGCTCAGCCAATGGAAGCGCGGGCGACGTACGAAGAGACCAATGGGGGCAGATCACCGCGATGGGCGGGGAAAGGGGCGGGGCCTGGGTGGGGCCAGGCGTCTCACGGGGGGATTCCTCCGGAATCCTGACCAGGCCGGATGCGGGGGCGCGGCGGGCTGGGGGCCGCAGGCAGGGGGAAGAGAAGGAAGAAGTTAAAAGTCCGAGGGGGAGATACAGAGACACTGACGGACAGAGCCCTGGGCGCCAAAAGGCAAAACTGACCAACCACGTGGTTCTAGACGGGCCCTTTCCTCCTTCTGGGACTCAGTTTACCCACCTGAGTAATAGGACTTTGGGCAGAGCATGTTTCTCAAAGTGCGGCCCAGGGAACTTTCCACATCAGAATCACCTGGGAGCCCCTTAAAAAAATGCAGATTCCTGCACTCCCAGAAGGGCTGAATCTGACCCAGGGTTGTAGATAAATCTTTGGGGTGAAGTTTGAGGCAGGCTCTAGGTGGACGCCCCCCTCCCCAGGTCCAGCCTCGATTTCCGTGGGACTGAGCTGGCAGGACACACAGGAGCCTTCTGGCTGCCAGTGGGTGGGACAGCAGGGCCAGCTGCGGCCCCCCCAGGAGGATGCAGCTGTGAGTCCTGGGAACCGGGCCCTGGAGCGGCTCCCAGCTCCCCTGCAGCGACATTTCCTCCCTGCACCCCCAACTCTGGGTCCCAGTTGCAGCTAGAGCCCAGGGGGTCCACCGCAGCCAGGCTGCCTCCCCTGGGGAGCCAGGCAACAGATGTTTGTTGAGCGCCTGAGTCCAGACCTGCCCCCGGGGGGATCCACGTGGACCCTGGCACAGGCCTCACAGGCAAAAATAAATAAAATGTCTCTATTTCATTTTGGAGGAGGAAACAGAGGACCGGATAGAGGAAGTAACTTGCCTGAGGTCACATAGGCACAAGTGGTAGAGCCAGGATTCAAACCTGGGACTGGGACGCAGTTCCCTGCACCCAGCTGGAGCCTCTCCCACCTCCTCCCGTCTGTAGCCAGGTCCTGCTTTCTGTCTACTCTAAGGTCTCTCACTGTTGACTGTGGGGACCGATCATTCCTGTTTGTGGGTGGCCGGGCGCACTGGCTCACACCTGTAATCCCAGCACTCTGGGAGGCCGAGGTGGGAGGATCACTGGAGCTCAGGAGTTCGAGACCAGCCTGAGCAAGAGTGAGAGGCCATCTCTCCTAAAAAGCTAAACATAGAATTACCATAGGACCCCGGAATCCCACTCCCAGGTATCTACCCAAAGGAAAGGAGAGCAGACACTAAAAGAAACATTTGTACACCCATGTTCATAACAGCATTATTTACAATAACCAAATTATTTACAATTATTTACAATAACAAAATGGTAGAAACAACCCAGGTGTCCATCCACAGGTGAGTGGATAAACACAGTGTGGTCCATCCACACACTAGAATATCACTCAGCCACGAAAAGGAATGAGGCTCTGACACAGGCCACAGCGTGGAGGGACCTTGAGGACATCGTGCTCAGTGAGAGATTCCAGACACAGAAGGACACACAGTGTGAGACTCCACTTATATGCGATGTCCAGAACAGGCAGATCCACAGAGACTGGACGTGGATTCCTGGGTGCCAGGGGCTGGGGAGGGGGAGGGGGAGTGAGTGTTTCATGGCGACAAAGTTCCAGTTTGGGAAGATGAGAAAGTTTTGGAGATGGATGGTGGTGATGGTTCATAGCAATGTTAATGTACTTAATGCCACTGAACTGTACACTTAAAAATGGATAAAATGGGTGGGGCGCGGTGGCTCACGCCTGTAATCCTAGCACTCTGAGAGGCCAAGGCGGGTGGATTGCTCGAGGTCAGGAGTTCGAGACCAGCCTGAGCAAGAGTGAGACCCCGTCTACTAAAAAAAATAGAAAGAAATTATCTGGCCAACTAAAATATATATATATATATAGAGAGAGAGAGAGAGAGAGAGAAAATTAGCCGGGCATGGTGGCGCATGCCTGTAGTCCCAGCTACTCAGGAGGCTGAGGCAGGAGGATCGCTTGAGCCCAGGAGTTTGAGGTTGCTGTGAGCTAGACTGACGCCACGGCACTCACTCTAGCCCGGGCAACAAAGCGAGACTCTGTCTCAAAAAAAAAAAAAAAAAATGGATAAAATGGTAAAAATTTTGTTTTAGAGACAGGGTCTTGATGTCACCAGGCTGGAGTGCAATTTCATCATACAGCTCACTGTAACCTTGAACTCCTGGGCTCAGGCCTCCAGAGTAGCTGGGACAAATGCACACTGTGATGCTTGGCTAATTTTTGATTTTTTTTTAGAGGTAGGGTCTTGCTATGTTGCCCAGGTTGGTCTCAAACTCTGGGCTTAATCGACCCTCCCACTTTGGCCTTCCAAAATGCTGAGGTTACAGGTGTGAGCCACCACATCCCAATAAAGCAGTTTTGTTTTTTTTTTTAAATGCCCATGTACAGTTAAGAAAGTTAGGGCTCAGAGGGTTGGGGGTTCAGCCGGGTGTGTGGGCTGTGGGGAAGGGATGGTTGTGGCTTAGACCATGGCTGGCCCATTGGGGTTGGGGGTACTCAGCCCGGGTCGCTGTAACCCAGGTTGGGGCTCAGCCACAGTTGGGGCTCTGCGGGGTCTGGGGTATAGCCCAGGGCTGGGGGTCATGGGTTCTATCCAGGGTCAGGCCTCAGCTTGGACAGAGGCTCAGCCCTGAGTTGGGGGCTCTATTGGGGTAGGGGACCAGCCAGATGGGGACTCACTGGGACAGAGGCTCAACCCAGGGTCAGGGCTCAGCTCTGTTTTGGGGGTTCAGAGCAGGATCATGGCACTACCCAAGGTTGGGGGCTCAGCTCAGGTTCATGCTCGACCCAGGTCAGGGTTCAGCCGGGGATCCGGGTCTCAGCCGAGATTGGGGCTCAGTTGGGGGCTTCACCTGGAGTGGGGGCTCAGCCGGCTCCAGGCTCCACTTACCCTAAGACCCAGCCTAGGGTGGGGGCAGTAGGAGGTCGGGGCTCTATCCCCGGTTCCGCCCAGCCCTCCGTCCAGGGTCCCGGGTCGCGGCCGCGCCGGGTCCGACCGTGCCCGGCAGGGGGCGCGCTCTGCCCACAGCCCGGGCCGGCGGCGCTGCGCTTCCCAGGAACCGGGTCGCCTGGGCGGGCGGGACCTGCCTTCGGGGCAGGGGCCCTGGGGCCCAAGTCACCCCAGCCCCTGGACCCACCAGTGTCCCCCGCACCCCGAAACCAGGCATGGCAACCCTGCCGGGCTGTGTGACCCGCAGCGTGCGACCCCCTTCTCCGGGCCTCTGCCTCGGACCTCCGCGACGGGACCGCGGCTGAGGCGTCTGGGGGTGCAGCTCGTTCTCCGGGAGCCCCCGACAGCCCCTCCTCCCCGGCCCGGCGCCTCCTTTGGGGGGCTGGTCTTGGAGGCCAGAACACAGTCCCCTCCCCCCACGCCCCACTCACTGCCACGTGCCCGCGATCCATCTGTCCCCAGTCCATCCGTCTGTCCCTGCAAGACCCTTCCCAAGGCCACCTGAGAAAGGGGGTGGCTGGGAGGGAGGAGGGAACGAACCTTGTAGGAGCTCCCCGCGACCCAGGGCCAGGCCGGGGGCGGGTGGGGGGAAGGGGGTCTCACGGAAACTTCCCAAGGGCACGGGGGAGGGGGTGGGGCTGTCATTCATCCTGCCCGGAGTCAGGGGTTTTAGGTTTAGAGTCGGGGCACATTCCCTCTGCCCCGCCATCTCCCCCATTGCCCCTGCTGCAGGGGGGAGGAGCTGGGGAGGGAGGGTGTGTTGTGTCAGCCGCGGAGTCGCCAGCCGGCCGCCTGCGTGTGGGAGGCGGGCGTCTGGGGCGACACATGGCGCGCGTGTTCCCGCGGGAGGGTGCGGGTGCGTGTGCTTGGGGAGGGGGCAGCCCGATCGCTGCAGCCTCGGGAAACGTCATCTGGTGCAGGGATTTGCAAAAACTTCCAGCTGAGATGGGGACACACAGGCAGCTCTGGGAGCCCGGAGTAGGCACCTGACCCCACCTGGGAGGGCAGCTGTGACCTGGGACGACTAGGGCTCCATCTCCCCGGGAAGCTCTGGGAGGCAGAGTCGCCCCACCCAGAGAGCAGGCGGGCTAGGGTATTTATCCCCCAACTTTGAACCCGCATGGGGCAGGGCTGCTCCTGGGAACGTCAGCTCTGGGCAGAGAGGAAGCCCCAAAGCAGGGAGAGCAATTGCTACAGCACACGGCTCAAGGTGGGCTCCTGAGAGCCCGCCCTAGGTAGGGCTTGTTCTAGAACGACAGAGAAGGATGCCCTAAGCTGGGGAAATATCAGCTGGAGATCTGCCAAGGGTCAGTATGAGAGGTGGAGTCTTTCAAACACCAAGGGAGGACAACAGAGCTGAGTCCTGGAGGGAGACTGAATTCTGAGGCCCCTTGATCAAGCTGTGCCTGAAGCCCCTGGACTTTTTAGCTCTTGTGACCTCTGGGTCTAGGCAAGAACATCTCTTTCATAACACTTCATAGGAGGCAGGGAAGAAGTTTGAAAGCTCCACAGAACTCCAGAATAAAACACCTCACAATTGTATTTATACATTTCACGTTCACGCCCTAAACTCTCCCCCACGCCCTAAACTCTCCCCCACCCTTTGTGTGCCAGCCTTGTGCTGGGAGTTCAGGGACCCAGAGTAGCCTCATCCTGCAGTCTTGGGCTTCAAGGGGCTCCCAGTCTGGGTGGGGGAAAGCAGAGTTTGATGCAGACCCTCCCAGGAAAGGGAGTCCCCCATAGCTCAGGGAGCAGAAGGGAGTGAGAGTTTACCTGTGAGAGTCCAGGTGGGCTGCATGGAGGAGAGGGCATTGGAGGTGGGGTTTTAATGGCTGAATAGGAGTTTCCCAGTCTGGGTTGGTGAGAGCAGGATGGGTGGGGGAGGAGTGGGATTTGAGTTGGAGGATCCTCAGGGGCTGTGAAAATCGAGACCTGAGACTTAATCCCAACCAGAAAGAAAGCCACAAAAGAGTTCCAGCAGAAGTAGAGTCCCACCATCAACCCACCATCACTTATTCATTCAACAAACATTCACTAGATGGGTTCAAATCCCTGCTCTACCAGTTACCTGTTGTGTGACACCAGACAAGTTGCTTGCATTCTCTGAACCTCAACTTTCTCATTTGTACAATGAGAATCTCTGAACCTCACACCTGTACTGTGTGCCAGGCCCTGGACTGGCTGAGGGTGTAGCTGGGGACAGGAAGAATACGGCCCCTGCCCCTAAAAACCAGGACTGCTCCTGTGCCCCCCACCTCAGCCATAATCACCCTGTATTTTAACAGCCCAGTGACATGTCTATGTCCCCCACTGGACTAAGAGCCCTAGGAGGGGAGGGCAGAGTATACCTTGTTCCTGCTGTGTCCCTGGTGCCCAAAACAGGGCCAGGCACACAGTAGGCGCTCACTAAATGTTAAGCAATCAAATGAGAGTTCTCGCCTCAATTTGCAGCCAAGAAAGCAGGGCCCAGAAAGGGCAGCAGACTTATCCACAAAGCAAGTGGGAACCTGAGTTGGGATTCGAACCCAGCCCTGAATGAGTCATGGTCCAGGACTTTCCCGCACCCTTGGAACGCTCCTGCCGTCCTCTCTGCTGCCTTTCCCCACCATGGCCAGGGCTGGCCAGCCTCTCTGCTCACCATCTCCCTCAGACCCCCACCCTCAACGGAGTCCAGAGAGACCCTAGAGGGCCAAGGCAATCCCGGAGGGCTTCCTGCAGGAGGGGCTCCTAGGCAGCATGCTATGCTGAGGGTTGCACCCTAGCGCCTGCGAAGTGCCTGTCACTTTGCTCATCTGCACCTCACTCAGAGGCACAGTGCACAGGTGGGAAATCTATTTCCACCCCTGCCCTCACACCCATCCAGCTGTCCCGGTGATTTCATCAGGGCCTGAGCTGGGAGCGCCACTGACCTCATCTTCCCACCTCGGGAAGTTTGCGTGAACAGAATCCTTACAACTCAGCCGCCCCGCGCGTGGCCCGAATCTGGGGCATCACGCACCTTCCGCTCATTATCCGAGTCCCTGCCGCGGCGTTGTTAAAAATTCCCCTTTAGCTGGTAAGGAAACAGCCCAGACAGTGAATTCACTTGCTTGGGGACACAGCGTGTGTCCAGAGCTGGGACTGGTCCCTCCTCTGCCACGGCACACCCCCTTCAGTGCATTCTCTATGCAACCACTAGAGGGCGCCAGCGAACGCTGAGTCAGACCTGTCCCTCCTCTGCCCACAGCCCTCCATGACTCCCACCTTCCTTGGGGTCAAAGCCCAAGTCCTCCCCAGGGCTCACCAGGTCCTGAACTACTTGCCCCGTCCCCTCCCTGCCCTTGCCTCCTCCGTCTCTGCCCCTCCTCACTCTGCTCCAGCCACATGAGCCTCCTTGCTGTGCCTCCAACGTGCCAGGCAGGGTCCTGCCCCAGGGCCTTTGCACGGGCTGTGTCCTCAGCCTGGGATGCTATTCCCTGGAGATCTTCCCCTTTAATCACAAAGGTAATTTGTGACAGAAGGTAACTGAAAATGCAATTGAATCTGAGTGGTGTTGATTAACCAGTGCTGTGGCCGTGGCAGGACCTGCAGGTGGAGAGGACTTACAGACCCCCCAGGGTCCAATTGAGACTCTAGAAAGATGGAAAGGACACTTAAAAGGGGTCACTGTGCAAATGAAGTTGGAGGTTATTTCATGCCGTGCTGAACAGCCCCAGAGTCTCGGTATTTGTGGACTAGAGGCAGGTGGGGCTTTGGGCGACCCTGGCCACAAGCTTCTGTTTATTTGTGGATCACATTTCCTGTCTGTCATGCTCGCTAGAATTCACACTCCCCGAAGGCCTGAATGTTCCTCTGTCTTGTGTTCTCAGGACCTAGCACAGGTTGGCACACAGTAGGTGCTCAATAAATGCTTGTGGGAATGAATGAATGTATCCAACGTCCACATCTCCTTGTGGCCTGCTGCGCTCGGCAGAATGGTGACGGCCCTCCCCGCCCGCAAGATGGCCACGTCCTAATCCCCAGAACTGTGCATATGTCACCTCACGTGGCAAAATGGATTTGGCAGATGGGATTAAGGACCTTGAGATGGGAGATTATCCCGGATTATCCGGGAGCCCGGTGTAATCCCAGAGGCCTTGGAGGACATGGGAATGTGAGAATCCGAGAAGGAGACACGGTAGCAGAAGCGGAGAACCAGAGGGACGCAGCTTAGGAAAGATCTGATCAGCCTTTCCTGGCTTTGAAGGTGGAGGCAGAGGGGCCATGGGCTAAGGAATGCAGGAAACCCCTAGAAGCTCAAAAGCAAGGAAGCCGCTAGAGCCTAGAAGGAATTCCACTACAGCCTCCAGAAGGAATGCAGTCCTGTTGACATCTTCATTTTAGCTCAGAGGGGCTCAGGACTGAACCCTAGGGGGACAGAGGCATTGTCAGGACGCTGGAGAGTACTGCCCAGCCCTGGAGCTCTCTCAGCACCTGTCTACTGGGCACCTCCCGTGTGCCAGGCTCTGCTCTGGGGACTGGGATACAACAGTGAGGAAAACAGACACAAATCCCTGTCCTCATTGAGCAGGGAGGATACACAATAAATGATCAAATAAGGTGTGTAATTTAGTGGCAGGTGGTACATGCCCTAACCAGAAATGAAGCAGGTTCTAGGGAGTGACAGGGAGGGACCAGGTATCCACAAAAGGAGGTGACATTTAAGGAAAAACCTCCATGAGGTGAGGAGGGAACTGTGTGGACACATGCAGGAGCGGAAACAGCATGTGCAAAGGTCCTGTGGTGCCAACTGTGGTGAGCTGATAGATGAAGGGATGGGGGGAGAACTAATGCTTACTGAGGGTGGTCCTATTCTAGGTGTCTCTGTGACAGTCCTGGGACATGGGTTTCCTAAGCCCCATTTTACACAGGAGGCTTGGAGAGGTAGACACGCTGTGCCCAAGGTCATGGAGACAGTGGGTGATAAGAATTTGAGAGCTCTTCAACCTTGAACTTCCTGGTTTTGCTCTGTCCAGACTCAGTAGTTAGCTGACTCCACGCTCCCCCAGCTGACCTGGCCAATCAGAGCATTACATCTCCTCTGGGTTGCTGTGATTAGCCCAGGGCTGACCCAATGAAAATGAGAAGAGGGGGTCTTTATCTCCTTCCCCCCTAACCAGGACGTCGAGCTTGGACAACGGAGGGGCACCCTTGCCTCTCCACTAAGAAAAGAGAGCCCACCTGGGGCTGAAGCCAACCCCAAGGGAAGCGAAGTGGAGAGATGGCAAGAGAAAAACTCTTTATGTCCTTTGAGCTCCTAGATCCAGCCCTACCTGAAGCTGTGAAGATTGCACTTGACTCTAGATAGCAATTTCCCCCTTTTTGTTATTAATATTATTGTGCTGGTGGTGGTTTTAATTACTGGCAAAAGAATTTGGACTACTCCATTTCCTGGACAACGTATATAGGATCTGGGACTTTCTGGAAAATCATTGTGGTAGGGGGAAGTGTGAGGACCTGAGAGTCACCCCTAATTTCTAAGGGTCTGAAGCCAAAGACACTGGGTTCTTTCATGCTCTTACTGGGGAGTTATGGTGCACTGGCAGCAGGGGTGCTTGGCTACCTGGGGGTACAGGTGGGTGGCCATGGGGCAGAACCCAGGAGTCTGGAGGACCCAAGAAGCCCGCAATAGACTGGGGGGATGTGGAGAGACACCCTGAAGAATCAGAGGGTTCAGCAAACATGTGGGATAAGGGGAGCTTCCACACGCTGCTGGTTGGAGCGCCCACCATGGAAAGCAGATGCGCATTAAATAGTCAGCTAACGCCTGCGCACACCCAGTGATCCCGTGGTTCCATTTCTACTTATGGTTCTTAGAGAAATACTTCACCAAGTGCATAAAGAGATGTATAAGGGCTGAGCATGGTGGCTCACACCTATAATCCCAGTACTTTGGGAGGCCAAGGGGGAAGGATTGATGGAGTCTAGAAGTTCAAGACCAGTGTGGGCAACAGAGCGAGACTCTGTCTCTGTAAAAGAAAATTTAAAAATCAGCCAGGCGTGGTGGTGGCACCTGTAGTCCCAGCTACTCAGGAGGCTGAGGCAGGAGGATCACTTGAGCCCAGGAGTTCGAGGCTGCAGTGAGCTACGATCACACCACTGCACTCCAGCCTGGGTGACAGAGGGAGACTTTATCTCTTTAAAAAACAAAAGAGAGTGAAAGATGTAAAGACTATGCATAGCAGCAGCATTTGAAATATTAAAAATCAGGAATTAACCTAAAAGTTCATTGACAGGAGAACGTATAAGTAAACAGAGGCATGTTCATACAATGGAATAATATAACACAATCAAAAAGGAACTAATTAGATCTATACAATAACACTTTCTAGCATTTATTGAGCACCTATTATAAGCCAGGCACCATGTGTGATAACATAGAATTCCTCAGAAAACCACCCTAAAAAATAGGAACTATTAGTGTCTGTATTTTCCAAGTGTGGTAGTTTTAAAATACGTCCGTGAGTCTTTTGACAATTTCTTTAAGAGATGGAATCTAATTCCCCTCTCTTTGAGTGTGGGCTGGACTTAGTGATTCATTTTTAACAAACAGGACAGGGCAGAAGCGGCAATGTGTGACTTCTGAGACTAGGTCATAAAAGGCACTGTGGCTTCGTCTCTGGGGGAAGCCAGCCACCATGTTGTGAGGAAGCCCAAGCAGCGCTGCGGAGAAGTCCACGTGCTGGGGAGCTGTGGCCTCCCCCCAACAGCTGTGTCCATGAACCGCCTTGGAAGCCCCTTCTCCAGCCCCAGGGGAGCTTTTAGAAGCAGGAACCGTTCAGATCATCCACTCTTCGATATCTCACCTTTAAAAAGTGTGTGAGATAAAATTTTGTGGTTTTAAGTTGCACATTTGGAGAATATCTTGTCATTCAGCAGTAGCTAACTAATATACTTAATGAGGACATTGAGGCTCAGAGAGGTTAAGCAACTTGCCCAAGATCACAGAGCTTGGATGTGGCAGAGCTTGGATTCCAACCCAGTCAGGCAAAAATGAAATATTGAGTGAAAATGTCAAATTGCAGGATTATATACACCTTGAGCACATTAGCACACAAAATTGCACTATTCGCTGTTCGTGGATATCTGGGTGTGAGTTTATAAATACATATCTAGACGTATAAAAATGTGTGAATGAGGTGGAGGTCAAATGACATTTTTTACCTTTGTTTCTAATATTTTAATTCCTACTTACAAACCGAGAAACACCTGAAGCCAATATGACACGTGTTAACCATTGCGGAGCCCGGGTGGAGGATACACAGGTGTTTGCTATATTTGTCTTGCACTTTCGTTCTTTTTCACTTTCCCCAAAATTAAAAAAAAATGTTTATAACAAAGAGAGAAAGTCGTGGAGGATTTAAATAGGTAGAGAGGAAGTGGGACGGTGTTCCAGGCGGAGGTACCAGCTCCAGCGAAGTATTGCAGGCAGCGGTGAGCACAGCCTTTTTGGAAGATGAGGAACCCAGCTGCAGTTGTTGCATGACCCAGTGGCACACTCGAGTCATGTGCCCAGTCCCCCAACTCTAGACTAATTAATTCAGAATCTCCGGGAGGTGGGGTGGAAGGTGGTGGCTGGAATTTAAAACTCCCCAGGTGATTATAATATGCAAACAGAGCTGGGAGCCACCAGATACACGGTCCGGTGCAGTAGCCATGTGTCTGCTGAGTGGTGATTGGATTACATAGGGAGAGTTAAAAGGAAGGCCTCTGCCAGCCTGTAGTTTGGACTTGGGATAGGTTAGGAAGCCAAGATGCAGTTCTCTTAATCGTACTTAATGAATTGGCATCATTAGCCTAATAGAATTCCAGGCAGTGACAGGTGTTCTAAAGAAAATACAAGAAGATAATGAGATAGAAAGTGACTGGGCAGTTTCATTACCTGGGGTGGTCGAGGAGGGCCTCCTGGAGGAGGTGATGTTGGAACTGAGACCCAAAGGAGTCCCAGGCAGAGGGAGCAGCAAGGGAAAAGGCTCTGAGGGGGTGACAAGCATAGAAACAGGTGGCTCCAGCACAGGAGGACCAGAGCTGTGACAGGGGAATGCCCAGGACATTGGAAGAGCTCAGAGATGGCCCCTGTCTCAGACAGGGCTCAGGGAAGGCTTCTGGGAGGAGGCGACTGAAATCCAGGTAGGATTTCTCCCCGTCCAGCCCTGCCACTTGTGAGCAAAAATGCCACCCTGCTGTCCCCCTTCCACCGGCGTCCCCAAAGGAAACGGCACCTGAAGCGAGGTGTTTATTTTTTCCAAGGGAGTAAGAGTGAACATGAATTTCTCCACATCCATCCGCTTTTTAAATTTAGCCCAGTGCACATGGAACTCGGCTGGGGAAAAACAAGGAGTTACAAAAATATAATTCCATTCTCCATTAAGGGCAGCGGAGGAAGTGAGGCAGGGAGAGACCGGGCACTTCGGAGGATGGGAGAAGGTGTCAAATGCAGGGGCGACTGCAAAGACACGGCTGCTGTGGGGACAGGAGGTGTCCAGGACCTCAGCCTCTGTCCTGCCCTCTCCAGGGGTCCCATGTCCCGCCCTGGCTCCCATCTCTCCACTCTGCCCAGGGGCAGGTCCCCAGCCTCTCCCGCCTCCTCCTCCCGTCCTGTCACCACCCCCCCCCCAAGAGCTCGGTCCCCACACTGCCAGGACCAGAGTGGCCAATGAAAATCAGGATTCCTTCCCATCCCCCGGTGCTCCAAACCTGCCATGGTTCCCTGCTACCCTGGGAACGAAGCCCAAACTCTGCCCTCCCTGCCCGACTCTGTGTCCCCAGCTGGCGACAACCATTTACCTGCACGAGTCTCACCTCCAAGCCTTTGCTGTGCCGTTCCCTTCGCCTCGCCTCAGCCCTTTCTAGAAACAGCGTGTCATCTTGATCATCTTCAGCTGCGAAACAAATTCCCCCCAAATGCAGAGGCTTCAAACAGCACATGGTTTGTTATCTCCGGGGCACAGATTAGCTGGGTCCTCTGTCTTAGAGTCCCCCAAGGCTGCGGTCCAAGGAGGTAGCCAGGGTTGTGGTCTCATCTGAAGGTTCAGCTGGGGTGGGGTTGGCTTCTGAATCTATGCCTGTGTATGTTGGTGGCATTGTGGTGATCACTGTTGCTATATTCTGTTGGTTAGTTGTAAGACACAGCTGCTGACCACAGCCAACTGGAGGGGTTTCCACAAGGGCATGAACACCAGGAGGCGGGGAAGCTTGGAGGGCCATTATAGAAGTCTGCCTGCCACATGTCCTCGGGCAACTCCCTCCAAGGGAGTTCCTCCCAGCCCTGGAGGTAAGAGCAGGAGCTTATAAGCAACTGGGCTGCCCAGTAATTGGGGCTTCATTAAGGATGTCCTTTGTGATCATGCAGTGGAATATTACGCAGCTGTTAAAAGTGATTAGGGAGCTTTTGATGTGTAATATTATCTGGTCACTGTTTTAAAATGTATATATAAGGCCAGGCGTGGTGGCTCACACCTGTAATACCAGCACTGTGGGAGGCTGAGGAGGGAGGATCGGTTGAGACTAGAAGTTCGAGACCAGCCTGGGCAACATAGACAGACCCCATCTCTACAAAAAATAGAAAAATTAGCCAGGTGTGGTGGTGGTGCCTGTAGTCCCAGCTACTCTGGAGGCTGAGATAGGAGGATTACTTGAGCCCAGGAGTTCCGGCTGCAGTGAGCTGTGATGATGCCACGGCACTCCAGCCTGGACGACAGAGTGAGACCCTGTCTCTTAATGAAAACGAAAATGGCAAATCAAACCCCCTTGCTCCCCTGCTTAGCAGCCTCTTATGGCTCACTACTACACTGAGAATAATTCCAGGGGCCTCACCAAAGCCTACAGACCCTGCAGAGTCAATTTCATTTCCCCTCCACCCTCATCCCTACCCTGCCCTTCCCTCCTCCCTCTGCTCCAGCCACACGGGCCTCCGCACTGTGCCTCCAACATGCCAGGCTGAATCCTACCCCGGGGCCTTTGCACATGCTGTTTCCTCCACCAGCACCGCTTCCTTCGGATCTCTGCACAGTTTCCCTCCCTCTTCTCCTTCAAGTCTACACCCAAATGTCACCTCCTCAGAGAGGCCTTCCCTGATCACTCTCTGTCTAAAATAGCCCCATCCCCACCCTATTTTGTTTTGCCCATAGCTCGTCTGGCCACGAGATCTTACATATTTATCTTGTTAACGCTCCGCCCCCACCCCCCCACCCCCCCGCTGGGATGTCAGCTCCCCGAGGGCAGGGACTTTCTGGTTTTTGTTTTTTGTTCACTGCTCCATTGCCTGGCACACAGTAGGTGCCCAATAAATGGTGATTGAATGAATGAATTTCCACACGCACGGATTCTTTGATTGATGTCTGCCTCTCCCCCAACGCTGAGAAGACAGGACCAGGTCTGTTTTGGTCCCCACTGTGTCCCCAGTAAATGACTCCCCTGCTGATGCTGAATCTCCTGTGCTAAGCTCTCGGGTCCCCAAGCCCCCCGAGGCCGGGGTAAAGTCTGCTGAAGTTTGGAGGGCCTGAGTGGCAGGGGGTCTTCCAGGCCAGAGAAACACAAGATCTCGCATCTCAGCCCCTTCCTCGAACACCCACCCCCCGGCCCTGGCCGTCAGTGGTCTGCCTCCTGTCAGCTTCATCCTGTTGCTAGGCAACCCCATGCTGCCGACTCCCCCGCCCCCCCATTCACACTCCTTTCTTGTTGAAAGAGACAAGCTGTTCCCGCCGGCCCCACCCTGAGCTGTGGCAGCCCCTGCCACCCTTTGCCAACCAGACTGGCCTCTGGATGGGGGGCAGGGGGGGTCCCACGCCCAGCCAGCCGCTCCCCGCCTGCTGGGAACAGATGTGTCCGCATCAGTTCCCACAGCTCCATCTTTCCCATCTTCTAAGGATGGAAGCACCTTTCCTGTGTTAACCTGCCTCATCGTCACCAGGAAGGTGGCAAAGTCATTGTCCCTATACAATGGGGAAGCCGGGGCTCAGAGACTCAGAGTCCATGGCCCCCATCACACAGCAAGCGTGGGCTGCGGGGGCTCAAAACCAAAGCCCGTAGGGTCTCCCCACCCTGCTGCAAGGGGTGGGGTCCCAGGGCAGGGGCTGTGTGACCTTGAGGAAGCCCCTACGCCTCTCTGGTCCCCCCAGTCAGGCAGGGAGAAGGTGAAGGCTCAAGGTGCATTTAAATTCCATCTGGCAGCTCTCAGGCGCCTGGGAGGTGGGGAGCAGGTTGGGGGGACCTGGAAATAGGGGAGGGGGACCACACAGGGAGAGGAGGAGAGGGTGTGGCCCGGGGGCTGGCAGCCCCTGGGGGGGGGGGACGCGCACCCAGCATATCTGAGATCTGTGAATGGATGGAGATGGAAATAGAATGTCAGAGGAGAAGGAAGGAGGCGGGAGGGAGAGCGGGGAGTAGGGGGGTTCGGGGGGGGGGAAGGCCAGACTGTCCCCACCACTCAGTGGCCAGGGACAGAGGGGGACAGGGGTCAGAGGTGGCATGGGGGAGGGGAGAAAGTAGGAGAGGG
>CM052442.1:108188786-108216197 GCA_028533085.1 Varecia variegata | reverse complement strand
TTTTTTTTTTTTAAAGAGAGGGGTCTCGCTATGTTGCCCAGGCTGGACTTGAACTCTTGGGCTCAAGCGATCCTCCCTCCTAAGCTTCCCAAGCAAGCTGGGACTACAGGTGCAGGGGGAATAAAAGCTTAAAGATAAACTCAAACAAATACAGTATTTTGTGATATGGGAAATTTATCTGAAATTCACGTTTTAGTGTTCATAAAATAAAGTGTTATTGGCACAGGGTACACCTGTTCACGGACGTGCTGTCTACTGCAGCTCTGCGCTACAACAGTGGACTTGAGTCGCTTAAAAAAGCCCGTACGCCCCACGAAGCTGAGAACGTTCACCGTGTGGCTCCTGGCAGAGCCAGTTTGTGGACGGATGCCTGGTCTATCATCTCCAGGACCTCCGTGGGGACACAATCTCCACCTCTAAACTCCCGCCACATCGCCCCCTGACGGGGAGGTTGCCACCACCCCCTGCCACTTGCTCTGCTCTGTGCCCACAACCCAGGTTTCCATACCTGCTGTTTTGGTGACTTCAAACTCCTCGTTTTTCAGGGGAACATCACTTTCTCTTTCAAAGGCAGCTTTAGACTGAACGGGAACAGGTGGAAACTTTACTTAGAGCCATCTCATTGGTTGAGAAGAAGATTCAGTTTGCCTCCCAGAGAAGCGGAGACTAAAGCCACGCGCTTGTTACTAAAGAGACTTTTCTAAGCCCATAAAAGAGAAGCCAAGGGCCGGGCGCGGTGGCTCACGCCTGTAATCCCAGCACTCTGGGAGGCCGAGGTGGGTGGATTGTTTGAGCTCAGGGGTTCGAGGCCAGCCTGAGCAAGAGCGAGACCCCATCTCTACTAAAAATAGAAAGAAATTATCTGGCCAACTAAAAATATATATATAGAAAAAAAAAATTAGCCGGGCATGGTGGCGCATGCCTGTAGTCCCAGCTACTCGGGAGGCTGAGGCAGTAGGATCGCTTAAGCCCAGGAGTTTGAGGTTGCTGTGAGCTAGGCTGACGCCACGGCACTCACTCTAGCCCAGGCAACAGAGCGAGACTCTGTCTCAAAAAAAACAAAAAAAGAGAAGCCAGGAGCAGCAGGTTGGTGCCTCTACCCAAGAGCCCATCAAATGGCTTAAAACCTCAGGCCTCCACTGCAGATCCCAGGAGGACGGTATGTGACCTGATTTTTCTCCTTTCAGTTAATAATTTATGGAAATAATATAAGCATTACAGCCCCTAAATTGTCGTTTAAAAAAATCAGGATGGCTGGGCCTCTTATCTAAATGGTGAAAAGAAAAAAAAACATCAGAATTGGCACCACATTCCTCCAAGTTACAAAACCTCCCTCTAGGCTCCCGAGGCTCTTTTTCAAATTAGCCAAAGAATAGTGGTTTTCCTGTTTTGTTTCTTTGAGACAGGGTCTCACTCTGTCGCCCAGGCTGGAGTGTAGTGGCATCATCACAGCTCACTGCAGCCTCAACCTCCAACTCCTGGGCTCAAGTGATCCTCCTGCCTCAGCCTCCCGAGTAGCTGGGACTACAGGTGACACCAACATGCCTGGCTGATTTTTACATTTTTTTGTAGAGACCAGTTCTCGCTATGTTACTCAGGCTGGTCTCAAACTCTTGGCCTCAAACGATCCTCCTGCCTCAGCCTCCCAAAGCGCCGGGATTACCAGCAGGAGTCTCAGTGCCCAGCTGGGATAGTCAGTTTGATGTGTCAACTCAGTGAGGCTGGAGTCCCTGATTCTCCAAGCAAATGCTTGCAAGGGTGGCTCTGAAGGTATTTTGTAGATGTGGTTAAAGCCCGTGGTCAGGTGACCTCAAGGAAAGGAGGAAACTATTCTGGGAGATCTGGGATATCCGGATTCAATCAGCTGGAGGCCTCCGAGCAGAGCGAGGCTTCCCTGAGGAAGACGTATTATATGAACAGTTCCTGGGCCGGGACTGTAGATGCCAGCCCTGTCTGGCTGTGCCCCAGTGGCGCAGGCCCGTTCCCATCGATCGATCTCCTAATAGCCATCTCCTGCTGGCCCTGCTTCTCTGGTTGAGGCTGGATGGATATGAGTCACTTCCACAGTGTTTCTGACCCAAATGCAGAAGGGGGTCTCTGCAGTGTGGTCAGCTGGGCCCCCCATGGTGGGGGCTGCCCCGTCCTGCGCCAGGCACCAGCTCTGGCACTGCCAGGGCCAAGAAGCAGAGGTTCGTCTGGCCGAGGGGCACCGGGTCCTATTCGCCACCAGCGAGCTGCACCCCCTGCCCCTGCAGGTCCACTTTGGCCCCTGCTGTCCCTGCCCACGTCCCAGGGGCTGAGCACCCAGGACGGCAGGATGGGGTCCCCTGGTGGCAGGGGGGCGGGGGTGTCAGGAGAGGGAGGCCGGGGTGTCCATTTCCTGCTCCGCCCACTGGGTCACTGGGGGTCAGCTGGGTCCCCCTCAGGGCACCAGACACACCCTCCCTCGGAGCCTGCAGACCTGGGAGGCATGTGCGGTGGGCACCACATTCCTCCAAGGTACAAAACCTCCCTCTAGGCTCCAGTGTCCCCTCTCCTCCCTGCCCCCACGGTCTGGAAGGTGCCGTCTCAGGGCAGGTCATCCCAGCAGCCTCCCCCCAGCAGAGCTACTCACGTAGGCCATGGCGTACTCGATCTCGGCGCCCTGCACCTCGGCCTTGAACTGGGTGAAGTACAGGTAGGACTTGCCCTGGGGTCTGCAAAGCGAGGGCGGGCCGGGGTCAGGCCGGGGCTGGGGGCCTGGGTCTGTGCAGCCTGGAGCCCGTCTGGGCCGGCGGGGGTGGGGGGGGCTGCCTCTCTGCATGCAGCCGCTCCCCAGCACCGCCTGACCCTCACCGCCTCACGCCCTCCTTCCTCTGTGCCGGAATGTTCTCCCGGCTGGTTACTACGGACAGGCCTCTTTCCCCTGTGGGCTGTGAGCTGTGTCCATCCCTGCCTGCTGTCGCCATCCCAGGTCTGCAGTGGGGTGGGGGCAACGTGTGGCAAACAGAGGCCCCCCCACCCGGGAAGGTGAGCAGTACAGGAGTTAACTATGAAGTGGGGGAACGAGCTCTGCCCAGGTCCCCAAAAGGATGCAAATGGCAGCTTTTAAGGAACGGGAGAGGTGGAAGGTGCCAGAAGGTGACAGCAGGGGACTGAGATGGGGTGGTGAGGCTGCGGGGGCAGGGAAGCGGCCATTTCTGTGGGTGTCCTGGCTGGGAGCGTCCAGGGAGCCCCCAGATCATTCTCCAAGCCCCAGCGGCTGCCCCCAGCCACGGTCAGCAGGGGGCCAGGCCCACGCAGGCCAAGTGGGTGGCCCTGGGGTCAGCAGGTCTCGGGGACTGAGCCCCTCTTGGACCCCGGGCTCCTCGCTCTCTCTGGGCCGGGAAGCGGCACCAACAGGGTCCCCTGGACACAGCTGCCAGTGGCCCCTGGGGCCTTTGCCTGCCTGTGACATGGAGTGGGTGAGAACCCCCCCCAAACCACTAGGGAAACACCTGCAGTTTGCAAGGCATCCAGCAGGAGACTGTGCGACGACGCCCACACGCAGTGCCACATCACACCCCGTCCTTTAATTAAACGTCGCCACTCACTGCCCTCTAATTGTCTCTGCTGTGTTAATCTGTGCCCTGTGCTGACCCCTGGCCACCGAGGACTACACCCCGGACTTCTGTTGAGGTCCCTCCCAAGTGCCTGTGCTGTCACTCCAGGAACAAGCATCACTTGGGCTGACACATTCGAGGGCTGTGAGGACCAGCAGAGAAGGGACGGGATTCCTGAGCTCCGTGACCCTCTGCCCCGCCGGACGCACCATTCACTCGGCAAGCTGCGCTCCAGGTGGGAGGACAAGAAGGAGACGCCCAGAGCGGGGCGGGCACTGCACTCGGGAACCTGACTGAGGAGCACGAGGGGCAGGACCCAGGGTGGGCACGTCCTCCTCGCACGAGACCCCCCACCCAGACCACACCTCGATGGACTTCGGAGGGGGCCGAGGACCCGAGCTTGTGTGCAGTTGCCGTGGGCTGTGCGTGTTTGGGCATTTCGGGGACGGGGGTCGGGGGCAGCACCGTTTCTGTCAGATTCCCAGGGGTCTGCGACCCACACAAGGTTACAAACCATCGAGCTTGTCCTTCAGAGAGAACATTCTAGTGGAAGAACCGCCTGAGGGAAAACAGGAACTGAGTGATTTACGGGAGGACGCGCAGTCCCCGTACAGCATGTGGTTCCGTTTCTATGAAATGTCCAGGACAGGCAGGTCCACAGGGACGGGACGTGGATTCGTGGTGACGGGCTGGGGGTTTGGGGAGATGGACAGCGATGGGTAATGGGGGCGGGGTTTCCTTTTGGGGTGTTGGGAAAGCTCTGGAACTCGACAGGTGGTGGTCGTACAACCCTCTGAATGTGCTAAATACCACTGAACTGTACACTTCAAAAAGCTGTATTTTATGGGAATTTGATCTCGATTTTAAAAAATTGCCCCCAAAAGCCCTTTGGTGACTTCATGCTGCCCTCAGGGCCCTCCCCGGCCCCTTCCCCTGGTGCTCCAGCCCCTTGCTGGGCACACACTCCCCCGGGCCCTTGGCCTCACCCTCAATGCGCTTCCTTGGGGGGCACTCCTGACCCCCGTCCCCTGGCGCAGTGTGGAGGCCCCTCCTGCCTGCACTTCCTGAGTCCGCACGCTGCCGTGTGTCCCCCTCCAGGGGTGCAGCGACCTGTCTGTCTGTCTGTCCTCTTCCCCTCTCTTTCCCCACCTGGAGAGAGCGAGACCACAGCAGCCGGGCCGTCCCCTCCCCAGTCCTCGCTCACCTCCAGATGGTGCAGGTGAAGTGCTGGTGGTCCTCGCTGGTCCCCAGGCTCATCTGCCACTGCTGGGGAGAGAAGACAAGCTTGGGTCAGCCCGGGACACACAGGCGCTCTGGGAGAGTTCCGGCTTTGCCTCCAGTCCTGCAGAGCTAGTGGCGTCTTTCCTGTGCCCCCCGGCTCAGGGACCGGCCACCAAGCCCCCTGCCCTGCCCTCTCTGTGGCCTGCAGTTTGGTGTCTGTCTGTGCTCAGGGGACTCACCAGTCCCACGTCCTCGCCTTCAAATGTGGAGCCTCTCCTGGGAACCGCCCCAACCGGCTCCCAAGTGTGGGGGGAGCTGAACGACTCTTCAATACATGAAAAGATGTCCAGTTTCATGTATTAAAAAGGATCGCAACTGAACTACGGCAAGAGACCTTTCTGAGGTCAGAGGGGCAAAAGCCCCCCGCTGGCTGATACACCGAGTGGGGAGGGTGGCGGGTACTGGGGCTCTCCCATGTCGTCAGCGGGGCTGCGACAGTTACAGCCAAAATGGAAAATGCACAGACCCGAGGATCGGGAGGAGGGAAGGTTGGCCCCATGTCCACGTCAATGTCCCGCTGTGACAGTGACTAGCGTCTTGAGGGTGTCACCCCGGGGGAACCTGGGTCAAGGGTGCTTGGGACCTCTCTGCGTGATTTTTAACAACTGAACGAACATGAATCTATAATGATCCCAAAACAGAAAGTTTAACTTAAGGAATAACAGACATTGGAGACCTGGAGGGGCGGGAAGGTGGCGGGGCTGAGAAATCCCTTCATGGGTACAATGTACACTCTTGGCTTGATGGATACAGTTTTTCCAGACTTCGCCACTCAGAGGAAGCACTGCAGATAGGATACAAAAAAATCCCCAGGACACAATGTTGCATAAAATAACAAAGCCGAGCAGAACAGTGAATTATCTTAAGTAAACAAAGAAGGGAAAACAAAACAAAATATGCTTTTATCATTTGACCCAGGAATTGCGCTCCTAGGTATTAACCCAAAGGAGCTGAAAACCTGCGCACGGATATTTATGGCAGCTTTATTCATAATCGCCAAAAGCTGGAAGCACCCAAGGTGTCTTTCGGGAGGGAAGTGGACAAATAAACGGTGGGGCATCGAGACAGTAGAATGTTCCTCAGCGCTAAAGGGAAATGAGCTGTCAGGCCACGCGAAGACGGGGAGGAACCAAGGTTGCTAAGTGAAGGAAGCCAGTCTGGAAAGGCCACACACTGTACGATGCCACCTACAGGACATTCTGGAAAAGGCAAAACTATGGGGACAGTAAAAGATCAGTGGCTGCCGGGGTTGGGAGGAGGGAGGGAGGGACAGGCGGGCACAGGGGAGGTTTAGGGCAGGGGAACTGCTCTGAGTGATGCTATAATGGTGCAGACATGTCCAAACCCACAGAATGTTACAACACCAAGAGTGAACCCTGATTTAGACTATGGACTCTGGATGAGGATGACGTGACCATGCAGGTTCATGGATTGCAACCAATGCCCCGCTCTGCGGGGGGAGCTGACAACAGGAATGCTACCTTTGGTGTGTATGGGGTGGGTAGCAGGTATGTGGGAACCCTGCGCTTTCTGCACAATTTTGCTGTGAACCTACAACTGCTTTAAAAAATAAAGCCTGTTAATAAAAAAGACAATATATTCATGCTTTCTTCTATGAACAAAAAGAAGTCCTTGAACAAGACCAAGATTTTTCTTTTTTTTAAGAGACAGGATCGAGAAGAGTCTTATTACTAAAAGTACCATATGTCAACATGAACTTTTCATTTGTTAATTAAAAGATTATATTCCCCTTTGAAAAAAAAATTTCTTTGTTCAAATAATTGATGTGTTTTAAATCTTCTGATTTGGACTCTGATGGATATATCCCACTTTTTTTTTATGCTAGTTCAAGTAACATATAAATACCCAAATGACAAATTTAACATCACAAATAAAAATAAATTATTTTCTATTTTATTATATAATGAAAAAAAATAAAAAAGAGACAGGATCTCACTGTCGCCCTGGCTGGAGTGCAGTGGCATCATCACAGCTCACTGCAACTCAAACTCCTGGGCTCAAGTGATCCTCCCGTCTCAGCCTCCCTAGCAGCTGTGATTAGAGGCGCGTGCCACCACGTCTTAATTTTTGTATATTTTTTAGAGACAGAGGTCTCGCTGTATTGCCCAGGCTGGTCTCGAACTCCAGGCCCCAAGTGATCCTCCCACCTTGGCCTCCCAAAGTGCTGGGATTACAGGTATGAGCCACCATGCCTGGCCCAGAACACAAGAGTTTAATAATCACAGTTATATGGAGGGTGCTACAAACCTTTTAATACTTAAACATTATTTTTGAACAATGTGAGGTTTAAAATTAAATTTTAAAAAATTAAAATTTTAAAATGGTTCCAAAAGACACTGCTATCAGTTTATTCCAATTTTCACGGGCCTCCGAAAACCTGGCCACATGGAAATGGAAAACCCACTGTCATGTTCTTGGCTGCCCCAGGCAATTTTTTGGTTGTGCTAATAAAAGGAGTTTACAGGCCTCTCCTAAGAGCAATAATGGACCCTGATTGTTGGGATTCCTGGTTTAACAAGGGAGCTTTTTCATTAATAGAAACAAGGCCACTTTGATGTTAATTATAATGGGAGTAAATGGTCACTTAGTTGCATTTTGCCTGGGAGCACAAATGTGGTCACCAATTATACTCCAATGACAAGGACAAGGGACAGCTACAGGGGATACCTGCCAACTCAACATATGTTTTTTTAATTGAGAAACACCTGTCCATGGCTCCAGGGCCTCTGAGCACCAGAAACAGCTTTATCCAGTGAGCTATATCTGGGAAGGTTTCCCACTGCTCTTAAAGGGTTCCTGAACATGGGTGAAATATTTAAACATTTTTAAAAAAAATTATGCATGCAAACAAATTTAAAAGCCAGAGGTTTTTTGTTTTGTTTTGTTTTGTTTTTGAGACAGAGTCTCATTCTGTTGCCCAGGCTAAAGTGCCATGGCGTCAGCATAGCTCACAGCAACCTTAAACTACAGGTGTGCGCCACCACGCCCAGCTAATTTTTTTATTTTTTGTAGAGATGGGGTCTTGCTCTTGCTCAGGCTGGTCTCAAACTCCTGGCCTCAAGGGATCCTCCCTCCTCTGCCTCCCAAAGTGCTAGGATTACAAGCATAAGCCACTGCGCCTGGTCCGGATATGTTTTTTATTAGTTGTTGGTAACACTGGACATTCCTGGTCCCTGGCGGTCAGGGATCTGCCCTTTGGGGACATTCTAACACTTCTTAGCTGTGGGAGCTGGGGCCGCACCCAGCCTCTGGGCCCCAAGTCCTCATGTGTGAAATGGGGAGACGAGCAGCACAGTGTCTGCCCCCAGGGTTGGGGTGAGGACAAAATGTGTACCTGGCTCTGCACAGCGTGGGGCACCCAAGAAAGCCCATGTCAGTGGTGGGACTGTGATTTTATTGTCCAAAGAATCAGTTATCTACACAAACAAAGAGGCTGCTTTGGGGCTGAGGCGTGGCAGAGGCGCATGCAGACCAGCCCTGGCGCTCCTGGCGGACTGTCATCAGGGAGAATGTTCCACCACTTGGCACTGTCCCACAAGGGGATGGAAGGTTTGGAGAACGGTGAGGCCTGTCGGTATTGAAGGAAAAGTGGAGAATGACAGGACCCCTACTGCCCCGGGAGCCAGGGAGAAGGTCACACAAGGTGGGTGACATTCCACAACAGAGCTATGACCCCTGGCACTGCTGGGAGGGAGGTTGCTGAGTGTTTGCTACATTATTGAACTTGGGAATTGCAATGGGCTCAATGTTTCTGTCCCCCTAAAATTCATATGTTGAAACCTAATCCCAGTCTCATGGGCTTAGGGGTGGGGCCTTTGGGGAGGTGATAAGGTCGTGGGGGTAGGGCCCGCACGCTGGGATTACTGCCTTTATGAAAGGGACCCCAGAGAGCTCTACTGCCCTCTTTCTGCCATGTGAAGTCACAGCGAGAAGGCGGCCATCCACAACCAAGAAGCCAGCCCTCACCCTGACCCTGCTGGCACCCTCACCTCTGCCTCCAGAAGTGCAAGGAACAGATGTTTGTTGTTTAAGACACCCAGCCTACGGTAATCTGTTACAGTGGCCCAAATGGACTGCGACTTTCATTTACAAAGTATACCTGAAATTTTTTTAAAAAGTGGATTTCATGGCACTCTAGCCCTGTGGTTTTCAACAGGCATCCCTGAGGGGGCAGCTGGCAATGTCTGGGGACAGTTTTGGTTGTCACAACTTGGGAGAAAGGGTGCTCCAGGCATGGGGTAGGAGGAGACAGGGACGCTGCTCAGCACCTGCAGTGCCCAGGACAGCGCCCCCCAGAGAACGAGCCAGCCCCCGTGTCCACAGTGCCAAGGAAGAGACACTCACAGCCTCAGAACCAGCCTGCACTGCTTCGAGAATGTCACTGGCAGTGTCAGGGCTATGAGTGGCATCTGCCGTTGGGGTTCCCACGCGAACTCCATCTCTAGACTACACTGTTACGGGACTCAGTGCCACGGAATATTCTGCAGTTGGAGTAGTTACTAACATCTGGGTGTTAAGGAGGACAGCACTTTTAGGGATAGGAAAGGTATTTTTCCTGATTTCATAGTGACAGCGTTGTTCTTTCTAATAATTCCAAGGAGAAGATTTGTCTTGTGCTTCTCAAACACTTGCTGCTCTTCTTCCAGACAAAAACCAAGCAGTAGTACCTAGCTAGAATTTAATAAAAGTATTTCACTCACAGAGTACTTATTTGGCGTGGTGTAGTCCCAGCTGCATTTGTTTTCTGCTGCTGCGGTGTGTTTATTCACTGGGGCTGTTGACCACAGATTTGGTGGCTAACAACAGAAATTTATGCTCTCCTGGTTCCGAAGGCTGGAAGTCCAAAATCAATGGGTCGGCAGGGCCACGATCCCTCTGAAGGCACTAGAAGAGCATCTGTCCTTGCCTCTCCCAGCCTCTGGTGGCTGCAGGTGTTCCTTGGCTGTAGCTGTAACACTCCAAGCTCTGCCTCCATCTTGGCATGGCTTTCTCCCTGTGTTTCTTTCTTTTGTAATTTTTTTAGTGGTGTCATCATAGCTCACTGCAGTCTCCAACTCCTGGGCTCAAGTGAACCTCCTGCTTCAGCCTCCTGAGTAGCTGGGACTACAGGCACGTGCCACCACATCCAGCTAATTTTTTAACCTTTTGTAGAGACAGGGTCTCCCTCTGTTGCCCAGGCTGGTCTTGAACTCCCGGCCCCAAGTGATCCACCCGCTGTGGCCTCCCGAAGTGCTGGGATTACAGGTGTGAGCTACTGAGCCCAGCCTTTCCTTGTGTTTCTTCTCCTCTTCTAGCATATAAAATTTCCTTTGTGTGTCTCTTATAAGGACACTTGTCACTGGATTTAGGGTCCACTTAGATAATCCAGGATGATGTCTTCATCTCAAGATCCTTAACTTAATTACATCTGCAAGGACGTTTTTTCTAAATCTGGTCATATGCACAGGTTCCGGGGATGAGGATGTGGACATATCTTTTTGGGGGCTACCCTTGAACCCACTACACTGCATAACAAATTACCACCTACCTATTTAGTAGCTTAAAAATAATACCCATTTATGAGCTCACAGTTCTGAAGGTCCAGCACGGTGTGGCTAGGTCCTTTACCCAGCATCTCACAGGCTAGAATCCAGGTGTTGGCTGGGTTCTCATCTGGAGCTTGGGGTCCTCTTCCAAGCTCATGTGGTTGTGGCAGAATTCAGTTCCCCCAAGTTGTAGGACCGAACTGCTCACTTCCTTGCTGCCAGCCAGGGGCTGCTCTCAGCTCCTAGAGGCCAGGTGCACTCCTGGCCATGTGGTCCCCTCAAAGCCAGCCAACAGTGCTTGTGTTCTCATGCTTGGAATCTTTGTTGCTTTTCTGCCACCAGATAGAAAAAACAGCCAGCAAGGAAATGGGGCCCTCAGTCCTTCGACCGCAAAGAACTGAATTCTGCCAACCACTTGAAATTGCTTACAAGAGGATGCTTTCCCCGAGCCTCTAGCTAAGAGCCCAGCCCAGTGACACCTTGATCTCGGTTTTATGAAACACCCAGCTGAGCTGACCCGGACTTCTCACCTACAGAACTGTGAGACAATAAATGGGTGTTGTTTTACACCACTAAGTTTGTGGTAATTTGTTAAACAGCACAGAAGACAAATACAACACCCCTAACAGAGGCTCATGGGAATGGCAGATTTACATCTCACGTCCTTCCTTTTGTCCAGACACTTGCTCCCTCTGTGGAATAACAGCAGCGGAATCTGTGGTCACTATTTAACATGAGCACTTTCCCTTTTATTGGTTAAGGAGGAATAGTTGAATGAGTATAAGTTGATGCACGTATGACCCAACTTCACTATCCCTTGGACAATGTCTCTGTATGACAGTAGATACTGTCATAGTAAGCTATGTGGAATTTTGAACAACTCACCTCATTGGTCCCTCCTTGAGAAGCGTAAGTGAACTTACAAGTATACTTGTCCTAGAGAATGGAAGAGAAAAGAGGCTTGGTAGAAGGTGGTCTTAGGACATCTAGAGTCAAGACAATCCCTCTGGCTGGTGTCCCTGCAGGCCAGCCCTGCAAGGCCCCTAAGTCCCTTGCCTGCCTCCCTACTGTGGAGCTCCTGGGTCAGGACAGACAACCCATGTGGCTTCTGGGACACAAAGAACAGGAAGAGGGAGGTCACAGCCCACCCACCCCCGATGCCCATCCCCCCCCCATTACCCACCCCTCTAGGAACATGGGCTTTGGAAGCAGTGACACCTGGGGACCCTGGACAAGTGAAAACCTTTCCGAGCCTGTATTTCCTCATCTGTAAAACAGGTCTGACATGTAAAGAACTTAGCATCGTGTCTGGCTATAAGGAAGTACTCGACAAACAGCAACTACTGATACCGCTGTTATAGGCGGTGAAAGGGAAGTTGGGCAAGGAAGGGACTTTGCTGACAAGCTGGGGACAGAGCTGGGCTAGACCCAGGCCTGCTGCCTCCAGGTCAGGAGGGCCTGGCCTCACACCTTCCATGATGTGGGACCTTGTGCAAGGGAAGGAAGAGCACTTCCTCCCTAGTCAGCGCTGCAGCGACTGACCCCTGGCAGGCGCAGGAAGGGGAAATACCCCTCAGCCTCCCGTCGCTCTCCTCACTGTCCTCTCCCCACTTCTCGGGCTGCCTGGACACTCTGGGCAGGTGACAGGTGAGACAGGCGCTGAGGCTCGTGACCACGCCCCCTCAACGTCGCCAGCCCCCCAGGACGCCCCGCCTACTATTAGTGCAGTGACGACCCCACCCCCACAGCGCCGCACCCCCTCCTGAGGCCTCGCCCCTTCTCCAGCCTCCCCGGACCACCGACCAGCACCATCCGTCGCTTCCGATGCCCGGGGCGGCGGTGGCACTTACCCCCGGGCCCACGTTCTGGGAAAAGGAGTGCACGACGCCGCCGGGCCGCACGTCAAATGCCACCGTCGTGGGCTCGGACACCGCCTCCGCCGGCCTCAGCGCCACAGCCCCAAGGAGCAGCACGGCCCACAGGCCGGCGCCGCCGCCGTTGCTCCCTTCGCTGGGCGCCGCCATCTTGGAACAGGGTTTTCGGGGCAGGGGCGGGCGGAGGGGGCGCGGCGAGGGACACGTGGGGCGTGAGCCTGAGGCCACGTCGGCGTCGGCGGGGTGACGTCACGCGGCGCGCCCCGCTCCCTGCGCCCAGCGAGGCTGCCATCTTGGGCGGGGCTTACAAGGCGGCGGGGCTTACAAGGGGCCTCCGGGCCCCGGGGAGCCCGCGGGACGGGTGGATCCCCGCAGGGTCCCCGGGAGTGGTCGCGGAGGTCGTTCCCGGGGCTTAGGGTCCTCTCATCCCTCACTTGCCAGTCTCGTGACCGACTCTGCAGCTCTCCCAGTTAGTGAATGTAGAGGGGGCGAGGGAAATCGAAGGTCAGCGTTAGGCAAACATTTCACAATTGTTGTGGGCTGAGATCTCTTGGTTGAAGTTCAAAATTAGTGGGGGAAAGTAGGATGATTTGCATGGCCTCAAAGTATTTCTCCCCAAGATACTTAGAAACTTCTTTTTTTCCTTTAGAAACGAGGTCTTACTCTGTCACCCATGCTGGGGCTAATTAAAAAAAAAATTTTTTTGTAGAGATGGGATCTCCCTATGTGCGCCAGGCTGGCCTTGAAATCCTGGCCTTGAGCCATCCTCCAGCCTTGGCCTCCCAAAGGTGACAGTGAGCCACCGCTCCCAGCCTCCCCCAAGATCCTTATTAATTACAAAGAGAAAAGTAGTGCTTTTAGGGTGGAAGACACCATCTTAGCCCAGTGAGCAGTCAATGTCACTAAAAACGAGGGAGTGACAGTGTGGACCTGCTGATAGGGCGCAGTGGGAAGGGCACAGCACCTCGGTGGGATTCCTGCCCAGAATGCACAACCTCAGTCACCAAGACAAACCTAAATCGAGGGATGTTCCACAGAATAATCCGCAGGACTTTTCACAAGGGTCATGTGAGACAGACTGAGGACCAGTCACAGGAGGAGGAGAGGAAGACAGCTCACACCATGTAGGATTCAGGACCTGCTCCTAGACCAGAAAAGGGACATGGGAGGGAGAACTGGCCACATTCTAATGAGGTCCAGGTATTAGTTAATAGGATTATGTTGATGTTAATTTCCTGGCTTCCATATCCTATTATTATCTGCTATGTTAACATTAGGGGAAGTTGGATGAAGGGTATTAGGGAACTCTACAGTTCCTGTAGATTTTCTAGCAGCCTTAAATTCATTTAAAAAAACCCCCAAAAAACAGTTAAAAAGAAAACTATCCCTACCTTAAGGGGTTGTCGGGAGGGTGAAGTGAGAGACTCTAGTTAAAGTTCCTGCCACAGAAGGAACCAAGTAAGAATTCTAAATACTAGCTGTTGCTCTCATTCAATCCCAAGTTTTCAACTACAGAAGGATGCCTTTTTTTTTTTTAAGATCACAAAGTGTTTAAAATTTCAAGAAAATCTCAATGGCCATGTTTGGAGGGTCAAGAATTGAGCCGGTGTTCCCACTCCTTCCTGACTAGAAAGAACAGAATCCTGAGAGAGTATGTGGTAGGTTATCCCCAGATTGGGCTCTGTTGTGCCCTTTGAGGAAGTAAATCGGGTTCTTCAATCGTGAGCTGTTGGAGTCTCCTGCTGAACACGGCAGGTTTTTGTATGTCTGTGTGTATGTGTGTGTTTGTGTGTGTTTTCTTTCCAGAAAGACTTGGAGCCCCAGGCCTCTTTTGTTTTCCCTTTTTTTGCTTAGAAAGAAAAAAAAATTAGCACACTGAAGGGATTGAAAAAAAAAACAAACCGTCCTTCCAAAGAGCCTGCTTTCCACGATCATGACATGAAGTCTAGCAGTCCTAAAGGAAAAGATTGGATCACACGAGTATCACAGACTTTTCTCTCTATGGTCAAGACACCGTAAATGGGGGTGGATGCAAATATTAAAGGGTAGCGTGAAGGAATTCCTTTGTGGTGAATAAACAGTTCTGTGTCTCAATTGTGGTGGTGGTTACCAGAATCTACGCAGGCGAGAATGTGGAATGGAAACACACACACACACACACACACACACACACAGAAATGAGTGTGCGTAAACACTGGTAAAATCCAAATAAGGTTTAAAGTAGGGTTAATTTTTTTTTTTTTTTAAGAGATGAGGTCTTGCTGTGTTGCCCAGGCTGGCCTCGAACTCCTGGGCTCCAGCGATCCTCTCATCTCAGCCTCCCAAGTCACTGGGACTACAGACATGCGCCACCGCACCCAGCAACAGTCGGGTTCATTGTATTGTTCCAGTGTCAAGTTTCCCAGATTTGGCAATGAGATGTTAGCCTCCCTTCCTGCTGGCACCTCACTTCCTTCCTTTCCTGGCCTAGGTGTCAGGGGCAGGAATGCAGTGACCGCGGTTTGGCCAATGGCTACTGTCTCGTGACAATTTGAGTCTTGACTCAGTGAGACAGGATAGAAGGTTCTGGTGAAAGTTGTATGTCTCCGGCTACCAAGCCTCCTGTGGCAACCCCACTAACCCTTTCCCACCAGTTCTCTGTCATTCTGTGCTATCTGTCCTGTTTAGCCAGAGCCGGATTCTGTGGCTTATGGCTGGGTTCCCTGCTGCACTCGGTTTTACAGTGGATTAAGGGAATGACATTTTCTTGTTCCCAACAGAATGATTTTAAAGATTCACTGGCTGAGCTTCCTACCAGTAAAATACATTGAGATTGGAAACACATTTCGATTTGCAACATGTATGACAAAGGACTGATTTCCTTCATATATAAAGAGCAATTACAAATCAATGAGACCAACAAGTCAAAAGGAAGGTGGGCAAAAGACACAAACAAATGATTACCAGAAAACAGATGAGTTAAAATGTGAAAAGATCCACACATGTAAGAGAAATGTGAGTTCAAAGTGCAGTGAGATGCCACATTTCTCTTGTATTTAATAAGATGGGCAAAGAAAAAACTATTTGATAACACATAATTCTGGTGAGGCACTTGAGAAACAGGCACACTTCTCTCTTGGTAGGAGTGTACTTTGAGGCATTCCCTTTGGAAGGCAATTTGGTATAATAATTATATTCAAAATTAAAAGTGAATATGCCTTTTGCTAATTCTAGGAATTTACCTTAGGAACTTATATATGTACCAAAAACATATATAAATCTATTTGTTGCAGGATCATTTATACAGGGATTGGCCAGTTATAGCCTGTGGGCCAAATCTGGCCAGCTGCCTGATTTTGTAAACAAAGTTTTATTGGCACACCCATTTGTTTATCTAAGGCTGTCTTTGTGCTACAATGGCAGAGCTGAATAGTGGCCACACAGGCTGACCCACAAAACCCAAAATATTTACCATTGAACCCTTCACATAAAGTTTGCTGACCCTGACTTACACTAACCAAAAAATCTGGAATGGCCTGTGTATTAGGGGACTGGTGAAATAAATGACAGCACATTTGCACAACAGACTAGAATGCAGGCATTAAAAAAATAAGGCAGATCTAGCACAACAACGTGGCACAGCCATCAACATATATTCAACGAAAAGCCACAGTCCAGGTGAACACAATCGTTACCAGCCTGTGTGTGGACATATACTCGTAGGCTGTTTCTGGAAGGACTTGCCAGATGCGAGGAGGTTATCTCTAGGGAAGGGAGAGGATGTCTTTCCCCTAAATATCCTTTTGTACTGAGATTTATTTTTCTTTAAAACCCATTTTTTTAAGAAAAGGGGAGCTTTCCAAAGGATGGAGAGTGGATCGGGCAGGGCAGTCCCTCCCTGCTGTTAGAAGCATAACTGCATGCCCTGGGCATGGTCACCAGGGTCTCCCTTGTTGGTGTCTTGGCTGTTGGGACAGATGTGAAGGGGGCTTGGCCTGCCCTTGCTGGCCGGCATTTCGTGATCCTGGAAGTGCTGGTGGCTGGAGCATCCGGCACGAAGGATGCTGCGGTTCGGGTTGTGCTGTGGCGCTGGGGGAGCCGAGGCCGCACCTAACATCCTATGCGGGTTCCTGGAGACCAACCGACTGGTCTGGACCTCTGAGGACACGGAATGCTCTTGTGTGGGCAGCTGGGACTGTCCTCCCTGGCCCAGTGTGATCAGGGGTGGGCCTCTTCTAGCCAGGCTGGTGTGACACTGGTCCTGGGCCCGTGCTAGGGAGCCCCAGGTCCCCAGTGGTCCCTGGTGACTGCCAAGACCGCAGAAGGTGGCGATCACTCCCTGGACGCCCCTCCCACTCAGAGGAGCCCAGACGTAGAAGGAACCTCAGGCAAGGGTGAGTTTCCATCTGGAATCGTTTAATGAGTCTACTTCTTACACACATAATTATAAAAGAATAAGAATTGACAAAAATATTTTCTTTCCATAATATGTAGAGGTGGTTTGTTTCTGTTTTTTTTTTTCTTCTTCTTCTTTTTGTTGTTTTTTTTTTTTTGGCCCGCCCCTGGCAGAACTCTTGGCGGGGAGGGAAAAGAAGGGGACAGTATAACCCTGAGGTGGGGACGGTTCCAACTCCCAACCCCCAAACCCCCAGTGGGCACGGGCAGGACAGATACCTGTGGCCTGAGGGCTGGGCTGGGGAGGGGACAGCGGCCACTGACCAGCAGAGCGCTGAAGCTCGGCGAGTTTCAGTGCCTGCCTGAAAGCTCGGGGGAGAGGCGGGTGTGGGAGGGTGTGGTGCCCCCCAGCAGGCCCTAGGCACTCCTGCTGGGCCCTCACGACTCTCCGCTCGGGCTTTGGGGCTCACCAGGGGCTGGGTTGAAACCCCACTGCCTGACACAGACCCCGAGTCTAGACCTAGGCACCCCTTGCTTTCTGTCTTGTAAATAGTTATGAAAAACGCCCCCTAAAACAAACCACAAACATGAAGTATGGGGCTGGCGGGGAGGACAGGCAATTGCATGCTTCTGTGCTGGGGATGGTGGCTGGCCGGGTCAGGAGACCGAGGGGCCACCGGGAGCCACAGGCGGAGGGCGCCCCCTGCTCCTCCGAGTCTCTTCTGGCAGGGGTGGCCGAGCTCTGGCCTCTCCCATGCCCAGCGGCCGGTGGCCTCCTCCTTGCAAAAGGTGGGGATGGCCCAAGGCCATCGGCCACCGTCTCTCTGTCCTGGCAACCAAGCAGTAGCAGGCAAAAACCCAGGAGCATTAAGAAAATGATAAAAGGCGTCAGGGTGGCGAAGGCGGCAGCTCCTCGGGGCAGCAGGGCTGGCCAGTGGGGGTAGGAGAGGCACCTCGTCTAGGCCTGTGGGGCCACTCGGTCCCTCCCGCCTGGTCCCCGGGGCGTGGTGGCAGCCTCTAAGCCACTTGTGCTCTGCTGTGACGGCTCCGGGCGGCGGGCAGGCAGCCGAGGCGGCCTGCGGCGGGCTCAGAGGTATTCTTGCAGAAAGTGCAGCAGTGTGACTTCGTAGTGCTCACCCGACTCCGGGCAGCGAATACTGTGTCTCTCGTTGGGATAGATCTGGGTGGAGACACGAGGCAGGCTGGGGGTGCTGCAGGACCTCCCCAGGGCTCCCCCCGTTGCCAGGCACAGGGTGCAGACAGGAAAGGCACATTAGCACTAAGACCCATGGACCTGGGTTCAAGTCTCACCTGTACCACTGACTCGTGGTGTTAACTCTAGCCCTTCTCAAAAATGGCACGAATGCGGACTTTGCAAGTTCGCTGGGAGGATTTGGTAAGCTAAGGTCTACAAAGTGCCATGCACCTGCCAAACCTGCTGGGGACGGACAGACCCATCTCTGTGGAGGAGGCCAAGGCTGCAAACCTCAGAGACATCTGGGGCTCCCGTCCTAATTTCCACTTCACCACAAGGCCACGTGTGAACTGCACAGGACAAGCTCTAGGCCCCAGGATGGCCGCCCCCCGAGGCTTTGTGTTTTCGGGGTTCTCTTACCACCTAAAGGGGATTTAGCCAAAAGGGGGACAGTGACAGGGAACTCCCTAGTGTCCTGAGACCTGGCCCAGCTGACGTCCAGGCCCTCGGGTGGACGGACATGGAGTGCATATCCTGCCCCTGGCCACAGCGCAGGGTCTCCCAAGGTGCCGATGGACACAGGAACAGCTCCCCCACCCTCTGGGGGCTAGTGGGACAGACCCTGCCAGACAACGCTGGTGCTGGCCAGCAGCAAGGCCAGGTGGCTCATTCCTCGTTGTCTCCTGCGGCAAGATGGGTTTCCCCAGCCCATGGCTGCCACCCTGGCCCGTCAGCCTGGGAACGCACCAAGCCACCCGCTGCTCTCCCCTCCTCTACCCTTGCCTTCCTTATCCGTTTCTGGATGAATCCTGAGTTGGGCAACATGGTCCCCAGCCTCTGCGAGACCACGCCGGCCTGACAGTGAAACTGGCCTCTGTGTCCCACAGCTCCTGACACCTCACAGGCCCCTGTCCCGCTCCAGCCCAGGCACTGGCACCATCTGGGGCAGATCCTGCTAAACCCACCACTGGCCATCCGCACATGCTGTGCCCACGCTGCCACGCCACCCTGGGTCCTGGCTGCTCGGTCAGGGCCACCCCGTGTTCCTCCCCATGACCTGGGAAGGGAGAGGGAGGGTCTCTCTACTGAACTCCCGGCCCCCAGCCCAAGGCCTGGCACCTGGCAGATGTGATTTGCAAACAAAGAGGGCCCGTAGCTGCCAGCTGCCCAGTCCAGCTGTCTCAGGGTGTCTGAAATAAGGCGGGGTGCACTCCACGCATCCCAAACACTGCCCTACTCCCAGCCCAGACCCACCTTGCATGCTAAGTGCTTCTCCCGTGAGGACTCGTGTGGCCTCACAGCGCCCAGGAGGCAGGGTTACGGTGCCCGTGTCACAGATTGGAAGTGCAGCCTGAGGCTGCTCGGAAGGGCCACCGGAGGTTCCGTTCCGTCACAGATCCTCCTGACTCTGACCCCACCTGCAGCCTCCTGGGCCTGTTTGTGAGCAACATGCCTCCAGGGCAGCTTGGGACATGGGGTTCCAGGGAGTCCAGCTGAAAGGTCAGCTCTTCACCCCACAAGGGAGCCCCACCTCTTTAAAGAAGCCCCACCTCACCACTGAGGCCCTGCTTCTCACCTAACCCTGACCCTTTATAGAAGCCCCACCCTGTCACCAGAGGCCCCGCCCCTCACTGAACTCTGCCCCTTTAAGGAAGCCCCACCTCTCCCTGAGACTCATCCCTGTTCTGCAGAAGCCCCATCCTCCTAACCAGAGGCTCCACCCCTCATTCCCAAGCCCCACCCCTCACTGCCAAGGCCCCGCCCAGCCAGCCCTGCTCCTTCCCCAGCCACTCTGGTCCCCTGTCAGGAAGCTGCTCCCTTCTCCATGTTTCTGTGTCCACCTGTGGGCCCCCAGCCCTGGCTGCCTCCTCACTCACGCCAGCAGCCTTAAATGTTACCTGCCTAGGGAGTTCTCGGATCCTGACTCCTTAGCAATGACCCTGCTAGATGCTTTCAGCACCCTGTGGTTACCTCTAAGCACGTTTCTATGTTTGTGTCAACACGTCAGTTTCAGCGACCTCCTTCCTAGGCCCTGGGCAGGGGCAGTGTGGCCCACCCCCACTCTGTGCTCCCAGGTGAGATCAATGAACAGACAGCGAGCAAGGACCCTCAGGAGCGCAGGGCAGGCAGCGGCCTGGGAACGCAGGGACCCCGGAACCTCTGCTCCTGGTGGGAAACACCTCGGGAGGCAACCCCTCCACGCCCGCTGACTACCCAGTGCAGGGCCCCCAGGGGCCACCCACCTGGAGCTGGTAAGGTTTTCCCGCTCGGATCAGCTGCGAGACGAGGAAGTTTGTGTGGAAAAAGTGCACGTTTTCATCCAGGAAGCCGTGGAGGATGAGCAGGCGGTTGGGCCTGGAACACAGTGAGGGTGAAGGGTGTGTATGAGGCTGCGGTCGTGCCGGGGCAGGAGAGGGAGCGGTGGGCGCAGACTTCCTCACATCCTGAGCCGCTCCGGCCACTGCCCATGGTCCCAACTGGGCTGAGTCTCTCCCCAGCCCCGGCTCGGCTCGGCAGTGGGAATGACCCGTAAGCCTGGAGCACAACTGGTGGGTCTGGAAGACCCCCTTGCTCCCAGACAGGGAGGGGACAGGAGGGTGGTCTGTGCGGATAGGTCTCTGAGCTACAGGGGAGCCTCTGTGGCACACTGTTCCACAGCACAGTCGACAACAGAATGTTCTAGACCTGCACCACCCAACACTTGAAACGTGGCAGGAATGACTGATGAACAGAAATTTTTTTTGTTTTGGGGGACAAAGTCTCTGTCACTCAGGCTGAGTGCAGTGGCGTCATCACAGCTCACTGCAGCCTCCAACTCCTGGGCTCACACGATCCTCCTGCCTCGGCCTCCTAAAGTGCTGGGACTACAGGCGCACGCCACTATGTCCAACTGAATAATAATTTATTGTGGTAAAATTCACGTAACCTAAAAGTAACCAGGTGAAAGTACACGATCCAGTGGCACTTGGTGCATTCACAATGTGCGACCAGCACCTCTCCCTAGTTCTGGAACATTCCATCACTCTGAAGCCAAACCCCATTCCCATTAGCAGTGACTCCCCATCCCTGGGCAGCTGCTAATCTGCACTCTGTCTCCACGGATTTCTTCGTTTAGTTAATTTGGATGAGTGTAACCTTCAATTTCAACGGCCGCATGTGGCGACAGCTCTCACACTGGACAGCGAGGTCCAGGACCGTGGGTTCTGGGGAGACGTCACATTACCCTTGCCAAGAGCCCAGACCACACTCTAGACCCTGGGGTGAGTGACACAGGTGGATTTTTAAGCACCCCCTGCAACTGCACAGGAACCCGGGTGATGCTAACCAGATGGAGACACCCCAGGAAGTGGCAGCACCCTTTTCTCTCCATCAGAAAGTGAGGCCAAGGCCAACGTCAAAAGTGTGAAATGAGACATCTGAACGGGTCCCACAGTCCTGGACATTGTCACCATTTAGGACACGACTTAAAACAGCTGGTGCATGACAAGAGGTGTAACTCTAGCTCTTTCCATCTTTCTGAGGGCAGGGCCAGCGCCTCCTCCCTCCATGAGCATCCTTGGGTTTTCCGCAAGGGGTGGTGAGGAAGGAGGGCTGGCGGGGGCCGTGGGGGGGGGGGTGCTTTGAGACACACACAGGCAGACACCAGCCCTGCCCAGGCCACAGGGGCACAATGGAGGAGGTGTGAGGGTGGCCTGGGGTCCGTGGCTGGTGCCAGCTGGCGTAGGGGGCCTCCCAGATGGGCGGAGAAACTGCAGGTGCCCAGGGGGTAGCGGGAGAGCGCTTGGGGGAATGCGGGGTGCGGGGTGCAGGGTCCTTACTCATTGGGCAGCTTCTCCACGTGCAGGGCCACGGAACCCGCCTCGTAGCCGTGCTGGTTGTTCTCTGGTACATCCATGTAGCGCTCTGTGTACCCCGTGTCATAGGCCATCCAGACTGTGACTGGGGCGCCCGCGATGGCCACCTGAAGGACACAGCAGACAGGGACAGAGAGAGAGCCGGGGGCGTCGGTCAGGGAGCCTGTGCCCACTGTCCCGGAGCCTCCCTGGAGCACAGGAGCGGTCATGCACTTGGGGCTGGTGGGGAGGGGCCCTCAGACCGTGTGTCCCTGTGGGCCGTGAGCTGCTCCAGGGCGGGCAGGGCGCCACGGGCGGGTGGGTGAGGGCCCTGCTCCCCCTGCCCTTCCGCCGCCTCCTCCTCCTCATGGCCTCGCCCCGCAGCGCCCTGGTGGTGCCGCTGGCCCGGGGCCCCTCCCGCCGCTCCTCACACCATGCCCCACCTCTGCCCATCCGAGGCCGGGGTCCCGGGCTCAGCCTCCCACAGAGAGCTGCTGGCAGGGTTTTGTGCAGCCGGATGCCATCCTGGGGTCAGCGGTGGCGGGCAATGAGGAGGGGGGCTCGGCCCCGTGGGGCTGCTGCGGGGAGAAACAGCCACGTGGCAGGGCCCCTGCCGAGGCGCCTCTGGGGGCGGCGGGCGGGCTAGCCGGGGGAGGGGCAGGCGCTCGGCGGGCTAGCCGGGGGCAGGACCCACCTTGAACACCTGGGGCTTGTGGATCAGCCCCATGAGCGAGAGGAAGCCCCCGTAGGACCAGCCGTGGATGGCGACGCGGCTCAGGTCGATGAAGCCATACTTCTCGGCCACAAACTGCAAGCCCTCCACCTGGTCCTCGATCTCCACCTGGCCCTGGGGGACGAGGCCGGGCACCTCTCAGCAGCCTCCTCCCAGGCGTGCCGCTGTGGTCCCACCTCTGTCTTCTCCCTCTGAGATCACAAGTGTCTCTGGGGGCCACCCATCTCCCCAGGCCCCGCCAGACTCAGCACCAGCCCTGTTCTGCCGCCACCTGGGCCAGCGCCTCTGGGCAAGACCCCTCCCCTCTCTGGGCCTGGTCTACTCAACCCTGAGATAGGGACATTGACGTGGAGAGGGCCTGCAACAGAGGGCCCCAGGGCTAAAGGAGACTGGGCGCATCCTGGCATGAGCTAGGGCTCAAAGGCCAGCTGGTGCCATCACTGACACCGTCACCACTACCACCATCACTGCCACTGCCAGGGTCTGGGTGTGAGTGTCCTCTCTGGAACTCACGCTGAGGCCCCTACGAGGCCTTTGTCTTGGAAGCAGAGAGCTGTCCCCACCAGACACCAGCCCTGTTGGCGCCTTGCTCTTGGACTCCCTGGCCGCCCCGACAGTGAGAAATAAACACGTATTCCTTATAAACCCCCAGCCCAGGGGGTTTGTGACAGCAGCACAAACGGACTGAGACGGCAGCCATCACCACCACTGTCACCGCTGCTATTAATGACCCCGCTTCTACAGACACCAGCCCCTGTCCGGCCCAGCCCTCGGGACTTCCCATGGACCCAGACCGTGCCGTGAGCTCAGGCACCAGGTGGCATGTGTGTGTCCTCCATGTCTCCACAGGGCACAGCTCGGAGCTGAGCAGCAAAGCAGATGTCCCCCTTGAGTCCAAAAGAACACCTCACTGTGCCCAGACCATCCCAGCCAGGACTGCCCCGCGCCCCACACAAGCTGGGCCCGAGTGACTGAAGAGAAGTTACCATCTGGTTCTTCAGGGCCCCCTCGAAGCGCAGCCCCCGCTGACACGAGCCCCTGCCATCGATCACGACCACGGCGTAGCCCAGCGACGCCAGCGTGTTGAGCCGCAAGTACTTGATGCCCTTGAAGGAGTTATTCACCAGCTGCACCTGAAGGGCGACAGAGGACGTGGTGCTCTGGGCCTGCGGGACAAGTCCAGCCAGGGACACCAGCAGGATGGGGACAGGGACAGGACGGGGCCTTAAAGCCTAATGAATGTGCCTCTGCTTTGTCGTGAGGCTCTGGGGACACTTGGAGAGTGACAAGGTCAGATGTGCCCTGGCCTTCCCTGGGAAGCCACTTTGACACCACTGACGTGAGGGGCAGGTTGCTGTCTGGGATGGGGCCGTCTTAGGCACTGCAGGGTGCTGAGCAGTGTCCCTGCCTCCACCTGCTCCATGCCAGGAGCTCCCTTTCCTCAGCTGTGACAACCAGCAATGTCCCCAGATGATGCCCAGTGCTCCCCGGGGGGGCAGAGCTGCCCTGGGTGAGACGCCCCACCTTCGATGGATCCACCTGCCTGGTCCCGGCCCCTGCTCAGGGCACTGGGCCCAAGGCCCCCCTGTCCCAAGCTGGTGACCAGGGGGCTTCCCAGAGGGACAAGGGAGAGCGGGCAGGTGAGGGGGGAAGGGAGGCCATCCAGGATGGAGCGAGGGCTGTGGGGACGGACGCAGAAGCAGAACGAGGGTGCTTACGATGAAGCAGCGGGGAGGAGGGTGCTGGGAAGGTGGCCGTGGCCTCCCATTGACCCTCCCCCACCAGGTACCCACCTGGGGGCCTCCATACACGAAGAGGACGGTGGGGTGCTTCTTGCCCGGCTGCACGGAGTGCGGCTTGTAGATCATGCCGTAGAGCCGCACGTCCGCACGCGTGTGGAAGTGGAAGATTTCCGGGGGCACATAGTCCGGGGGGCAGCCTACGGGAGACAAGAGCGGCTGTGGCTGCGGGGCCGAGGGCACCGGACCGGCCAGGGCAGCAGCGTCCAGCCAAGGCATGTCCACCCGACACCCTCACACCGCGCCTCGACCCAGGCCCAGCAGGTGGACCCCAGCACCCAGAACCCTGCTGTGCGCGGGATGCTGCCACAGGTGGACGGTGTGGAAGTTCAGACAGCAGTTCCCAGGAGGAGAAAGCAATTCCCCTTTGCTCTCTCCTGCCATCTTCCTCTTACCCCAGGACCAAGGACCGTCCTCAGCAGCCCTGACACCTGCTGGCACCCATGGAGGTGCCGACACCTCTGGAATTTGACCATGAGCTAATCTGAGGCCGACATCTCATGGATTTTTCCTTAGTTTACTCAGGTAAATGTAGGTGAGTCAATTTACAGGAAGACCCAGTAAAGGGTAATTCAGGTCTGAGGTCGGGAGCAGTTTACTCTGAAGGGCCAGAGAGTAGGTATCTCCAGCGTGGCGGGCAGACATGGTGTTGTTTGCTACTGTGGCACTAATGCGGCCATATGCCACGCAAATGACTGCATGTGGCTGGATGTGGCTGCACAGATTGGAAGTCTGGTGAAACCCAGGGCGCCCAAGTGCCAATCCCTGCCCCCACCCCCAGCCTCAGTTTCCCCATCTGTAACAGCAGGGCCGAGCGCCCACCCGTCTCAGGGCCAACAGGGGAGTCAAGGACGGCGCCTGTGGAGAGGAGGCCCTGGATCCATTTCTGCTCCAGGGGGTGAGGGTATCACAAAATGCTCTCCAGCCCACACGTGCCAGGGACTGTTTTCTAGAATGTTCTAGAAACCTACCAACAGAGCAGAGTCAGAATTAGAGTAGGTTGTCCTTTTTACAGAATGATTTTGGGGCACCAGGCAGTTCACTGGATATAGTTTTCATTGTACATCCTTGTGCATATCATTTCGTTGATAAAAAAAAACAACTTTGCTCTTGTTTTTTAGAGACTAGGTCTTAGGCTCTGTTGTCCAGGCTGGAGTGAGTGGCCCAATCACAGCTCACTGCAGCCTCCAACTCCTGGGCTCAAGTGATCCTCCTGCCTCAGCCTCCCAAGTAGCTGGGACTCCAGGTGTGCACCATGCCCAGCTAATTTAAAAATTTTTTTGTAAAGAAAAAATCTCACTATGTTGCTCAGGCTGCTCTCGAACTCCTGGCCTCAAGCGATCCTCCCGCCTCGGCCTCTCAAAGTGCTGGGATTACAGGTGTGAGCCACAGTGCCCGGCCCAGATAACGAAACACTGAAGGGTGATGAACTGACGCCTAAGGTTGTGTATCTTGTGTGTGCTAGAGCCAGAATTGGGACCCAGGGCCACCTGTGCACTGTCCCGGCCGACCCCAGGCTCTCGCGCTGTCAGGAGCCCTCTTGTGTCCTTAAGGAACCTCTCTCATGATTGACCCTTGCTCCTTTCCCAAACAAAGGCTTTGGGATGTTTGCTCTATGCAGGCACCAACGTGGCCGGCTGCTCTGCGCACAGGACGCCTGCACGGGGCACCTCTGAGCACTGCCCCAGCCAGGACGCCAGAGGCAGGGACAAAGGTGGAGTGAAAAGCCTCAGCACTGGGGTGGACTGTGAGCGAGCTCGGGCAGACACTGGTGTCCCTGTCTGCACCAACTGCCCTTGTTCCAAGCGTCCACTCGCCACCTTCCTGCCGGCCCAGCAGCTCCCCAAGGATGGGGTCTGCGTCCCACTTGTGACAGGCGGGCACACAGCTGGCATGGAGCTGAACCCCTGCCGGGTTCCCTGTGAGGGACAGGCCCCTAGTGCAGCTCAGACTCGAGACTGTGTTAGGTGGCAGGGCCCTAAGATGGTGGGGCCACTGGGTGTATCCCCTGTCGAGTTCCTGGGCTACTGGGAGTGGCTTGGGTGCCCGGGATTGGCGGGTGGGGACCGGCTGAGGCTCCCGAGGGGACAGGGCTGGGGTACTCACTGGCGGCCTCCATCATGCTGGCCCAGAACCGCGGCTGCTTGTGCAGGGGGTCGTCGTCGGGGCCGCTTAGCTTGTAGACGTGCACGCAGGGCGGCGTGCTCACGCTGCTGTAGTGGCTGATGAACATGTCGAAGTTCTGCGGGCGGGATGAGGGGGTGCTGAGCACCACGGGATGCCGCCGCCCCTGGGTGGCTCTGACCCTCACGCCTGGGCCTCTGTCACCAAGTTCTGGGCTTCGACTGTGTGCCACACCCGCTGCCTGCTCCATTACTGAAACCTCAGAGCTCTACCCACCAATGCCAAGTACCATTACCCATGTTTTGCAGACGAGGAAACCAAGGCCAGGAGAAAGCCGTCCCCTGTCCAGGGGCCCACGGACCTGCCCATCTTGCTGGTTCTGCAGCCCATAAACTGCTACTGACTCTTGCCCAGGACTTGGGGAGCCCTCTGCACACCCAGTGCCTGAGGTTCTAGGAAGTTCCCAGGGGCGAAGGGCCGCCTCCCACCTCCCACGGACAGGAAGCCCCAGGCTAAGTGTTCAGGCCCCAGGGCTCCATCACTCTCTACCATGGGGTGGCGGTGGGTGCACCATCCCCTTCCGCCCTTCCCGGGGAGGTGGGGGCACCTCGGGGCGCAGGGAGGGGCCCACCTGACTCATGGAGCAGCTGTGGGAGAAGCCGGGCGTGGTGAGGCGCACGATCTCCCCGGCCGCCTCGTAGCTGACCACATAGAGGTGGTGTTCCAGTGGCGTGTCCTTCGTGCCTTGGAAGTACACCAGCTTGGTCTCCTCGTTGACCCAGATCTATAGGGGACAGGGGGCTCCTGTGACACGCCCTGGGCCTGGCCCTGGCCCTGGACTTCTCGTGCCTCCCTGTCCCATGCCCCTCACCCTGTCCCGTAGGGTGGGCCTGGCGCTCTGTGGACCGGAAAGCTGATCACCCCCCAAGTCTGGCTTCAGCCCACCTGCTGGGAAGGAACCGTCTCTGCGAGACGCGCTTTTCTGACCCGTGGGCCAGGGGCACCCCCTGATCTGCCTGGCTGACTGCAGGCAGTTCTCTGGTACCCCGACCCCACATGGCTGATTCCAGG
>CM052442.1:108172934-108188286 GCA_028533085.1 Varecia variegata | reverse complement strand
AGTCACTTCCCAATCACCCGGGCTGGGCTGGGTGGGGCCCATGACACACAGGACAGGGCAGGAAGATCTCCAGTGGGAGCCACAGTACTGCCAGTAGGACCTGGCCATGGAGCCATGTGTTAAGAAGGATCTCGAGGTCTCCTGGGTGGCATGTGCATGTCTCCTGCGGGCCGACAGCAGAGGGGCGGCTCTGCACACGCTCACTCTCCTGCCCCAGATCCTTGGACAGTCACCTCTTCTGGGCACACGCCCTGTGAGCCACACTTTCCATGTCATCTGCAGCTGCTCATGCAGGACTGTGTTCCCACAGGGCCACGAGAGCCCTCAGGGCCCAGATCAGGCCTCACGTACTCTGCAGCCAGATGGGGCCTTCCTGGGGCAAGACAGTAAATTCCTAGCGAGTGAGTGGATGCCATCCTGCCGCACCCAAGGGCCTTACAGAGTGGGAGGAAGAGGGCCTTGTAGGAGTCGGCCAGGCCCGAGCCTCTGAAAGCAGCACGACACGTGGCTGTTGACCGAGGCAGTGTTTCTCCATCTCAGCATGCCCGACACTGGGGCCCCAGCGTCCTCTGGGGTGGGGCGCCCTGCACACTACAGGGTGCTGAGCAGCGTCCTTGCCTCCACCCACCCCATGCTGGGAGCAGCCGTGCCCCAGCTGTGGTGGTCACAGATGTCCCCAGATATTGCCAAGTGTCACCTGGGGAGCAGAATCAACTCCACATGAGAAGCACCGTCCTGGGGGTAGGGTGGTCCTAGATTATTCTCTGGGCAGGATCTGTCCACACGACTCACGGGGGTAGCCTCAGCCCCAAGACAGCCCTGTGTGCTCAGGCCCTCGATCAGTATTCGAGTGAATGAATGAATGAATGAATGAGTGTCAGCTTCCGCCTCAGGCTGACCACACACTGATGACAAGGACTGCAGTGAACACCAGATGGCTGTCCCCTTCATAGACAGGCTTGTGTGGAAATCAGATGGTGGTTTGGCAAACAAAGAATTTAAAAAGAGGGCCTGTATGGAGCAGGAGTTGGCCGGCGACAGCCGCCTTCAGAAATCGAGCTCTCCTGGCCCCTTTGTTCCTGTCGTCGTCCACGCTCTCGCACTCCAGCAGCAGAGCCGCTGCCACATGGATGATACAGCCCAAAGGCCAAAAATATTTACAGTCTGGCCCTTGGCAGAAAAATGCACGCCAGCTCTGGGAGAAATTGGGATGTAAATGCCTCAAGTTCCATTTACCTGAGAGTGCGCTCGGCTGCTAGGACTGACGCTATCCCAGACCCAGGCTGTCGAGGGCCGTCACCTCTCTTTCTTTCCTGCGGTTCTGTGGCCTCCCAAGCCCTTTGTGTCAATGCGTTCTTAGGCCACCTGCTCACGTCGGGGCTGCCGTCGTGGTCAGCGTGCTTGGGGGAGTCCGCCTCGGTTTTTGCTGTAACAAGTGACCAATGCTCAGTGGCTTAAAACAACAGAAATTTATTATCTCACAGTTCTGAAGGCCAAAAGTGTGAAATCAGTTTTACTGGGCTGAAACCAAGGTGATGGTGGGGCCACGCTCCCGCTGGCAGCTCTAGGGGAGACCTGTCCCCTGCCTCTTCCGGCTTCTGGTGGCCGCCGGCATCCCCAGGCCTGTGGCCATGTCACTGGGATTGTGGTCACACGGCCGCCTCCTCTTCTGTCCATCTAAAATTCCTCTCAGTGATGACATCGGGCCTACCTGGGTAACCAGGCTAATCTCGCCAGCTCAAGATCCCTAACTTAATCCCAGCCACCCTGTCCTGTCTGACCACATAAGGGCAAGTTTCTGTCCAGGCCCCAGGGCGGGGACCTGGCAGAGGTCCCAGAGTGTACCCATAGCAGCCCAGAAGCCGTGCCCTCCATTTTGGGGTGATGTTCAGCTGATCCAGTCCTCGTCACTTAATGCTAGCAGGGCAGCACTGACCTCGCTTCACATCCAAGTTCTTGGGGCCAGCCTCCCTGTAGCCCCAGGGTATTTATAACCTGTCTTGGTGCTAGCACAGTGCCTGGGCCAGCGCTGGCACTCAACACACTTCCAAGCAAGGCCCAGCGTGTGACCTGCCGTTCTGCCCCACTAGGGACCCCTGCGTCCTCGGCAGGCACCAGGTTCGCCGGTTGGGGGCACATGGAGCCAATCACCGGGGTGCACAGAAGAGATGGAGGGCACATGCCAGCTCTCTCTGCCAGCAAGAGGGACTGGGGACAGCTCAGCTTCCAGGACTCAAACTGCAGTGTCAGGAAACACTCCCGACTCACTCTCATGCCGTGTGGGTTGGCTTCTCTCCACTTCTGTGGCCTGTGGCAGCCGCAGGGTCCCCAGTAGCTCTGAGACTCCCTCAGAAGGGAAGGCAAAAATGCCCGTCCCCATGCGTCCCTGGAGAGAGCCCATCCCCTTCCAGGCCGGCCACCGGGGCCACAGCCCACGGTGCCTGGGAGCGGTGTTTGCGCAGGCCGGAGCCACCAGGGGGCGGGGTGGCTGGCAGGTTGGCAGCGGGTGTGTGTGAGTGGCAGAGCTGGTGAGAGGGTCAGAGGAGGGACAGGGCAGCAGGAATCTGAGGCTGTTGTTGGCCACCTCCACCCTGTGCCTCCAATGCCAGTCGTCACTGTCACTGGTGCCAACAGCAGCCTGCCCAAGGAATGCGTTGGCAGGGGCTGTTTGGTGTGATCACTTATTAATCAGCCAGGGAGGGGAGGTGGCTCGTGTCCTTGGCAAGGCCACGCCCCTGACTTCCTGTTTGGAAGGCTCCGGCTCTCTGGGAGAGTCCCTGTGGACAGGGGCTGCCCAGAGCATAGTTCGCTGGATGAAAAGCGCTGTCTGCACCCTCCCAGCCCTCCGTGTTGCTCCAGGACACTATTTTTTTTGAAAAGGTTGAACCAGGCACACTGTGGCTCACGCCTGTAATCCCAGCTACTCGGAAGGCTGAGGAGGAAGACTGCTTAAGGCCAGGAGTTCGGGACCAGCCTGGGCAGTATAGCAAGACCCCATCCCCCCAATTGACATATTCCATAATTTCACACTTTTAAAACTGCAGCCGAGTGGTTTTTAGTAGTACGTTCACAGAGCTGTGCAACCCTCACCACTGTCTAGTTCCAGAACATTCCATCACCCCAAAAAGAAACCCCATCTCCTTCAGCAGTCACTCCCCGTCCCTAGCCCCTGCAGCCACAAATCCACTTCCTGTCTCTGTGGATCTGCCTGTTCTGGACATTTCACATAAATGGAGTCACCCAGCACGATTCCCGTCCCTACTTGTCTCATGACTCTGGGAAGAGGAGTCCCTCCCGGGCGGCCTGCATGGGTGGGGTCCTGTCTGCCTCCAGCTGGAAATGAGAGTTGACCATGGCAGTTTCAAGGATCCTTAGAGATCAAGCTGTGGTTCCAGCACTCAGGCCGTTTGCCAACCCCTCAAGCCCCTGCACAATTTTCCCTGCCCACACGTGTCTACTAATAAATTAACTTCGCATCTCTCCTAAATACACTTTGAAAGGAAACCTAATCATCTAATATTTATCTTTAGGTACACTCTTGTGTTACTAAGCTACGCCAGGATGATCAGGCCAAAGCATTTATTAGGAGAACGTACATACAAAGCGGGCCACAGGGTGTCCTCACGACAGAGAGCAAGTGAAAAGGGGTGTCCTACATAGGCGTGTCCCCAACTGCGGGTCAGGGTATGGAGTTTACAGGTGGGTTTAAGGAATTCGGATCAGGGTCAGGACCAGTTTCTTTCAGGGTTTTGGGCAACAACCTAGATACCGTTATCAGTGCCTGGGAATGTTCTAGGCCCTGGTCTGGGTTCAAGCCTGCTGGGAATAGCCTGCAGCTGGCAGAGTCACAGAACGGCTGGGGCACTTCGGGTTCTTCCAGCAGGACACAGGAGGAAAGCTGGCGGGGGGGACTGGGGGGCCTATAACAGCAGCCTATTACAATAAACATAAATGGCATAGACATTATTCATTAAACTCTAACCCTGCAGGTGCTGAGCTCGTGGCCTTCCTGTTCTCAATTAAAAGCGAGCGAGCGTGGGGAGGGCTGGTCCCAACTGGAGTCTCCCTGCAGGAGGAACTCGGGGTGGTAGAACAGAGTGGGCTAGAGCCTCGAGCTCTCTGACTTGCCATCAGCCACATCAGGGTCACGGGCTATCACAGAACATCCCGTGTGCTGCTGGACAGCTCCACGCTTGGAGGAGACCTGTCCTGGTCCCCCAGCCTTGTGACAGGAGAGGGGGAACCAAGGCTTCCTGGAGATAGTCATTCCACTTCCTGCCATTCCTTTCACTAGTGACAGTTGTCCTATCATCTATGGAATCTAAGACACAGCCAGTTGTAAGATACCACCGTTATTTTACCTGCCATTAAGAACACAGCAGCATCCCAGAGTAGGGAGATGAAAATAAAACGACCACAGGAGCACCTCCGGCAGTGAGACCCATTCCAACTGCAGAGACACGAATATGTGGAAAACCGCAGCTCGCTGGTGAAATGTGCTGGTAGCTCCAAGTGACAAGTGCATTGTGCTGAGAGCTTTGCTTTTCTTACCTCATTTAATCCATACAAAATCCTCAGTCGGCAGCTACCGTCACCACTGTCATTTTATAGGGAAGGTTAGGTTAAGTCAGTGATGCCCAGTCAGGGGTATTCCTGCCCCCCAAGGGACGCTGGGCCATGTCTGGGGACATCTGTGGTTGTCATGCCCAGGGGCTGCTCCTGGCATGGAGTGGGTAGAGGCTAGGGATGCTGTCCTGCACCTGCAGTGCCCAGGGTGGCCCCCCCTAGGGATCGATCCAGTCCCAAACATCATTAGTAGTGACATTGAGAAACGCTGGATTAGGTACGTTTCCCAATTCCTGTTTGTGGCTTTTGCTCTTACTCTAATCCTAGACTAATTTAATTCTCCACCTTTGCAAACGCCTTTGGTACAGAAGGAACTTCGCAAGCAGAGCCCAGCCTGCCGAGGGTTGGATATTGCTGACCGCCCTTTTCTCGTTCCCTCCTGTGCTGTTTCTTAGTCATCACGGCCAGGATACTCAGCATAGACATCTCAGAGCTGGGAGACCCCATCGCCGACAGACTCAGACTCAGGGTCTGTGGCTTTCCGGGGAGGGGTGCGCTGCCAGCAACCTGGCGGAATGACCTAGAAGCAGAGGGAGTGAGCGTCGTGGCCGAGACCCTCACCCCTTCCCGGGCAAGGCCACCCATTCCGGGTTCCCACTGTCTTCCCTCCAGGAATGCCTTATGGCAGCCGAGAGAACTCCCTGCTCTACTCCGAGATTCCCAAGAAAGTCCGGAAAGAGGCTCTGCTGCTCCTGTCCTGGAAGCAGATGCTGGATCACTTCCAGGTGAGCTGTGCCGTCGGGGCCTGGACTAATAATCTCGTCCGAATTGACTCTCGTCTGTGGGGGAGATCGTGGGTGACCAGGGAAAGTGCCTTTTGCGTGGGTGGGAGGTTTATCTGGTGTCAGAAGTGGGACACCTTGGTGTGGTTTTCTTTTATATTGTCACAATAATGTAAAAATACCAGGGTGGCCGGGAGAATGGTGCTTTCTGAGTTTCTCTGTTGCTAGTTCAGTAGCCTGTCCCTGGGAGTCCCCAAGCTGAGAAACCATATTATGTAGCTTTCCTCACAGTGTGGGAGTAATTTTGCTTTTGGTTCTGCTTTTTAAAAAACGTGTTTCTTCTCTGTGGTATCCCGCCACATGGCCTCAAAATTCTATTACCTTGTGGTGTGCGTGATAGTTTACCTACCTGAGTCCCCAGGGTTGGGCATTTGGGTGTCCCAGTGGTCCTGAATTTGGACCCCACCTCTGCAGAAAGGGCAGGTGTTTTGTGTTTGGTGGGTTTAGATCCAATGCTCTCGGCAGGAAGGGGTTGTGAACAGGGTGAACAGGGTCGGGGTGCTGTGGGATTGGCGTTGGGGGCTGGGGGAGGGCGCTCCAGGGGTGTGGGGCAGGGGGCTGCCCCTCCAGGGGCTCCATCGGCCTTGGAGAGGTTCCATGGGGAAGGGGCGCAAGAAGGGAGCAAGCTTCCGGTGAGCCCTGCAATCCCCCTGCCACCTGGCAAGGCCTCTGCTCTCGTGCAAGGTCAAGGGCTCTGGCTCCGGTGCCCAACACAGGACATTCTCTCTGTCGGGGCCCCAAGTTGGCTTGTCCCCGAACACCCAGGCTGGAGGACCTCTGCCCCTGTGGGTGGGGGATACCGTCACCCCCAGAACTCAGAGCCTCTGCTGCTGACGCTGCTGCCTGTCCCCTGTGTGTCCCCAGGCCACGCCCCACCATGGGGTCTACTCGAGGGAGGAGGAGCTGCTGCGGGAGCGGAAGCGCCTGGGCGTCTTCGGCATCACGTCCTATGACTTCCACAGCGAGAGCGGCCTCTTCCTCTTCCAGGCCAGCAACAGCCTCTTCCACTGCCGCGACGGGGGCAAGAACGGCTTCATGGTGAGCCCCAGTCCCGGCTGCGCGTGGGGGTGGCGGTGGGCTCCTGCCCCCCCTTAGTTGGGCCTCTCTGTCCTCAGGTGTCCCCCATGAAGCCGCTGGAAATCAAGACCCAGTGCTCTGGGCCCCGGATGGACCCCAAAATCTGCCCTGCCGACCCTGCCTTCTTCTCCTTCATCAACAACAATGACCTGTGGGTAGCCAACATCGAGACGGGCGAGGAGCGGCGGCTCACCTTCTGCCACCAAGGTGAGGCCGTGGTTTGTAGGGTCGAGCTGGGCAGAGCCATCAGTCCGGCTTCTAGAAAGGCCCCCACCCCCAACCCACTCGCCTTCCCCACCAGGCGTCTCCCTGTGCGCTGACCTTGCCTGGTCACCCTCCCGTGCAGATCTTCAGGGTCTCTTAGGAAGAGCCGGCGAATCCCTGCCTGGTCTGTGGTTTCCCGCCACATGCAGCAGCCCAGTGCAGGGGTCTCACTGCATTTCCACTCCTTCTGCCCCTCCCACCTCCACTCTGCCTGTCCAACCCCAGCCGAATCCCACCTGCTTCCTGGGTTCCCCTCCCCTGCTCACCAGAGGTGACCTCATCCTTCCTGGGGTATCCACAGAGCTCTCTGCTCAATGGCGTCAAATTGTGGGTCCCTGTCCCACGGCCCCAGTGCCCCCTTTCTTCCTAAATCCGTGCTCGTGGCAGTGTCCAGAGACATGTTCATTGGGCAGACCTGGTGGGGGGCTGCTCCTGGCCGGCAGTGGGAGGGGGCCAGGGACACTGCTCAGCACCCTGCAGCGCCCAGGACAGCCCCAACCCAGAAAAGGGGCCACCCCAACATCTATGGTGTGCACTTGGGAAGCCCTGCCTTGAACCAGGTGGCTCTGAGTCCCTTGGTTTCCTGTGTGTGGCCCAAGGCGTCCCCAGCTGTACCCCATTGCTAGAAGGCTGCTCTCCCTCCCCACCGCCAGGGTTATCCAACGTCCTGGAGGACCCCAAGTCTGCGGGTGTGGCCACCTTCGTCATTCAGGAAGAGTTTGACCGCTTCACTGGGTACTGGTGGTGCCCCACGGCCTCCTGGGAAGGTGGGTCCCTTTCCCTTTTATGAAAAGGCTCCTGTACACGCTTCCTTTTTTACCGGAATCACAGTCTCTCTACTTCTCTGCTCTTTGCTCCTTTCCCGTAAAATCATCTCCGCAATCTTTTGATACCAGCCCCGAGAACTCTTTGGTGACTGTAGCCATCACTGTTGCACAGGGCTGGGGAGGGCACAGGTCAGCCCCTTCCACCCCATGTGGTCACCTCCTGTGTCCTCCTGTGCTGCGGGAGGGAGTGGGTGGGGGCAGGGACACTGCGCTGCTTCCCGGCGTCCTCCGCAGCTCGCCCCCCCACCCAGGTTCTGAGGGCGTCAAGACGCTGCGGTTGCTGTACGAGGAGGTGGACGAGTCCGAGGTCGAGGTCATCCACGTGCCCTCTCCCGCATTGGAGGAAAGGAAGACGGACTCATATCGGTACCCCAGGACAGGTGAGCACCTGGGACAGGGCAGCGGGCTGGGCTGGTGGCCTGAGGCTGCCGGGTCATGGTTGGGGAGGTGCACTGGGCACCTGTGGGATCACAGGTGGAGGTTTCTGCCCTTTGGGGGACGCATCCCGCTCCTGGCTTACCTAGGCCCCACCATCCTGTAGCTCAGAGGTCAGTAGACTGTGTCTACGGAGGGCCGGGGGCAGAAATTTCAGGCTTTGTGGCCGAGACAGTCCCTTCCAACTGCTGGACTCTTACTGTAGCGTGAAAGCAGCAAGTATAGGGCCATCCTGCGCGGCCAGTGGAACGTTATTGACGCTTGAGTTGCAATAATCCAAGCTTGAATTGACTGGTTGCGGTGGCTCACGCCTATAGTCCTAGCACTCTGGGAGGCCGAGGCGGGAGGATCACTTGAGGTCAGGAGTTCGAGACCAGCCTGAGCAAGAGCGAGACCCATCTCTACTAAAAAAAAAAAAAATAGAAAAATCAGGTGGGCATGGTGGAGTGCTCTTGTAATCCCAGCTACTCGGGAGGCTGAGGCAGGAGGATCACTTGAGCCCGGGAGTTTGAGGTTGCTGTGAGCTACAATGACACCACTGCACTCCAGCCTGGGCCACACAGCAGATTCTGTCTTTAAAAAACAAACAAACAAAAACCACACAACTTGCATATGATTTTCAAATTAGACAAAATATCACTGTTGTTTTGATTTTCTTTTTAACCACCTGAAAATGTAAGAGGGCTTTTTAGCCGCACGGAAACAGCAGGCAGGCTTGATTTGCCCCTCGAGCCGAGGTTTACCAACCCCTGGTACAGCCAGACGGGACCACAGGGTTCAGCTTTCCACGCACCGTCTCATCCTCCCCGTCTGTCCTGGCGTCCTCAGTTACTTTCTCATCCCTTTGTGACACCTGCATTTCTGTTGCACCAGCTCAGCTTCCTCACAGGGCAAAACCAGGCCCCAGCATGACGTGGCCAGGGAAGCCGCTCTGTGCCTTGGGGGCAGCGGGCAGGGCAGGCCGCTCCTCTACCTGGGAGAGCACAGACTTGCATGTGCCCAGTTCTGAAAGAGGAGCCAGGCTCACACGAGAAATTGGCGTCTCCCTAGTTATTTTTTTTTATTTTTTATTTTTTTGAGACAGAGTCTCACTCTGTTGCCCAGGCTAGAGTGAGTGCCATGGCATCAGCCTAGCTCACAGCAACCTCACACTCCTGGGCTCAATCGATCCTACTGCCTCAGCCTCCCGAGTAGCTGGGACTACAGGCATGCACCACCATGCCTGGCTAATTTTTCTATATATATTTTAGTTGTCCATATAATTTGTTTCTATTTTTAGTAGAGATGGGGTCTCGCTCTTGCTCAGGCTGGTCTCGAACTCCTGAGCTCAAACAATCCGCCCGCCTCGGCCTCCCAGAGTGCTAGGATTACAGGCATGAGCCACCGTGCCCGGCCTCCCGAGTTATTTTAAAATATCTCCTGAGCCAAGCAGAGCACACGTGTGGGCCGGATGCCGTGCTAGGCCTCCTGTGTGCACCCCCCGTGGAGGGTGCGACAGAGTCATTACTGCCGATATTTGGCGAGCGTCTGCTCTGTGCTGTGCTACACGAAGCTCCCGTGTGATACATCCAGTCCCTGCTGCCGGTGGGCTACGTCGCTCTTCCTCCCTTTGTTTCACACAGATGAGGAAACTGAGGCTCAGGGATGTCACCAGCCTGGAGGGCCAGAGTTGAGATTTGTCCTAGGTCTAACTGAGCAAATAAGCTTTGTCCACTCTGCCGTGACCTGTACCCTCTGCTGGAGCCTGAACAAGGTGCCACCTCTCAGAAGCCTCGTGGAGTGGTGCTGGCCTGTGGCCACCTGTCTCCCAAGGGCTCGGGCCCAGCTGTCTGGCACAAGCTGTCATTTTGTGCGGGACGCACACCACTGTGATGCCTCCCTTCATTGCAACCGTCTCTCAAGTTCTCCTCAGGCAGGGATGGTGTCTTCTTGGTGACTGTGTCCCCCACAGCCCTAACTCCCAGCACAGGGTCTGGCCTGTGTCCTTACATGATAAAGTCGGGTGGCATGTCACTGTCAGGATGGTGGTCTAGGCCCAGTGTCAGAAAATCCCCACCTGGAGGGCTTGGAGCCTGAGGGTGACATGCCAGTACACAGACCCTGGGACACCTGCCTTCTCCCACCCTGCACCCCACTGGCTGTGCCTCCTCTCTGCAGATGTCACCCCTCAGCCCCAGACCCACATGCCAGCTCTCGGCAGGCAAAGGCAGCACCTGTCGCACTCAGCTCACTCCCGTCTTTGCAGGCAGCAAGAATCCCAGGATTGCACTGAAACTGGCTGAGTTCCAGACCGACAGTCAGGGCAAGGTAAGGGGGCCTGGTGTGTCCTAGAGAAGCTTCCAGATGCAGCAGAGAGGAGCCAAGGAGGCAGTTGGACGGGACCAGCCGGCCACCCTCCTCCCTCCTGGCAGGTGCTCCTGGGCACCAGCTGCCAGCCCAGCCCTGCTGCCCCCGTCTGCCCAGCTGTGGGCCATGCCTGCATCTCTCTGAGCTTCTAGAATAGAGAACTCAGTGGGACCCCAACCTCAGCAAGCCTGTTCCCCTGCCCCAGCATTTTGGGCAGGTCCTCATGGGTCACTTCACTGGACCCATCAACTGTCATGGGATGGGCAGTGTTCCGGATCCTTCTTTCTGTCCCCTCATCAGCATGGAGTCAAAGGGACCTTGTCACCCAGGAAGTCTCACTCTGCACAGGGCCTCACAGCCCCCAGCAGCAAAAGCGTCATCACTGCAAAGTGAAACAGTCACTAGTGAATGACCCCTGTGACCGTGTCCCTCAGCCACCTGCCACCAGCCCTGCACATCCCTCCTGTCTGTCAGAGTCCTGCCACCCAAGGGGGCCTCTTGAGAAATTGCAAATTTCACGAGACACGAGGTGTTGTGAAGTTAACCAGCCTCACATTAGAGAACTACTCAGAGACAGAGCCCCGGGCCAGAGAGGCTGGGACGGAGAAGAGTGGTGGACCATGGGGACGCCAGGCGTCCTGAGAACCCCCCCACGTCAGTGGATGAGAGAGTTTTGGACAAGCCAGGGAGGCCCTCGCCTGCTTTTGCAAAAATGACTTCTCGTATGATGTTTTGGAGGGCATGTAAGATGAAATACGCCAATTCTCATCATTTTGGGGGCTAGGTTTTATTTTTGGTACAATTAGGCCCTCACCAAACCTCTTTTACACTTGTGACTGGAACATTCTGGCAAATTTTAGGGCAATCTGCCCTCAGTGGCCTTCTTGGCAGTTTGCATGACGTCCCCCCCCCACCCCCCACCCCGACCTCCGCCAGGCTCTTTTAAAGGGCTCCTCACCCTTGAGGACGCGCGGGGTCCTGAGGCGGCCCTGTGCTAATGACCTGTTTGAGTGTTAGAGTCAGACGCCCAGCCTTGCTTTCTCCCTGCGGTCCCGGTAGGTGCGAGGAAGCCAGGACATCCAGAGGCCGGGCTTGCTAAGGCCACCTGGCTCTCAGGGCCAGTGCAGTCCAGTGCCTTTGGTGTCTTGCAGCAGCTGGGATGCTGTAGTTGGCTCGCCGGCCCGTCTGCCCTCATTGGGTGACTGGAGAAATCTGCCTGCAGGCTAAATGTCCAAGGTCAAGGAGTTGGCGGGTGGCTTCTTCTGGGGCCTTGCCTTGGCTTGTAGGCGGCCACCTACTCCCTGCGTCTCTTCACCAAACGGTCTCCCTGGGCCTGTCTGTGTCCACGTGTCCACCTCTTATAAGGACACCTGTTGTAGAGCCTGCCCTCTGGCCCAGTGCAGCCCGTCTTATCTAATTCCATCTGCTGTGACCCCGTTTCCAAAGAAGGTCACATGCTGAGGTCCTGGGGGTTAGGACTCCAACGTTGCTATTGAGGGGAGGGGTAGGCTCCAACCCCCCACGGCAGCCAGAGCGTGACCCACGTCTGTCTCCCTCTAGATCGTCTCCAGCCAGGAGAAGGAGCTGGCGCAGCCATTCAGCATGCTGTTCCCGAGGGTGGAGTACATCGCCAGGGCCGGGTGGACGCGGGACGGCAAGTAGTGAGTGCCTGCGTCTGTTGTGACCCAAGGAATTCACATTCGGGGTCTGGGGACCCTGGATGGGCCACCAGGGCCACCTCCAGGGCAGGTCTCGGCCCCCTTGAGCGTGACTCTGTTCCCTGCCTCCCCTCGTCTGCAGAGATTCTCCTAACCTCAGCCAGTCAGGACACCAAGCTGGATCTCTTAAGTCCCGGGGTTGGTGCCACCAGGACATGTTGGCCAAGTTTCCCAAACTGGGGCTCAGACCTGCAGAGGGGGTTTCAGGTGGCCCCAGGCAGTAAGAAACCCCAAGTCACAAAGCAGAGGCACTCCCTTATGCTCGTTTTCCAACATGCCTGCCCACACAAAGGAGAAAAATCTCTTTAATGCCTTTCTAAAACAGGCCAAATCCAGTCCCCCGCCTGTCTGTGTGCAGCCCGTGGGCACAGAAGGACTTTCTCATTTTTCAATGGTGGGGCGAGGGGGAAATCCGAAGAGAATCTTATCACAAGTGAGAACGCTACGAGAGTCACACTTCGGTGTCTATAAAGTTTTATTGGCACACAGCTACCGTCATTCACCTGCTGGCCGGCAGTGGCAACTTTGTCACTGCAAAAGCAGAGTCGAGTAGCTGCGAAAGAAGTAGTGTGGCCCACAAAGCTGAAATATTTGCTGTGTGGCCCTGTTGTAGGGAAAAAGTATGTTTCCCTCTGCCCTAAACGCTCGTTGGGCCCCCTTCCTCGCAGGGTCAGGCAGGCCGGGTCTCTAGTCAGGATTTCACACCCCTCGATGTCTCTCTTGTTTGGTTTTTGTTGCCCTTTCTTAATGTCCAGCTGCTGCTCTTCTGCTTATGGTACTCATGTGTCTCGTTTTAAAATAAATTTAAGTTAGGCCGGGCATGGTGGCTCATACCTGAAATCTAGCAGTTTAGGAGGCTGAGGTGGGAGGATCGCTTGAGGCCAGGAGTTTGAGACCAGCCTGGGCAACATAGCAAGACCCCATCTCTACAAAAAATGAAAAAATTAGCCAGGTGTGCTGGCACCTGTAGTCCCAGCTACTCGGGGGCTAAAGTAGGAGGATCACTTGAGCCCAGGAGTTGGAGGCTGCAGTGAGCTACAATCGAGTCATTGCACTCTAGCCTGGGTGACAGAGGGAGACTCTGTCTCAGAAAATAAATTAATTAAATTAATCTAAGTTGCAAGATTGTCCGTGTAGAGGAAAAATAGGAAATAAAGGGCAGCATCAAGCTTGGAGAGGTGGACGCTGTGTCCCCCACCTCCTCTGATGGCCACTGAGGCTCCTGGCTTCCTTTTGTCTCCTCACAGTGCCTGGGCCATGTTCCTGGACCGGCCCCAGCAGCGGCTCCAGCTGGTCCTCCTCCCCCCAGCCCTGTTCATCCCAGCCACCGAGAACGAGGAGCAGCGGCTGGCCTTCGCCAGAGCTGTCCCCAAGAACGTCCAGCCATACGTGGTATACGAAGAGGTCACCAACGTCTGGATCAACGTAAGGAAGGACGCACCGGCTGTGTGCCCCCTCTGAGCCCCTAGGGTCAGGCCGTCCCCCACCTCCAGGTCCCCAGCGGGGTTTGCCCCTGCGTGGGGAAGTGCTTGGCTGTCCCCCAGCCAGGGAGAGGGAGAGTCTAGGGGGCTGGTAAGCCTGGCCAGCTGTCAGAGCCCCGTCTCTCCCACCCCTGACTCGGCTCTTGTCTCCCGCCCGCACAGGTTCACGACATCTTCTACCCCTTCCCGCAGTCAGAGGGAGAGGAGGAGCTCTGCTTCCTCCGCGCCAACGAGTGCAAGACCGGCTTCTGCCACTTGTACAAAGTCACTGCCGTTTTAAAACCCAAGGGCTATGACTGGAGCGAGCCCTTCAGCCCTGGGGAAGGTGAGCAGAGTGTGATGAGCACCACTGAGTCGTGGCATCTGTGGCTCTGGGCGCCATTTGCTCCCAGATGGGCCCTGCTAACTGAGCTTGGCCCAGGAGGGGACGCAGGGTGGAGTAAGAGGCCAGCCTTCCTGGGGAGTGTTCATGACCCAGCAGGGGTGAAAGTAGCCAACTGCTGGCTTATGCAGTAAGCAGTATTTATTGAGCACCTACTATGTGTTAGGCCGTTAGCACCACCAGGGGTTGGCAAACTATGGCCCAGAGGTCAAGTCTAGCCCGTCACCTGTTTTCCTAAGTAAAGTTTTATTGGCACATGGCCACACCCACTCATTCACAGATGGCGGCTGCTTTTGTGCCACAGAGTTGAGTGGTCCCAGCAGAAACTGTCTCTTGAGAAGCCATTAAGAAGATGTATTTGCTCCTGGCCCTTTGTAGAAAAAGTTGCCAACCCCACTCCAGGTGCTAAGGATATAATTGTAAAACAAAAAAGAAAAAGAAATGTCCTTGCTAGTATGGAACATTCCAGTGGAGGAGACAGACAGTAACCCAAAATTAATTAAAGATGCCGTCTCAGGTGTGTGGCAAAGGGACATGCAGTAGGGTGAGAGGGTAGGGAGTGAGGAGCCTTCTCTCTAGAACGGTTCTCTGGGTAACGTGTGTGGAGCAGGGGCCTGGAGGAGGTGATAGGGCCACACGACACACTCCAGGCAGAGGACACGGCCTGTGCAAAGGCCCTGGGGCAGGACTGCACCTGCTGTGTTGGAGGCACAGCAAGGAGGCCCATGTGGCTGGAGCAGAGTGAGGAGGTGAGAGAGGGAGGAGGGGTAGGTAGGGGGGTGGGGAGGGGACGGGGCAGGTCGTGCAGGATCTGGTGGGCTGCAGGGAGGACTTGGGCTTTGACTCTGAAGGAAACAGGAAGTCGTTGCTTCCACATCGGTTTCAGGTGATCGTTCTAGTTGCTGTGTGGGTATAGGCCAAGGGGCAGGACTGGGGTCGTGGCAGTGGCTGAGCTGTGCCCACAGGTCTGATCCTGGATGTGCTCTGACAGCCGAGTGGACGTGGTTTTCCAGAGGCCAGTCTGGGACAGGCTCCGAGGGCCGTTTTAGGAGAGGAGCCCACAGTCGGGTTGGGTGTGTTCAGGGTGAGCTGCCCGCTAGCAGCAGCGCTGGGCCGGCCCGTTCCCGTGCATGGTGCTCAGGAGAACAGGATGGATTCATAGTGGGAGCGCAGGCGTCCCTGCCCACAGATGGTGTCTCAGCCTCAGGATGGGACAGAGCTCCAGAGGGACTGTCTGGGTAGAGTGGCTGGGTGGCCAGGCTCTCTCAGTTTAGACCAGGGCCTTCCCTGGGAACTGAGAACATTGGCCTGGATCATTCTCTGGGGTGGGGCATCCTGGGCACTGCAGGTGCTGAGTAGCGTCCCTGTGTCCACCCACCCCATGCCAGGAGCAGCCCCCACTGTGGCAACCACA
>CM052442.1:108127429-108172434 GCA_028533085.1 Varecia variegata | reverse complement strand
AGAGTGAGACTCTGTCTCAAAAAAAAAAAAAAAAAAAAAAAAAGACGGGGTCTCACTCTTGCTCAGGCTGGTCTCAGGCTGGTCTCGAACTCCTGAACTCAAACGATCCTCCCGTTTCGGCCTCCCAGAGTGCTAGGATTACAGGTGTGAGCCACCGCGCCTGGCCGCCAGCTAGACATTTTCGTTCAGGATGATGACTTGTTCTCCTAGATATACTATTAAGTCAAACAAAGAGCTTGTTTCACAAGGGGTGTGTAGAATGCTGCCCTGTGTATTAAAAAGAGACAGAAGACACTACACTCTTATTAAGTGGCTAAAAAAAACAACAATATCAACCACTGATAAGGACACAGCAACTGGAACTCTCATCTACCGCTCATGGGAATTGCACTTTGCAAAATACGTTTGACAGTTTCTTATATAGTTAAACATGCATTTACCATATGACCCAGCCATCCCACTCCCAGGTATTTATCCTAGAGATGTGAAAACTTAGTGCCCACACAAAAGCCTGTGTGTGAATATTTATAGCAGCTTTATTCGTCATCTCCAAACACTGAAGATGTCCCAGAACCCAATGTCCCCAAACGGGTGAATGGCTAAACACACCATAGTCCGTCCACATAATGGAATACTACTTAATAATAAAAAGGAACTGACTCCGGAGTCACCCAGTGACATGGGCGAATCTCCAATGCATTATGCTGAGAAGCCAGGCCCAAAAGGCTGCACATTGTTTGGTTCCATTTAAATGAGATTCGGGAAAAGACAAAACTATAAGGATAGGTCAGATCAGAGTTGCCAGGGGCTCAGGGTGTGGGAGGAGGAAAGACAAAGGGGCACGAGAGAACTTTTTGGGGTGAGGGACCTGCTTTGTATCTTGATTAAGGTGGCGGATACATGGCTACACATGTGTCAAAATTTATAGAACTGTAGACCTAAAATTTATAGAAGTGGACATCTAAAAATATGAATGTTGTTGGATGTAAATTATGCCTCAACATTCCTGACTTGAAAAAAGAATTGTTGCAGGGCTCGGTGGTGCGCGCCTGTAGTCCCGGCTGCTCAGGAGGCTGAGGCGAGAGGATCGCTTGAGCCCTGGTGTTGGAGGCTGCAGTGAGCTGTGATCGCACCACTGCACTCCAGCCTGGGTGACATAGCAAGACCCCATCTCTAAAAAAATAATAATAAAAGTTTAAAACTAATGGAAAATAATTCTTGAAAAGGCAGCATGTTGGAGAGAGAATGTATAAGCTTATGTACGCATGAAATACCTCTAGAAGGGGACAGGGAAGGGAATGGACAATTGACAAGAGCTTAGATCTTGGGATTGGCAGATGGGGACCCCCATCCCAGCTCCCACATGCCTCATTGCAGTCCTTAGGCAAGTGCTCCCTCTCTAGCCATCTGTAAAATGGGGTGTATCATGTCTGTCCTGCAGCCTAGAAGAGTTGGCAGGAGAATCCCAGAATCCTGGGTGCTCTCCTGGAGGTACCAGGGGAACCCCAAAGGAAGCAATGTGGGGGGGATGCATGAGGAGCATGAGCTTCGTAAAGAGCCAGGTCACAGAGCAACGTTCCCAACCCTAGCTCTGCAGCCTGCTTTCCGGGTGGCCTCGGGCTAGTGACTTAGCGTCTCTATGCCTCAGTTTCCTCATCTGCAAAATGGGATAACAATGCTATCTTATGCAGTTGCCCTGAAGCCTTAGGAATACTTGGCAGGTGGAATGTTTGTCACAGAGCCTGGCACAAAGTAAAAGCTCAACGAGGGAGAGAAACGAAGGGTGGCAGGTTTTCCTGTGTCACCTGAGGAACTGTTCCTTGATCCTGACCTGAATGACAAGATCACTGCCCACTTCTCCCAACTGCATCTCTTGCCCATCCCCCTACCCCTGCTCACCCCTCAAGGCCTGTTGGCCACCCCCTAAACCGCCACAGTGAGGGCACTAATTGCTCCTTTAGCACAATACTTGTCCTTCACATTTTCCCACGACTGTCTCATCCTCACCAATCTCATCTCAGCTCAAATGAGGCCCTCTCTGACTACCCAGGCTACAGTAATGTCCACCTCACCAGCTGGTCATATTCTACTGCAGGGGTAGAATATGACCAGCTCGGGCCAAATGAGCTGCTGCTGTTTTATGAAGTTTATTTTATTTGATTTTTTTTTTTTTTTTTTTTTTTGAGACAGAGTCTCTCTCTGTTGCCCGGGCTAGAGTGCCGTGGCATCAGCCTAGTTCACAGCAACCTCAAACTCCTGGGCTTAAGCTATCCTTCTGCCTCAGCCTCCTGAGTAGCTGGGACTACAGGCATGCGTCACCGTGCCCGGCTAATTTTTTTTTCTATATATATATATTTTTAGTTGGCCAGATAATTTCTTTCTATTTTTAGTAGAGACGGGGGTCTCGCTCTTGCTCAGGCTGGTCTTGAACTCCTGACCTTGAGCGATTCACTCGCCTCGGCCTCCCAGAGGGCTAGGATTACAGGCGTGAGCCACCGCGCCCGGCCTGTTTCATTTGATTTTATTTTGAGGCAGAGTCTCGCTCTGTCACCCTGGGTGGAGTGTAGTGCCATCATCATATTAAATAGCTCACTGCAACCTCAAACTCCTGGGCTTAAGCGATCCTCCTGCCTCAGCCTCCCAAGTAGCTGGGACTACAGGTGTGCACCATGACGCCCAGCTAATTTTTTTCTATTTTTTGTAGAGACGGGGTCTCACTCTTGCTCAGGCTGGTCTCGAACTTCTGCGCTCAAGTGATCCTCCTGCCTCGGCCTCCCAGAGTGCTGGGATCACAGGCGTGAGCCACCATGCCTGGCCTATAAATAAAGTTTTACTGGTATACAATCATGCCCATTCATTTATATATTCTCTAAGGCTGCTTTTGAGCTACAACGATACAGTAGAATAGTCACAACAGAGACAGTGTGGCCTGCAGAGCTGAAAATATTTACTTTCTGCTCTTTACAGAAAAACTTTGCTGACTTGAGCTCTGTCAGTGTTCTTCATAGCGATGTGATCATTTCACTACATGAAATTATCTCATTCTTTGATTTGCTCACTTGTTTGTTGTTTGTCTTCTGCGCTAAATGGAAGACAAAAGTCACATCAACTTGGCTTCCTGCTGTATCCCAGTGCCGGGCGCATAGCAGCCATTCAAAAAATATTTCTTGTGGAGTGAAAGAATACATAAATGTAGGCATAGGGTGCACATATCTGGTCATGTTTTTCTAGAATGTTACAGGAGGAAGGAACTTAAGAAATCCTCAAAACAAATTCATATTGAACAAAAGAGGGTTCAGACACTGTGTGCCATGCACACCCTCATAGCAGACAGTGAGCAAGCCAGATCTCAGGGTTGAGAGGAGGATCCGGGGGTCTAGGAGTCATCTTCTTACTACAAAGCCCACTTCTCTGCAAAAGAGATGGAAAAGACCAGATAAACACAATGTGTGATCTTGAATAGGATCCCAGCTTGGTGGGGGGAATGCCTTAAAGGACAGTATTGGGACAACTGGTGACATTGGAATATAGACTCTGGATTAGGCAGTGTTGCAACACTTTTATCAGCACATAGAGGATGGGGATTTAAAAAGAGACAGTAGTGTAACAATTTTAACTTTGTGGGTGTAAACACTGTATTATGGTTACATAGGAAACTATCCTTGGTCTTAGTGGGGGATGCATGCTGAAGTATTTAGGAATGAAGGGAGAGTGTTTGCACCATAGTTGGGAGAGAGAAAAAGACAGAGATCTATGTAGAGAGAAAGACACATTTAAAGCAAATGTGGCAAGATGTTACAACAGGTGGGTGAATCTAGGTAGAGGTGGTATGGGAGTTCATTATTCATTTGCAGTATACGTGCAACTTTCCTGTGGGATGGATTTTTTTGTGTGTGCAAAATTAAAAGGTTGGGGGAAAAAGGGAGAGGACCCAATAAACCAGCCATTTCCAGGCTGCCTTCCCATTTTCCCCTCTTCCTTTTGTATTAATAACAAGCTCTCTTCTCCTCTTGCAGATCTTGAAGCCTGAACTGGTTGGTGGTTTCATTCATGTATGTGGCCCCAGTGCCCTAATATAACAAAAGTTTCTTGAGCAAAAAAAAATTGGTGGAACATCTCAGAAAGAACAATAACTACATTATTGGAAAACTTAACCATCTATGGACATTATTTCTAGTGCCATGCCAAGCCACATTGGAGCCCAAGGTAAAAGGAAAAACTAGGAAAGCTGATCCTGTCTTTATTTAAAATTGTGATATTTTGTTCATCGTGGATTTTTGCATAAATTTTGATTTCTTAAAACATTGCATTAAAATGTTATTTATTTGGATTGCTGAATTTTGGGGTGTCCTTTTAAATTTTGTACCTGAGTTGGGTGCTTCCCTTGACTCCCTCTAATCCCTCCCCTGATTCTTTCCAACATGCAATCCACACCATGTCATTAATTCCTCTTCACAATACTCTGAGAAGGTGCTACTGTTATCACCACTTCAGAGTTGAGGAAACTGAGGCATAGAGAGTTTCAACAGTGCCCAGCATCCCAAAGCAAGTAGAAAAACAATCTAGATTCGAACACTGTGCTTGTTAATTTTTTGGTTCAGGGCCTGCCCAGTCAATCACTACACTAAACGTAATTATGACTTAGGTTTTGAGTCAAGGAATCAAAAGATTCGGGCATGAGTTCTGCCTCTGCCCCAGGCTCTTCTGAGCTGTCTGCTTTCTCAGACTCAGTTTTCCCTATGTGGAACTGGACTTGAATATCCTCACCGTCCCTTACTGTCTCTCAACACAGTTGACAAGCTTTCTCTTTCCTGACCTAGCAATACTACAAACTGAGAGTGAGGAGTAGATGCTTGCCACGATTCCTGAACCAACTGGGAGCTCAGGGACCCAGGAGGGAGTTGGACCCAGTGGGGAGTCAGGGGACCACAGTGAGTGCTCCCTCCTTACCCAAAAAACCCCCTTATCCAGTTTTTGGGCAGATGCCAGACTTTTATTCTGAAGCCGAGGCCACAACCTATGAGGTAATCTTTGGAGCTTCGTTCGGAGGCGGAATCCCATTGGCCCGCTAGCGAAGCCCCTCCCAGGATCCCTGGTGCCCTGCCTTCCCCGAAGCCCATAAAAGCGCACGTCCGCAGCCCGGGCAGCCACCGGACACCTGCATCTGCCAGCAGGACTGAGAGCAGGTGAGGTGCACGGGATGGGGGGAAGGACTCCAGATGTACTGGGGGAGGGGTGCTCTGGGGGACCTGGGCCCCCGGGGGTGGGGCTAGTTTGCAGGGCAGCGCGTGGACATTTTTCCAGAAAGGGACCCAAACGGCGAAGTTTGATGATCTGCAAAACAGGTACCAACCAGCGTGGCTGCCAGGGGTGGTAAGTTCTGGGGACATGCCACGGGGTGGGGAGCAGGTGCGAGTCCTAGTTTCGACCTCTCTGTGTCTCCCCTCTCTCCATTCTGAAGCTCCCCCCGGGGAAGAGACTCGCAGGGGAAAGAAAACTGTGTGGGGGTGGGGGACCCGGGGAAAAGACAGGCAAGTTTGCTTCAGCACCGTGGACAGCTCCCCGCCGACCACGGAAGGCCGTTGCTATTTATTTCAGCACCGGGGCGGCGGACAGCGCCCCTCGGGGACGAGAACCGCGACCTGTTTCAGCACCCCGGCTCCGGACAGCTCCTGGCGGGGGCCGTTTGGGCGCCAGAGCCCTTTTAACCCTGATTTTGGGGAAGAGGGTAGCTTAAGTTGTCTGGCTTTTCTGGAGGCTTGTCCCTCATTTCACGAATTTTTTAACGAATTGTTTCCCAGATAAGCAGGTGAGGTAAAAGCACACACAGAAGTCTGCCATTGTCAACAGGTAAGATGGACAATTGGGAGAACAGGTGTCAGCCAAGATGACATTACTGTGCCCTTTCCGGACTTCTTGAGAAACACCGTTGCCAAGTGTTTTACGTACCTCTCATCGTGCCATCTTCAACCCTAGGACATTTGAGGAAACTGAGGGCCCGAGAAGGGCAGAGAAATAACTATCCCAAGTGCTCTCGGCCAAAGGGTGAAGCTGTAAGTCGACCCCACATCAGTCCAGCTCCAAATCCCATGTCCCTGATGTGCCCGGGTGGGAGTCGGGCCCTTGGAGACGGGATCCTGCCTCTCTCCAGGAGAACCAGGAATGAAAACAGGAGTGGTACAGAAGCGGGAAGCCCAGATGCTGTAGCTTGGCTCAGGTGAGCAGGGAGGGCTGGGCTAGGGTCTCAGACGTGGGGCAGAGAATGGTGCAGGACACACGAGTGGTTGTGGTCTGGTGCTGTGTGGAAGACTAGTGATTTTGTTGTTCTGATATATTATGACAACAAGTCACAGCCGGCCTCATAGCGCAGACTCCTGTCGACCTTCACCTGAAGTGGACAAGCCAGTGGGTGGGGGTGGAGGGGTGAGGGAGGAATCACTTCCCCCAAGGGGGTGGGCTGGCTAAGTCCGTGGGATGCAGGCACGGGCAGTGGAGAGACTCAAACATGGGCACCCCATGAAAATACAGCCATGTGCCATGCGTGGTGTTGGCCGCCACAGGCCTGGAGGTACAAAATATCTGACTCTAAACCCAAGGCCCTTAACCACCTCCTGACACATTCCTGGGGGAATTGAAGGGAATGGCATTGAAGGCCTTCCCTAGACCAGTGTTCTGAGGGTACTTTTCAATAAAAATTCCAGAAATGATTTTTTTCCCCTGTCCCCCACCCATCAGTTCCATGGATTAATCACAGGACAAGTGTGAACTTGTGTCATCATCAAAACTCACCCCCAATTCTCTGCAGCACCCTAATCAAGTCACAGACTCCACGTGGAACTCATTCCAGCCCCAGGACCTTGGCTTTTGCTTCAGCTTGGAATACACTCCCCTGCCTCCACCCAGAGCTCCCAGGACTGACCTGATTTCTTATCCAAGTTTTGTTTCATCAAGGGAAACATTTCTTGTTGCCCCGTCGCTCTCCCTGTGAAGTCTATATTTACATTCTCATAGACCTGGCATTTTGTGTCTGCAGCACATAGGCCATTAATTTTCACGTGATCTGTTTCCATGTCTGTCTCCCTGTCACACCGTGAGCTCTGTGAGGGCAGTTTGTATTTCCACAGTTGTATCCCCAGCACCCAGTCCAGGGCCTGGTACACAGTAGGCATTCAATAAACATGGGCTGAATCAATAAATGCCTCCAAGAATAAACCAATATGTCAATCGATAAATGAATTGATGGCTTCAACATACACATGAAGATCCTTTTAAGACTCCCCCGCAGAGATACCATAGGGTGATCGCTGCTGCAGGTGTTTATTGGTAGAGAATAATTAAATTTGTGGACACTCAAGGGCCAGCCAGCCAACTAATAGCCCCAGGAGAGAGCCAGGCTCATTTAATTAGCAATTACAAGGCATTGATTCCTCATTAGCTCCGGCAACCCCCTCCTCCCTCCTCAGCTCCAGACAAATGAAATCTTTCTCTCTCCCAGGAGTACTGCCTCAGTGGGTCCATTAACAAGCTGAGCAAATAAGATTATAAGACACCTAAATGCCAGAGGCGCTTCATGAATGAGGTGGGCAGAGAGAGGTTCAATGTCTGGGTTAAGTCTAATTGTGGGAGATTGTCTGGTATATTTAGAATCACCCTCCGGGAATGGGAGACCTCTCAGAAAGGAAAAGGCACAAAGATATTACTTTTGGGGGCCCCCAGGGTAAGAGGAGATTTTGCCTTGGGTGTCTTCACAATCACCCCAAATTAATCGTCTCAAAGTAAACACCCAATCCACCCAGTCCCCACTGTGCCCCTCCCCCATGTCCCCATCAATGTGGCAGCACCTTAGCCAGGCACAGAGGCATGTGCCTGTAGTTCCAGCTACTCAGGAGGCTGAGGTAGAGAGGATTGCTTGAGCCCAGGAGTTCAAGACCAGCCTGGAAGATACAGCAAGATCCTGTCTCTAAAAAAAATTTTTTTTTTAATTTTTAAAAATATGTCAGCCCCTCTGCATCCCGAAGCCCCTCCCCTCCTCACACACTCCCCACCTTCCCCAAGGCAAGTCATCCTGCTTAAATCCGTCCTCTCCCCTCGTGCCCTCTCTCCCCCGTGGCCTGTGTGTCATGATCTCCTCGTGGCCTCTCTCCCAGCCCCAGGCCAAACACACACAGTGAGGGGACCTTCTGGAACACAAATCTGATCAAATCCCACTGCTGTCTTTGACCCTTCCAAGACTCCCCACGACTGCAGGATAAAATTCAAATATTCTCACACAGCCTGCGTGATCTGGCCCCTGCCTGCTGGGAGTATTTGCCTGCCACGGTCCCACCAGTTACACCCAACCACTAGCCCAGCCAGGACTACCTGTTGCTTCAATTCTCCAACTTTAGTGTGAGGAGGACGCCCCTGAGAAGCTCAGAGGGAATGCAGAGGCCCAGGACCCTCTACGTTTCAATAAGCTATGGGTGGGACAGGCCCAGGAACCTGCATTAGGATATGCTTCCCCACTAATTCTTATTAAGGCCACACTGACCTTTTATTTCTCCTGAAGACCCCTGGGAGGGTCCTCATTCATCTCACCAGTTTCACCTGTGTACCCCCGCCCCATGCCTAGCTTAGTGCTGGAACCCCGTTTAAGTATTCACTTTGGGAATAAATGCTTGTGTCGGAATGCTGTCACTATCATCAGGCTCAAAATCAAAGAGAACACACTCCCCCCATGAAGATGAACTATCACCCACAGAGGGCCAACCAATCTACCACCCAGTCCTGGACATCCCAAGGACCCAGCTTGCAGCCACATGCCCAAGTGCCACAGAAACTAAAAAGGTGAATGCAATTCCATCCTTGTCCTCCTGGGCTTTGCTGCTATAGCTGGTTTACTTGACAGAGGGACACATGATGCCTTATGTCCTGCTGTCTTGTTGGAAAAAAAGGGGGAGATATATCCATTCCTACCCAGCTCATAGAGCAATTAAATTCTGATGTTAACCACCCAGAGTTAGTGTCAGAACCCACAGGTTGGCCAGGTGTGGTGGCTCACACCTGTAATCCCAGTCAGTGCTTTGGAGGCTGAGGAGGGAGGATCACTTGAGATCGGAATTTGAAACCAGCCTGGGCAACATAGCAAGACCCCATTTCTACAAATTTTTTTAAATTAGCTGTGCATGGTGGTATCATGCACCTGTAGTCTCAGCTATTCAAAGGGCTGAGGTGGACACTTGAGCCTAGGAGTTGGAGGTTGCAGTAAGCTATGATGACACCACTGCACTCCAGCCTGGGTAACAGAGTGAGACTCTGTCTCTAAAAAAAAAGGATCCACAGGTTAAAGTCACAATCCCCAACAAGACTTCCCTCACTTCAGACACTAGAGACATCCGTCACAGGTTCAGGGGTCCTCAGGACACCCACACTTCTGACCAACTCACTACAAATGCAGGGTTTTCCACAAACTTCCTCAGCTTTGTTAATTGACTAGGCATGACTCAAAAATCTCAGGAAAGTGCTGTACTGACTTATGAAGAACTAACTTTATACTTACAAATCGGGACCAGAGAAATGAAGGGACATATAAGGTGAGGGTTAGGAAGATCTCAAACAGAGACCTTTCATGTCCTCATCCATGGAATCAAGACATGTCACCTTCCTAACATATCATTGTGTTCACCAGCCAGGAAGCTCCACTGAACCTTAAAGTTCACAGTTTTTATTGGAGTTTCATTACATAAGCATGATTGAATCATTGGCCATAAGATTAAACTCAAACCCCAATGCCTTTCCATTCCTGGCAGTCAGGAGGTTGGGCTATTACGTGGCTCAAAGCCCAAACCCTCTAATCGCATTCTATTAATAGCATGACCGGCCCCTATCCTGAGTCATCTAGCATAAACTCAGGTGTGGTCCAAGCCCCCCTTGTAAATAACAAAGACATTTTTATTACTCAGGAAATTCCAAGGGCTTAGAAACTCCCTTCCAGGAACCCAGGACAAAGACCAGATAAATTCTTAATTATGCAACATATTCTATGAGAATCAACAGGTGTTTGTTTTCAAAAGATTGAGGTCACCGTAGCAATTGAACATGGAGACAGGCTCTCAAGGCCTCCAGTTTGACCCGAATGAATCTGAATGGAAACCAATAAAACCAAAAGCATTTTTCTATAATGCGACATTCATGGTCGTGGCTTTTTGCTTTTCGGTTTGTACAAAAATGGCAACCATGAAGAAAAACAAGGAGGAAGAGGAGAAAGGGAGAAAAGTCTATCTCTTAAGTATGTGGTTGAGGTGACATCATCCTATTTGTAAAGACCATAAACCAATGCATGCCACTTCTGGTTTTCTGGGCAGACTTACCTGTTCGAAACTGAGTGCACTTGCTGTGCTCCCATAGGTAAGTGGGCACCATCTTCTCCTTAGTCTTGTAGGCCAGCAGTATCTGAGACACCTCACCCCTTAAATTCAACTCCAGAAAACTGTTTTCTCCCCAGCCCCAGTAGACATGTTAGACATCTCATCTGAAGGCACAAGCTGTTGAGGTACTCTACTATATTTGTCAGTGTCCAATTATCTTAATTTATGATTTAACAAAAGCAGAGTCTGAGACAAGGACACGGTGTGTGGTTTATTTGGGAGATGTTCTCAGAAAATAGGAGTGAGGGGACCGGAAAAATGAGTCAAAGAGGAATGGAATGCCAACATACAAGGACATGGTCAAGTTGCTCTAACCGAGATTCAAAGCAACAGTGGCTTAAACAACATGGAAGTTTATTTCCTTCCATTTGACGCAGCAATTCCATGCCTAGACATACATAGAAGAGAAGTGAATAAACATTTCCTACAGAAAGAAGTGTACAAAATCATTCACAATAGCTTTATTCATAATAGCCAGAAACTACCTGGGGAATAGATAAACACTCAGGGAGAAAAGGAGCAAAGTGATGATGTATAGGGTTAGGGTTAGGGTTAGGCACAGACGACTGAAAAAGTCATGCTGAGCAAAAGAAGTTGGACACAAAAGAGAATGTACAACATGATTCCATTTAGGTGACATTTGGTAATTGTTGCTAGAAATCAGAAGGTTGGGTGCCTCTGGGTCAGCTAGGAGTGAACCAAATGGAACTGTCCCGGGTGCTGAAGTTTTCTCTCTCTTGATTAGGGTGATGCGTATATGAATGCCTGTAATAGTCAGAACTCTTCGATCTGTACCCTTAAAGTCTACGCATTTTACTATATGAAAAATTAAGCTCAACTTTTACATCAAAAATACTTTTACTTTATGTCACACAACAATCTGGGTGTATGCAATTCAGAGCCGGTTTGGCACTCCATCAAGACAGAGCCCAGGCACCTTCTAGACCATGACTCCTCCAACCTCAGTGCTTCACCCTCATCCACATGGTCCAATGTGGTGCACCATTTATTGAGATGTTGTCTTTACTTTGGGAGGCCAGATGGGCTCAGCTAAAAATTGGGGGTTCTAGTGCTGAGAGAGAAAGAGAAAAAACAGTTGTTGAGGACAACTAATGATCTCTGCTACAGATATCTCAAACAGCTGGAAATGTGTTGTTCACATTTTCCAAGCCAGTTTCCAGATGAGACCTCCTGGGAGGCTGTATCCCCAGGCTTAATGTTTCAGAACGGAGACATACGTTCCTGAAAAGGGAAAACATATGAATGGACAATATGGCAGAGCTGGGAGGCAGAACTGCCTGGCTGCTGATTCAACACCCCAGAGAGACAGACAAGGACAGGATAAACAAAGCAGGCAGCACAGCCCACCATAGATGTGATACCGTTACAAAAACTAGAAGTACTTCTGGGAAGATGAGGGGTTTAAAAATATGGAGTTATCCACTTAGGAAATGTTACGGGAATGAAATGGCTCAGAGACTCACGGAGAGCATAGGAGATCTTGTCCTTGAGGCACGATTTGGGCTGAAAGTTAAAATTAGCTTCCCTTGGTCCCTGAGGGATGCTTTGCATTATAATAAGCTATTCGGGGATGGCAAGGGCCAGAGACCCGCTTGCCAATGTCCTCAGCACCAGGCAAAGTGGATGCAAGAATAATCGCTTCTAGTTCTTTGATGAGATTAGAGATTTTTAACAAGGAACAGTGGGATAGGGAGGGGAAGGATGCTGAACAGGGAATGTAGGAAAGTGCTTCCTCTCTCTCAGCCTCAGCTACCTCATCTGTAAAATGGGAGCAATTGGAGCTTCTCTCTTCAGGTGGTTGTAAAGACCAAGGAAATATTGTATGTAAATGCATGGCACCATCAGTCTGGGTCTCTGAGTGACACACCTGAGTAGTGTTCCGCTGGCAGCCTACAATGGGTATGTAGCAAGATCACAAAATAAATTTTGTGATGATTTAAAGCCATTGAGATTTGGGGATTCTTTTGTTACTGCAGCATATCCTAGCCTATCCTGATGAACACTGCCAGTCTCTGCCAGAGAGGAGAACTCCAGAGGGTCCCACGCCAGCCATTAAGGGCCTCCACCCAGAACTGTCGTGTGTTGCATGTCTCACGACTCCATGGCCAGAGCTAGTCCCCTGGGCCCGCCCACCCACATGGGGTGGGAAGTGGGATCCCCACTGGCCATGTGCCCAGAAGGGGAGGGACCTGAAATATTTGGTGACTGGCACTAAAGCCCACCATAGTAATGTTCATGGTGTTCTTGCATCCTACTCTCTTGGGCTGGTATTAGCGTCCACATTTTATGGACGAGCACACTGAGAGGAATCTCCCTTCCTAGGGGCGCACCATTTCCAAGTGTGAGGACAGGGCTCCCACCAGGCAGCCCAGCCCCACAGCTGAAAAGACGATGCATGAACAGATGTCGAAAAATGATAGCCCTGTGACATCCTCCTGGGTTAACCAGACCAGAGAGAGAGAGAGACAGAGAGAGACCACCTCCCTTGTATTGCCAGAACTTTGCCCCTGTGAGTCCTCAAAGATGGACAGTTCAAGTCTACCCATGTCCCCACCTACCTATTGGGACAAGGGAGGTAAATGACAATTCTTCTCACATGCTTGGAGTCAAATAACTGTTGAATGAATGTTAAGAATTGAGAGCTGGGAACACTGCACGCTGCAATATTATTCTGCTAGCTAATGCGTGCTGAACGCTCTAGCCAGACACTGGGTTATTTGCTTGTGTTGGTTTCTCTCCCCCTGCCCCCCACACCTTTCTCTCTCTCTCTCTAACCCCTGTGGCAAAATACTATAATATAGTTTTTTGGTTTTTTTTTTTGTTGTTGTTGTTGTTGTTTTTTAGTGCTATCTTGACCCAGTTTTAAGGCCCTGGCTAGAAGCTGATCGATTCCTCTTGAGCAGACGATTAAGTTCACACCCTAAACACTCCATTTATGGGGATCTTGCACCCTCAGCCACTGTGTTCAGGCTTGAATTACCCTGGGTTCAGGTACCAGGCAACTAGGGACAGCCCTGATGCTCTAGAACCCAGGACTTAGCTGTCCCCACCCTGCCTGTCATTCCTGAGCTGCCTCCTGACCCCCTTGCATGGCCTTGCCTGGCAGCGTTCTGCCCTTCCAAGCTGTAGGAGTTCCACTTTTCATGTTGTGTCATTGCGTTGTGTTCTGCCATCAAAAGAAAAGCCCTTTACATCTTGTGAAACAAAAGCATAGAACATAAAATTTGCCATTTTAATGATAAAGTGACAATTCAGTGGCACTTAATACATTCACAATGTTCTACAACCATGACTTCTATATAGTTCCAGAACATTCCATCACCCCAAAAAGAACCCTGTACCAATCAGCAGTCACTTCCTATCCCCCGTCCACAACCTCAGGCAGCCACTAATCTGTTTTCTGTCTTTGTGGATCTGCCTGTTCTGGACATTTCATATAAATGGAGTCACACACTGTGTGTCCTTCTGTGTCTGGCGTCTCTCACTGAGCACGATGTCCTCAAGGTCCCTCCACGCTGTGGCCAGAGCCTCATCCCTTTCCGTGGCCAAGTGATGCTCCATTGCGTGGATGGACCACATTTTCCTTACCCAGACACTGTTTTGATAGCTTCAGCCATATAACCTCCTAGGATGTACGTACTCCTATTGTACCCCATTTTACGGAAGAGCAAACTGAGGTTCAGAGAAGCCAATCAAGTTCTCAACGCTGCACAGCTGGTGGGTGGCAGAGCCAGGATCTCAATCCAGGCAATTTGCACCAGGGTCTGCAAGCTGCATCGCTGCCTTCCACCTCTCTAATAGCCTGGTATGCCGAGGCAACGTGGCCATGATGACATATCGCTCTGTCATTTTGCCCAGGGGAGGACACCAAGATTGCAAACAAGCGCAGGGGATTGTGACGGTGACCCAGTGAGTCATCCGCAGCCAGGGATGAACTGAAGCCTCAGGGCTGGGAGAGGTGGGGACAGCAGCAGTACAAATCCCAGTTCTGAAACCTTGAGAGTCCCCTACGTCACCAGCTTGGCCCCCATGTGTGTTTTGGAGAATTTCATTTTTGGGGGGCGGGGGGGGGGTGGAGGGAGGAGGACAGAACTTCGATGCTGCAACACCCAAGGTCTGCTCTTCCTCCTGGCTCCTGGGGAGGGGGGGGTCCACCCGAGAGAGCCTTGATTATTTTCTGCACCTTAATAGGTCCTTCAAAAGAGAGTGGCTTGGGTTTCCATGGCAACAAGCAGGCAGCATCAGAAGGAGACGGCTGAGTTTCCGCCCCCGACCCACATCTGGCTCTGGAATAAGTCCCCCTCGATCCCTGCCATTCCCAGTCCCGGGAGTGCAGGGGGTGCCCAGCCCAGCCCAGCCCAGAGCGGGCAGCCGTGTGGGGGGCGCTCGCTGCTCCTTCTCCGTGGCCTTTCAGACGGGAGGACCCCTGGCCCTGCCCCCCCTTGCTGAAGGAGGGACGGATAGAAACAGCATATGCCACGCACATGTGCAGAGCAAGGGACAAGGGACAGGGCATGGGCAATTGTGGCTTCTCCAAGTCCTGCATTTAGCCAGCAGAGGGGGAGGAGAAGGCTCAGAGGTGGACGTTGTCAACAGGACTGGCCAGGGCCAGACGCTGTAACTGACCAGTTAAGGAGGCCGGTGGGGCACAGAAGTGAGAGTTGACGGCCAGGAGGGGAGGCAGCAGCTCAGTCCTCATTTTATCCCACCCAGCCCCGACTGGGTGACAAACCGGCCGTCGGGAGGAGAGCAAGACAGGCATGCAGGTGTTTCTGTCTTCAAGGGAAAGCAGCTACAAAAGACACAATTAGAACCATGCAAGAAATTGGAATCCGGATGGTGGATGAGGTGACAGTGCTCCTCGGTGTTAAATGTCCTGATTCCGATCACCACACTGCGGTTCTGTAAGAGCATGTCCGTGTTCTTAGAAAACACCCGCTGCAGGATTTAAGAGTAAAAGTTGTCAGGAATCCAACTTACCCTCTTGAATTGTCCAGAAAAAATTACATATATAATGTATATATAATATATTTTGTAAAATATATTATACAAACTCATAATATAATATATTTAGTGCATTATATTATTTTTAATATATTATACATATTATGTAACATTGTTTATACTTTATTCTATTTCATATTATATATAAATGTTATACAATGTATATACTATATATCATATTGTATTATTATATATAATATAACATATAATATTATATATTATAATATATTCTGTATAATAAATATACTGACAATAGTATATTTTCTATGTATGTGTACATTTATACACACACACATACATACATAGAGAATTATGAAGCAAATAGGAAAAAATGCAAACAATTGAGAAATCTAGATAAAAATATACAAAAATACTTTGCACTGTTTTGGCAACTTTTCTGTAAGATTGCAATTATATTAGAGTAAAAATTAAAAACACAATCCAAGGTGGGTTTAACATATGATAAAACTCAAGACCCTGTCTCAAAAAAAATTTTTTTTTACTTAAATTTTTTAAAATTAGAGACACAAATAAAAGTTCCTGTCTTACTTGCTATGAGAAAACAGGTGCGCCTGCTACTCCACAACATTTCGTTTAGAGGCTAGAGAAGGGTGGCCTCTTAAGGCCCTCAATGAGAGAGAGAAAAAGTATACATCATCGGATGCCACCATTGTCAACCCTCTCTGCTTGCAGAAGCAGGTACTAAAACGTCTTCACACAGCTCTACCTCTCTCTCCCCAGCTTTCACGGAGCGTGTCTTCATAGTTCAGACTTCGGCAATAAAAGCCCAAGACAATTCATCATAGATCGCTGAGAAAGTAGCATGGATATTGTCTGTTTCTCACTTAGCAATGCATTATCTTGAAGGAAAAATTAAGAAGACCTTGTTGAAATGTACTTTTTGGTGCAGGGGAGACAGGGTCTTGCTCTGTTGCCCAGGCTGGAGTGCAGTGACATCATCATAGCTCCCTGCAGCCTCAAACTCCTGGGCTCAAGTGATCCTCCTGCCTCAGCCTTCCAAGTAGCTGGGACTACAGGCATGCACCACCATGCCCTGCTAATTTTTCTATTTTTTGTAGAGATGGGGTCTTGCTATATTGCCCAGGCTGGTCTCGAACTACTGGCCTCAAGCGATCCTCCCGCCCCAGCCTCCCAGAGTGCTGGGATTACAGGCATGAGCCACCGCGCCCAGCCTGAAATGTACTTCTGATTCATGTGTTTAGCTCTGAATCTTCCTTTCATGATGTTATAAAAAGGATTAATTGTGTGATTACTTTGATGGAGAATTCATCTAAAATGCTGTCTTATCAGCATGAGGTGATTCAGTGAAATACTCAACGTACCACCCCTGCCACGTTGTTCATCCTCTGGGTCTTTGCTCCTGCCTCTTCCTCCCACCCGTGTGATGATTTTAAAACATATCCACAAACTCCCTTCCCTTGAGAAGGAGTCTGATTGGTGTCTGATTCTCTCCCCTTAAAAGTGGGCTAGACTTAGCGACTCTTCTAGCAAATAGAATGCTGCCAAAGTGATGCTGTGTGACTTCTGAGGGTGTTTGATAAGAGGTGATTCAGCTGCCACTTGGTTCTCTCTCAGGATGCTCCCTCTGGGAACCCAGCCGCCGTGCTGTGAGGAGGCTCAAGCCACACAGAGGTGTTCCGGGGAGCAGTCCCCGTTGAAGTCCTTCAAGATGACTTCAACTCCTGCCTCCCTCTGTCTTGAGCCACGTGAGAAACCCCCAGTGAGAACTGCCTAGTGGAGTCCACTCTCAGAACCATGATAATTAATAACAATAGCGCTAAATCTCCAGCCTCTAGTGCACAGCCCAGAACATAGTAGGTCCTAAACATGTAAAAAAAAAATGTGGCTAAATAAATAAATGAATGAATGAACAAATGAGGCAATGACATACACCAATACCTCAGGCTGTGCTAAGTGATATACATCTGTCGAGTCCCTTCAGGGAAAGGAAGACACATTGAGATCGTTTCTTAGAAATTAAACCACGGCATATTTTCCCAATGAACAGGCAGTTCCCCTCTTGCGGAACTGTGCGCTACGGTTAGTAATTACAGACACACACATTAAAGCCACAAGCTAGCAAGTGGCACTGTTCTGGTTACTATTGCAACGTCGCAGATGACCCCAAAATGCTCACGCTTAAAACAGTCATCATTTTCTTATATCTCGCGGATCCTGTACGGCAGGAAGGTGGCCGTTTGCAAGCCAAGAAGAGACACCTCAAAAGAAACCAGTGCCACCCATATCTTGCTCTGGGACATTCAGTCATTCAGTCTCCAGAACTGTGGGAAAGTAACTCTGTGTTTACGCTCCCCAGCCTGGGGTATTTCACCATGGCGTCCCGAGCACACTAATATATTTATTCTGTGTTTTTTTTGCCAGCTTCTCCATTTATATGTCGGATTCTCGAGTTAAAGGGTCTCTTTTGTTTACTTTGCTCCATGCTGTATCCCAGCTGCGGACACACAGTAGGCTCTTGGTAAATATTTATGAAATAAATGCCTCATCCTTGGCATTGCTATCTTGGGGTCTAATAATATTTTCTCTGTTTATCTGAATGTTTAACATATTTTTCCATTAAAAAAAATTTAAAGCACCCTAGGATGAAAGCCTCCCGCCCCTCCACACCAAGAGGTTTGGTGTGTCTGTAACTGTCCCCGTAGCCTCCCTGGCCCGCGCAGGTGGCCTGGCCGTGGCTCCGCATGGGCAGCAGCATTTAGGCAGCGCTGGAGCTGATGACACCCCGCGGTGTGCGCCCGGCGGGTGGCCCGAGATGGAGATGTGCCTGCGCATGGCGAGAGGACGTTCGCAGGCCTGGAGTCTGGCACGGGGACAGGCAGCGGGAGAACAGGCACCCAGATGGTGGAGGGACTGGGGAGGGGACAGTCGCCTGGCGTGGGGCCACACTCACCACCAAATTGTACCCCCCACTGTTTTTCTCCTCATGATTGCAACCCTGGAAGCCACAGGGGAAAAAAAATCAGAATGAAAGAAAAGAAAGTAGCAGAGACCCCAGAATATGCCAGCACCAGAGAATCTTAGGCAGGGTGGTGCTGTGGTTCCCATATGCTTCCTGGGGTTGTTTCTTTACTCATTCCACAAATTTTTTTTAAAACACAAACATCCTAAATATGTAAATGATATAGTAGGTTGGGCTGGAAACTGATGTATGCTGTGGGAAAAAAATAGAGCAAGCTCCCAGGGACTTAGGAGGGGGAGGCGTTGCTGACCTATAGCGTTGGCCCATTTCCCTGATGGTGATAGTGATGATGATGGTGATGATGGTAATGATGAGAAGGCCGACGTGGTTACGATCATGACAGGGGTGACGGGGTGATGATGTCAAATGATGATATCAATGATATTGATGATGGTGATATCAGTGGTGAAGATGATGATGATAATGACTGTACCAATGATGTTGGTGATGATGATGCTAATGATGACTGTTATGGATGGAATTTGTGTCCCCCCCCCCAATTCATATGTTAAAGTCCTAACCCCCAATATGCCTGCATTTGGAGATAGGGCCTTTGGGAGGTAATGAAGTTAGAATAAGGTCATAAGGGTAGGGCCTAATCCAATATGACTAGTGTCCTTGTAAGAAGGTAAGGAACACCAGGGACAGGCGTGCACAGAGAAAAGGCCATGCAAGGACACAGTGCAAAGGCAGCAGTCTGCAAGTCAAGGAGAGAGGCCTTAGGAGAAACCAAACTTGCCAAGACTTTGATCTTGAACTTCTAGCCTCCATAACTGTGAGAAAATAAATTTCTGTTATTTAAGCCACCCTGCACGGCACTTTGTTACAGCAGCCCTAATGCTATCGTGGCGATGGTGATGACGGTAGCCGTAGGAGATAAAGGAGGAAGCCCCTTTCACAAGGTGACACCTACCTACCCCAACACCTTGCACGTTGGAGTTTACAGAGAACTTTGAGGTGTATTTTCCCTCTCAAGCCTCACACAGACCCTTCATCCCCATTTTACAGATGAGAAAGCTAAGTTCAGGGAGGTTGAGCCACTTCCCCAAAGCAATGCAACTGTTTGGCAGTGGACTTGCCTGTTGAACCCAGGAATTCGGGTTTCAGAATTAACCCCTTGGCTATGTGGAGAGGCAAATGGGGAATAAAGGATTTTCACTAAAAACACTTAGCTTCCCTGCTATGCAAAACATTGCAAAAGGGACAAAGAAATGTCCCAAGGGTTGACTACAGTCCATCTGGCTAGAGTCTTCCATATCCCTGAATGGTCTTATTATGCCCAGTCCCAGGCGTGCCCTGGCAGCCTCGAAAGATGTTCAACATGCAACTTTCAGCTGCTGTCCCAGTACCAGACCTCAATCTGTCTAGTGAATTAATTTTTTAAATAAATCCTGTAATTGCCTTGTGGAAAGAACAATTATATTGTAGAAGGTTGCCATCTGTGGAGGGACATTAACACATAACAAAGCCTTTAGGTTGATAGACACCACGTGACCTTCAAATCATAGTTGAGTTTAGGATTCTGTGTTGGAAATATTAAGAGTTCTGATGTCACTGAAAAAATTCGGACTTTTCAACTCCATCATTTAAGCGTTTGATCTAATGCTTTTTGTGTGCAAGGAAATAAATTACTTTGGGTTGTGTGTATGTACGTTTTAAATGGTTGAATCTGTTCATTGACAAACATTTAAACTATGCCATGAAATCCTATCTGGAGGCCGGGTGCAGTGGCTCACACCTGTAATCCTAGCACTCTGAGACGCCAAGGTGGGAGGATCGCTTGAGCTCAGGAGTTCAAGACCAGCCTGAGCAAGAGCGAGACCCCCCATCTCTACTAGCCGGGCATGGTGGCACCTTTAGTTCCACCTATGTGGGAGGCTGAGGCAGGAGGATTGCTTGAGCCCAGGAGTTTGAGGTTGCTGTGAGCTAGGCTGACACCACGGCACTCCAGCCCGGGGAACAGAGTGAGACTCTTTCTCAACCGAAAAAAAAAAAAAAAGAAAGAAAACACAGGATACCCACGTCCACGGCACCATCACTCCCAATAAACAGAAGGTGGAATCACCTCCAATGTCCATGGGTGGATGAATGAATAAAGAAACTGTAGTATATTTGCAGCTGAATTTTTGAAGGAAAAAAAAAAAGCAAAATAAGAAAATATATAAGAAATAAAGAAAAAAATGTAGTATATCCATAAAATGGAATATTATTCAGCCTTAAAAAGGGAAGGAAAGTCTGACATGTGCTAGGACATAAATAATGTATGTGAATGATGATGAATGAATGAATGAATAATAAGAAGTGAATGAGTGATTTTTTATTTTTTATTTTTTTAGACAGTGTCTAACTCTGTCACCCAGGCTGGAGCGGTGTCCACCCTGGCTCACAGCAAGCTCCAACTCCTGGGCTCAAGCGATCCTCTTGCCTCAGCCTCCCCAGTAGCTGGGACTACAGGTGCCACCACATCTGGCTAATTCTTCTATTTTTAGCAGAGGCGGGTCTCACTCCCGCTCAGGCTACGAGTGATGAATATTGACCCTTATCGCCACCTGTCCTCTCAGCTCCCGCACCGTTGTTCCGCTTCACTTGTGCGCCCCCTGCCGGTAGGCGGCTCGCCCAGGCAGGGCACAAATCACACACGACCGCTGAGCCTACCTGAGCCTTCATTCTCGTTCCTGATTGGTTGCGAGTCCCTCGCGATGCCTTTTGGGGAAATGTAGTCTTTTAGGGGAAGCCCAGGCCTGCTTTCCCAGTCAGCAGCGGCACAGGTACAGCCTCAGGAAGTACGTCACCAAATTTCCCCGGGTCCCACAGCTATAGCGTGTGGCGTTGCATGACGGGACTTGTAGTCCTCGGATTGCCAATTTCCGCAGTCATCGGCTGCCATTGGAACGGCAATTCCCACCATGCAGCGCGCTCACAGTTCGCAGCAGTTGGCCCGCGGCCTTCTGGGAAATGTAGTCTTAAGCCCTCATAGTTCCTTCTTCGTTCTATAGACTGGGCCTCCGCAGAGGACTCCATTTCCCGGCGTGTTCCAACACGCCTACGTCGCCAGGTCGCGGCAGCCATTTTGTTCCGCCAGAGGCACCCCTAAGATGGCGGTGGGGGAGACGGTGAAGGTTGCTGCCCGCCCGGCCGGGCTCTGATCCGCTGTCTCTCCCCGTCTCCCGGCGGCCGGCCCATGGCCTGGCGGAGGCCCGGACCATGGACCTCCGCACCGCCGTGTACAATGCGGCCCGTGACGGCAAGCTGCAGCTGCTCCAGAAGCTGCTCAGCGGCCGGAGCCGGGAGGAGCTGGACGAGCTGACCGGCGAGGTGGCCGGCGGGGGGACGCCGCTGCTCATCGCCGCCCGCTACGGCCACCTGGACGTGGTGGAGTACCTGGTGGACCGGTGCGGCGCGAGCGTGGAGGCCGGCGGATCGGTGCACTTCGATGGCGAGACCATCGAGGGCGCGCCGCCGCTCTGGGCCGCCTCCGCCGCCGGCCACCTCGACGTGGTGCGGAGCCTGCTGCGCCGCGGGGCCTCGGTGAACCGCACCACGCGCACCAACTCCACGCCCCTGCGCGCCGCCTGCTTCGACGGCCACCTCGAGGTGGTGCGCTACCTGGTGGGCGAGCACCAGGCCGACCTGGAGGTGGCCAACCGGCACGGGCACACCTGCCTCATGATTTCCTGCTACAAGGGCCACCGTGAGATCGCCCGCTACCTGCTGGAGCAGGGCGCCCAGGTGAACCGGCGCAGTGCCAAGGGCAACACCGCCCTGCACGACTGCGCCGAGTCCGGCAGCCTGGAGATCCTGCAGCTGCTGCTGGGCTGCAACGCCCGCATGGAACGCGACGGCTACGGCATGACCCCGCTGCTGGCGGCCAGCGTGACGGGCCACACTAACATCGTGGAGTATCTCATCCAGGAGCAGCCAGGCCAGGAGCAGGCCGCTGGGGGAGAAGGTCCCTCCACCAGCCAGGGGTGTGTGCAGCCCCAGGGGGCTCGGTGCTGCAGCTCCTCCCCAGAGGAACCACCAAACGGTGAATCTTACGAAAGCTGCTGCCCCACCAGCCGAGAAGCTGCCGTGGAAGCCTTGGAATTGCTGGGAGCCACTTATGTGGATAAGAAGCGGGATCTGCTTGGGGCCCTTAAACACTGGAGACGGGCCATGGAGCTGCGCCACCAGGGGGGCGAGTACCTGCCCAAGCCAGAGCCCCAGCAGCTGGTCCTGGCCTATGACTACTCCAGGGAGGTGAACACCACAGAGGAATTGGAAGCGCTGATAACCGACCCGGATGAGATGCGCATGCAGGCCCTGCTGATCCGGGAGCGCATCCTCGGCCCCTCTCACCCAGACACTTCGTATTACATCCGGTACAGGGGCGCGGTGTATGCCGACTCGGGCAATTTCGAGCGCTGCATCCGCTTGTGGAAGTACGCCCTGGACATGCAGCAGAACAACCTGGAGCCCCTGAGCCCCATGACTGCCAGCAGTTTCCTCTCCTTTGCCGAACTCTTCTCTTACGTGCTGCAGGACCGGTCGGCCAAGGGCAGCCTGGGCACACAGATCGGCTTTGCAGACCTCATGGGGGTGCTCAGCAAAGGGGTCCGGGAAGTGGAACGAGCCCTGCAGATGCCCAAGGAACCTGGGGACTCGGCCCAGTTCACCAAGGCTCTGGCCATCATCCTGCACCTGCTGTACCTGTTGGAGAAAGTGGAGTGCACCCCTAGCCAGGAGCACATGAAGCACCAGACCGTCTACCGCCTGCTCAAGTGTGCTCCCCGGGGCAAGAACGGCTTCACCCCTCTGCACATGGCTGTGGACAAGGAGACCACGAACGTAGGCCGCTACCCGGTGGGCAGATTCCCCTCGCTGCACGTGGTCAAAGTGCTGCTCGACTGCGGGGCTGACCCAGACAGCAGGGACTTTGACAACAACACTCCACTGCACATAGCAGCCCAGAACAACTGCCCGGCAATCATGAACGCCCTGATCGAAGCAGGGGCCCACATGGACGCCACCAACGCCTTCAAGAAAACGGCCTACGAGCTGCTGGACGAGAAGCTGCTGGCCCGGAGCACCATGCAGCCCTTCAACTACGTGACCCTGCAGTGCCTTGCAGCCCGGGCCCTGGACAAGAACAAGATCCCCTACAAGGGCTTTATCCCAGAAGAGCTGGAGGCCTTCATTGAACTGCACTGACCCGCCCAGAGGGTTTGCACCCTGGGCGGAGGAGTCGGGAAGGTGTGTGGCGGGCGCCTGTTCTTGCCTTCTCTATGCAGGCCCACGTCAGGAGAAGGGCTCTTCCACCTCCCGCCCCCTTCACCTGCGGGCATAAGGGGGAAGGAGTTCGTGAGCTGTTGGTGCTAGAAGCCTTCAGGATCATGTGCTAGGAGGACTGTCTTTCTCTAGGAGCCCAGCCACCCGTCCCAAATTGGGAAAAGACCCAAGACCTTCCCTGAATCCTGTCTCCCTGGGTTTCGGAGGCCTTTGCCTTCTTACCTAGAGGCCGAGGGACTAAAGCCATTGCCTTCCTTCCCTGCCACAAACGCAGGAAGAAGTTGAGAACCGGTCTGCCTTCCCCCGCCTCTCATGTGGCCAGATGAATCCAGCTGCCAAATACAGTGTTTTTAGGACTGGGGTCTCCCAAGGTCGAGAGTTTGAAAGTCAGGAAGCAAGACCACCTCTCATTTCTTCCAGCACAGTCGCGCCCTGCTCCCGCGTCACCGCGGTCATGGGTGTACGGGCAGGGATCTGCCCCGGGCAGCCTGCCACTTGCATAGCTTTCAGTTGGTTTGGTGTTCTGTTTATTTAATAAGTGGGCAGGTTACAAGCGTTGCACAGAAGTTCTGAGATTTTACCGCCTTTTTTTTTTTTTTTTAAGAATTCATTTGTCAGACTCTCATATAAGTTAATTTCAAGCAGTGAGGATTTTGTGGTGCCTGAGTTAGCTGAGGCCACGGGAGGGAGTGAGCTTTATTGTATGAGGAATTTGGTGAGTGAGGGACACGCCATGGTAGTGGTCCCTAAAACACGGGTGGTCATACGTTTTTATAAAACTTCACTCTTCTGCCTTTTATAGGCCTCCCAACTTCCGTTGTTAGAAAGAGGACTGTTCTTCAGAACAAAGATCAGGTTAAGCGCCAAAGGAGTGACATCAAAGCCTGACCACGGTTTGCCGCCCAGCAGACACTGACACAGTTGGTTTGGGTCTGGGTTGCCGCAGTTCCAAGTTAAAACTGCAGGCCGCTCAGCCCCGCGGATCTCACACGGTCTCTCCTTTGGTCGTGGGCATGTCCACAAGTGGCCTGAGTCATTTTTTTTGGCTGCTCCATCGAGGACGTGAATCCAGGTCTTCACGATAAAGGCGCAAGTGGAGCACTGAGTCAGTAAATCGCTGGCTGAGACGGTGAGCGTCAACAACCACCTGCCGGTTGAGGTGTGTGCAAAGTCTCGGTTTCCCGTCACTCAGGGAGGTGCTAGAGGATCTGCCCCAGCTGGAGTTTTCTCAGGAACGAGGTTACGTAAGCCCTGGCAGGCAGGGCAGGGTCTTCATCTGTCTGGAGAGCAGCGAGTCACCAAAGGGAAGCAGCTCGGGCGGAGAGTGACGTTCAGGAGCGCGGCATCCTGTCTCCCCGCATCCCTCTCCCGTGGCGGCCACAGACAGGCCCTCGGGAGCAGCGGCAGTGGGCACCCCGCCATCCTGCCCCTTGAAGGACACTAGGCATCGTTTGCAGTGTTTGTTAGGAAATTATTTATTTACAAGACAAGGTTTCAACTTAGCCAAGGCAGGAAAGGCAGTTCCTGTCCCTTCCAAAGCACAGAACAAGGAAACGAGACCGTTTAAATTGTGAGTCTCTGCGCTGGCTTTTAAGTCATTAAAAAGAAGGTATTTGAAGAGAATCGCCTGCCCGGTCCTTGGTGTGAGGAGAGCGGGGGTCCAGGGTGGGAAAGCAGGAGTGTGGGAAATCCGTGGTACTGGCCCGGGTGAAAACAGAGCCGTGGGGCCACCCTGTGTAATTAGGGGAGTTTGGGGTAGGGTTGCCCTGGAAAAAAATGGATGTTGTGACCCTCCGTTAAGGCAGAGAAGGGTGCAGTCACCAGGAGGCTCCCTCACAAGAGGCTGGAGGAGGCACGACAGGGGTAGGGGGTGGGGGTGGCTGCGTTTTGGTCAAACTGAGCTTGGCTTCCAGCGAGCCCCGCTGATGGAGCCAGTGAGGTGCTGTCCCTTGAACTTGATGGGTGTCCTAGAGCCGCTTCAGGCTAAGAAGGAAAGTCCTACCCCTTTTCCTTTATCTTACCTCCTCGTGTAAACATCTTACATTTGAAAATTCGGGTTCCCTCCATATCAGGACAGTCAAATGCTGGCCAAAAAGCACCACCCCGTTGTAGCTGGTTTGGCGGGTTTCTGTGGAGCTCCCTTAAGGATAACGATTGAGCTGGTGACACCGGAGATGCAAATGTCTCCCCGGAGCTTTATTTCCTGTCACAGCAGGAAAAGGCCCCGCCCTGGGGCCGTCACACTTCCGGTAGCACGTGGGGTTGGGGGGTTCTTTCTCCATGTCCTGGTTTCGTACATCTGCCATTGGGCTTGGTTTGGGGACAGACGACTTACAGGTGGCACCTGTTGGGCTGTGGTGTGACTATGTCTGTGTTGTGTTGAAGGAGTGGATTTTAACCCGCAGGTGCTCGCAGAGCCGTCTCCTAGTGGACAGGTAACACCAGGGAGCATTTCTTGAGCCCTTACTGTGTGCGGGGCGCTGTTCCCCGTGCTTCCCTGTGCTGTCTCGTCTATACAGCAGCCTCTAAAGCAGATGTTATTATTCCTCTTTGGCAAGTGGGGGCAGCTGAGGCTGTTAGGAGAGGTTAAGACACTTGCCTGAGGACACAGAGCATGTGGAGGAAGAGCTGAGACCCGAACTCAGGGCTGTTAGGCCCACACCTTGTTCTGCCCGTCCATCCCAGGGGTTGGAGGAACACGAGATAGAAGCGCATCTGAGAAGGTGGACACCGGGGTCCCCTTTCCCCTGCTTTTTGGTGTTGCTCTGGCAAAAGCTTTCCCATTCCTGGGGCAGGTGGTCATCCTGCCTTAGCTCCCTTTTGGGTCTGTCAGAATTGCTGCTCCTGAGCCCAAGCAAATCGCTTTACAAGGAAATATTAGGGCTGAACACTTTCTTTAAAAGCTAAGACTTGAGAATTGTGACTTTAGCCTCCTTCTAATGAAGGTCATCTTAAAGCTCTGGCAAGCTTCAGGTGAGGTTTGATCCAGCAGATCAGATGGTTACTGATGACCTGGTTGGTTAGGTGCTCTCAGATTGCTGTAGGGGTGGGGGTGCTCCCCAAGATAGCAGCCAGCAGAATCAACCCCAGCAGGAGAAAAGAGCATCTTTTTCCCAGCCAAAATCCCAGGGCTCACTCTGATTGGACCAGCCTGGGTCACATGTCCTTCCCTCAGCCAATCACAGTAGCCCATGACTGGGACATGCCAATTGGCTTGCCCCGAGTCACCTTGGGTAGGATTGGGCCAGGTGCCCATCACCCCAGACGGTCAGTAGTCCAAGGGAAATATGGAGGTTGCCGGAAAATTGAATAAATGCTATAGAGGACAGCAAAAACGGGATCTGCAATAATAAAGTTAACTACCTGCAATTTATCAGTGAAGGAAAAAGCTCAGAGAGGTCAAGTGACCTGCCCAAGGCCACACAGTGAACAACCCGAGTCATTTGTAGATGAGCAGATAGGTCTAAGGAGGGGAAGGGGCTTGCCCAGGCTTACCCAGCCAGAGAACCGGGGTCAGGGCTTAAACCCAAGCCAGAGGGTATCAGAGTCAGGCAGCTCACCCCCACCACAGTGGAAGCTCCCCACCCCAACTCGCTGCCCTCCCCACCTGCTGCCCGTGTGTCTCCACAGAGCTGCAGTCAGGGCCTGAAGTTCTCTCATTCACTTACTCATCTGCTTGGGCAACACACTTCTCAGACCCTCAGGAGCCCTGTGGGGGTCCTGGTCTCTGCCGTGTCCTCAGCACCCAGGCCAGGGCCTGGCCCATGCCAGGTGCCCTGTGCATATGTGTTGAGGGTGTGAATGAATGAGTGAGTGAATGAATGAATGCCTCTCGCCTCTGGGGAATCACATCCTCTGACTACTTGGGGCAGTGGCTGGGGACATAAGCAGGCCCCGATGGCTTTGCCAGACCCAGGGCCACCACCCCTATGAAATTCCAGGACTGTTATCCGAGCAGCGTGGACAGGGAGGGAACGTCCCCGCTCAAGGTTAAAGATAGCACAGCTGGGAGTCACATCACAGGCCGAAAAGGCGAGATGACTAGCCCAGGGACATTAGATCCGTGTCCCAGGAGAGAGGTTGGGTGGGGGTAGGGGTTCCTGCAGGGAGACTCAGTCAGGACTGGAAAAACAAGAGGGTGGTTCCACCGCGCGGTGACCAAAACATGTGTTAGGCAAGACACGGCGCAAATGTGCCAGCACCACCCCTGGCAGAGGGCGGGAAGAATGTTCCCCACGGGCCCCAGCTCCTGTGTCTCTGGGTTGCAGAAGAGACGTCGACCCCCAGCACTGAGGAGGACATTCGAGGTGCCCCTGCCCCGTGCCCTAATGTCCTTTAGTAAAGCCTGCCTTTAAAGGTCTGTCAATTTAATAGACACTAATTATTAATTAGTGTTAATGGTACTAAATATTGATTTATCATTTGTATTTATTAATTATTTAATGTCTGTTAAAGCAATGGTCTTGATCCAATGTCACCTCATCCATGAGGCCTTCCCGGATTAACCAAAGTGCAGTCTCAGGCACCCTCCATCACAGCCCCCTGTGTATTTCTTTAGCCCTTTTTTTTTTTTTAGAGACAGGGTGTCACTCTGGAGATGCCAAGCAGGAGTGCAGTGGCATCATCACAGCTCACTGCAGCCTCCAACTCCTGGGCTTAAGGGATCCTCCCACCTCAGCTTCCTGAGTAGCTGGGACTACAGGCATACGCCACCACACCCAGCTAATTTTTATATATTTTTTTATAAGAGATGAGGTTTTGCTATGTTGCCCAGGCTGGTCTCAAACTCCTGACCTCAAGTAATCCTCCTGCCTCAGCCTCCCAGAGTGCTGGGATTGCAGGCGTGAGCCCCAGTGCCCGGCCATTACGTTGTGTTTTAGATTTGCTCCCTTGTCGGTCCATTGTCCTGTCCCCTTCCTTAGAACATCAACTACACAAGTTTATCCCCTGCTGGGTCCCAGCCACCTGGAACAGGGCCTGACCCAGTCTCGCTCACTAGGCGTTTGTTGAATGAATAAATGAACTCGCTCACAGGGCTCATTTAAAGACGTTTCACCTGAAGAGCTAGAAAAATACTGTAAGTGCAAAGTAAACCCAAAATAAGCAGAGGCGAAGAAAAAATAGAGTGGAAGTCAATCAAATATAAACGGGCAAAGGATTGGGGGGGGAATCAATGAAACCAAAAGCCGGTTCTTTACAAAGTTTAATAAAATTGAATAACATCTGGGGATGGAGGCTCAGGCTTGTAATCCCAGCACTTAGGGGGGCCAAGGCTGGAGGATCACTTGAGGCCGGGAGTTTGAGGCCAGCCTGGCCAGCATAACAAGACCCCATCTCTAAAAAGAAACTATGTTGAGGAAATACAGTGCAGACGTCGTGAGGACGGTCCGCTGTAGCCACAGTTTGCGGATCAGCAGATAGTGCCGGAGAAGTAGCCCCGTTTGACTAACGAGGACTCCAGAGAGGGATGGGGACCGGCTGAGAGCCCCCAGCAGCAAGTGAGGGAGGGGGCGGGGCCCAGGCACCACGCAGAGAGGGAAAAGGGACTTCTGGGTGGGAGCTGGCACGGAGCCTGGTGAGAGGTTTGGGGACCCCAGGGGAGCCGCAGGGAAGAGAGGAGATTGGGCCAGGCTCACTTGAGAGGTCCCAGGCAGCTCCTTTTCTTGGGAAGAGAAAAGGTTTTTTAACTTCCCTTGGAAATTGGAAACCGTGGCCACCTCCCAGGGCTATAATAAGGTCACAGCCACTGAACAGGTTAAAAATAAAAGATCCCCGCCCAGGAGCACTGGGGGATGGCACTTGTGAGCCCAGGCAAGCCCCAGGGTTGGGGAGATTGGGGGCGGGGTGCGGAGTAGGACCTACTGTGTGGCCTCAGGCAGGCGCCTCCCCTCTCCGGGCTCCAGTCCCGGCCTGCAAACCCCAGCCTTAGGCAATGATTTTGGAAGCCCCTGCACCTGCACGACCCCAGGGGTTAAGCTCTGCCTTCAGGACTGGGCACTTCGGGGGTCCCCACCTCTCCAGGCTCGGAAAGAGGGACCAGCTCTCGGCCCAGCCCGGGCAGCGGGAGGCTGGCATTGCTGTCCAATGGCGCCCCCTGGTGACACTGTCTGCATGTCGCATCCTCAGTGCCCGCGGGTGGCCCTCCAGAAGATTCACAGTTCAGACACAGCACCACCCAGTTCTGCCCAGGTCAAGTGTCCAGCCACACATGTGCTGTGTGACGATGGGCAAAACATTACCCCCTCTGGGCCCAGAGAGCAGGAGGACATTTAACAGTCACAGAAAGACATCATTCCAAGCAAGGGGGGCACAGCTGCCCGGCCTGGTCTGGCTGTGGGCAAACTGACCTCCAAAACGAAATCGTCTGCTATTTGTTCACATTTCACAGTTTTTAAAGGAAGAGAATTTTTTTGAATTTTTTTCTTCTTATTTTTCTTCAAGGCTATTGGGCTCAGAGGGAACACGCGACTTCCCGGAAACCTGCGGCCCAGTGGGGCTGGCAGTAGCCGCCAGGGGGCGCTGGGGTAGCGAGAATCGTGGCTGAGCCCCTAACCCTGGGGGTTGGTGGTCCTTCTCCTGGGCCTTTGCTCATGCTGTGCCCACCTCCCAGAACGCTGTTTCCAGCCCAGGGCTACTTTCAATTTATGCGGCAGGTCTCGGTTTACTTCCTCCTTCTGGAAGATTCCTTCAATCTTCCCAGACTGGTCCAGGGTCTCCTTTGGGTTCCCGAGGCCCCCGGCTATTCCCCAGTAAAGTCCAGATCACCCCGTAACTACCTGATCATGTCTCTCTACAACAACAGACTGTGAGCCCTGAGAAAACAAAACAGGTCACCATGGAGGTGACCACTTAGTGACGACCAGCACAGAGCCCACATGCAGCAGGTGCTCAATAAATGCTGGCTGGATAAATGGATGGGTGCACCAACATCCTCCCCACTCAATGGCCAGTGAGCTCCACCGGGGCAGGGAACAGCTGTGTGTCCCCAGCACCCAACACAGGCCCGCACACAACAAGTGCTCAATAATTGTTCATCAAAAAACTTAATTTACTGAGCACATACTGTGTGCTATGCCCAGTGTGGGCCCGGTCCTGAAAACACTTTAGTGACCAAGACATTTCCATCCCCTGCCCTCTCTGGGTGGGCAGCTCGTGGTGGGGAAACCACAGATTAAGAAATAAAATGAACAAGGATATATCAAACAATTTTAAAACAGAGGGAAAAAATAAAAAATATAAAAACGGAGGGAATGAATGGTTAACAGCCTCCGTATGGGCTAGAATTTAGCAGAGAACCCCCAGCCTCCTTCTCCTGCCCCTGCAGGCTACTTTTTTGGCTGTGTGACATTAGATAAGTGACTTCACCTCTCTGGGCCTTATTTCTTCATCTGTAAGTTGGGCAGAATGATAGTCTTCCGGCCCAGAGCCCAGATGCCCCCCAGTGAGTAGACCCTCAGGTCCTGGGGGCTCTCAAAATGATTGTCCTTTGCAGATCTGCTGGGGGGACATGGGGACAGCCAACATCGCTCAACTGGAGTAGTATAGTCACGACTGGCCTGGTCCCCCACCATCCTGCCCTCACCCCTGCCTTAAAGTCTGTCCTCCCTGTAGCAGCCACCAGAGGGCGCCTGTGAGCACCTGAGTCAGGGTACATCCCTCTGCCCACAGCCCTCCATGGCTCCCACCTCCCTCGGAGTAAAAATCGAAGTCCTCCCTGAAGCCCACCAGGTCCTGCCCAGCTTGCCTAGTCCCCTCCCCACCCTCCCTTCCTCTGTCTCTCCCTCTTCTCAGGATGCTCCAGGCACATGGGGCCTCCTCGCTGTGCTTCCAACACGCCAGGTGCATCCTGCACAGGCTGTGCCCATTACCCAAATCATTCCTACCCCCACCCCGAGCGCTTCCCAGGACCGACTCCTTCTCTTCCTCCAGGTCTCAGCCCCGGCTCCCCTGGCTGAAGTTCTCCCTCCTGGGACACCCCCGATCACCTTGACCTGTTTATTCCCTCTGGAGTCTCTTCACTTTCAGAAATTATTTCACTTCCTTCTTTGATGGCTTGTTTACTATTTCCGCCCCGCCGCCCCCCCCCCCCCCCCAGAAATGACAGCAAGTGACTGCTCACTTCCATCTTCTTCCTCACTGCTTCACAGTGCCTGGGACAGATCCTGGCAGCACACAGTAGGCGCTCAATAAATGCTGGTCAAATGAACAAGTGGCCAGTTCACGGTCTGTTTCGGTCAGAAACCCTCTATCCAGACAACCCCACCTTGCCCCGGAATCTAATCTCAGAACTCGCCCCTCCAGGTTTCACTTCACGGCCACGCGGCTGCCACCAGGGCCAGAGCTCTGACAAAGTCTGAGTCAGTGACTAAAATAGCAAGTGGTGCATGACTGCCAGGGTGACTCACACCAGACCTGCCCTTCCACGTGGCCCAGTCATGCACGGAGGGACCAGAAACATCAAGGTTCAAATCAGCTGTCAGGCGGGAGGGGGCCTGCAGCTCCCAGCCTCAGTGGGTCCCATTTCGCCCTTCTGGGACCCTCTTCCCTTCCCTCCCTTGAGACTTTAGCTTCTTCAACTGTGATCTCAACACTTTTGATCTGTGTGATTCCAGGGGCCAAAATTTACCTCTTTGGGCCTCATTTTCCCCACCTCTAAAATGGGTCCATTATATAATAGAAGCTTCTACCTCAAGGGGTCGTTTTGAGGATTCAACTGTGTTTATGTGCTAAAAGCCTGAAGAATCGATAAATGCTAAGTGCTCAACAAATACTAACTCTATTCTTGTTCTCAAAGGGTCTGTCACTCTGTCCCTTCAGTGCAGGGCACACACACTTAACACACACTGCACCTGTGCACCTGGTGTACGATGTGCCTGTGTTTACATGTGACTGCACAGGATCTGTTGATGATCTTGAAACAATGGCCTCCACAAACCAACTTCTCAGTTGAGAAAACAGAGGCTCAGAGAGGGGAAAACACTTTCCCAAGTTCACACAGTGGGATCTGAGCCCACCGTTGGTGGGGGCATCCAGGCAGACCCCCAAAGCAAATAGAAGGAGAAGGGCGGCAGCTCAAACTGCTAAATGTCCCCCAACGCCTCTTCTCCCTGCCTTCTCTCCTATTAGCACCACGACTTTTCCGCAAGACACGTGGCCAACCAAAAGACTACATTTCCCAGCTTCCCCTGCAGCAGGCGCTGGGTCATGTGACTACACCCTGCTCAACGAGACGGCAGCAGATATGCATAACTTCCGGCTCGCTCTTCCTCCTTCCGGTTCCCCCTTTGAGGCAACCGGAGCCACCTGTTTCTTAAGTATCCAGGCAGAGGTCGCCCCGAGAGCAGGGGTGCTGCAAGAGTGTTCAATAAATATTTATTATAATTAAAAGACCCTACAAACATCTCCCACCACCAAGAGCCCCCCCACCCAGAGATGGACTAAAAATGTAAACAGTGTCCCCTTTCGGCCACCCAGAAGGCCAGAAAGCCCTCAAAGCCCATTTCGCTCTGTTTCCTGAGAAATGAAGGGCGCCGGGGCAGTGTCCTGAGCGCAGCAGGTGACCCGGCCTTCCACTGTCCCCTGGGAGTGAGGCAGACGCATGGAGGTGGGGGGGATCCTCAAGGTCCTGCCTAAAGCCAGCACCAGGCCCAAGTATGTTCCCCTGACCTGGACGCGGGTCACTCGGCCTCCTGAGTCTTGTCCTCAGGCGCCTGGGCCCCTCGCTGGTTCCACATGTGGTTGTTGTGTCCCAGTTGCACCATCTGAGCGTGGTGGATGATGAGGGGCTGCAGTCCCGGGCTCGGAGGGGGCGCAGGGGACGCCGTGGGGAAGGCCGGTGAAGGTGGCTGCGGGAAGGCCACTGGCGGGGTGCCCGCCTGCCACGGGTGCAGCAGGGGCGGTGGCTGCGGGCAGCCCAGCCAGGTGGGGAAGGGTGGTGGGGCTCCCTGGGGCACCTGCCCCCCGGCAAAGGGTCCCGGAGCCCTAAAGGGCATCCCAGTCCCCAATGACATGTGGCTCCCAAAAGCCACCTGGAGCTGCTCCATCTGCGCCTGCCAGGCCAAGTAGCTCTGGAGGTAGGTGGAATACGCGGTGTTCAGGGCCGCGGCCTGCACCCGCTCACCCTCCAGGTGTTGGCTCTGCTCTCGCAGGGCCCGGGCGTCCTGTTCCTTCTTCCAGCTGGCCTTGCGGAGCCGAAGCTTCTGGAGCTTGAAGGTGTTGGCTACCTTCCTGGCGAAGACCGGGGAGTGCTCCTCCAGCCACACCAGGCCGGCGAGCAGGCTGGCCGTGTCCGAGCGCAGCTGGGCTGGGGAGCTCTCCAGGGGCAGGAAGGGGACCACGCAGTCCTGCCACCCGTGTCGCGTGAAGCTGCTCATCAGGGCTTGGCACACCTGGTGCAGGCTCAGGCGACAGTCAAAGCTGGGGGTGAGCAGTAGGATGACGAAGGCCGAGTGGTCTATGGCGTCCTGCAGGCAGCGCAGCTCCCCACGCCCGGGCACCTGGAAGTCCTCGCAGAAGGTGGCCCCGTCGGACACGCCAAGGGCCTCCAGCTTCTCCCGGACCCGCAGGGCGACGTGCTCGTCTGCCTTGGCGTGGAGGACCACAAAGTTATAGAACTTCTGCTCCGATGACACCTCGGGGGAGGAAGCCCCTGGGGACGAGGCCAGGTAGGTCGAACAAGGTGACGGTGGAGAAGGAGGAGGGGGGAGCGGCGTTTGGGGAGGGGGCGTTTCCGGGATGGAGGGAGCAGGTGGGCATGGCTTGATACCCGGGCACATGGTGTCTTCTTGAGAAAGCTGGAGTGGCATCGGGTCTTTGACAGGGCAGGGCTTTCCGACAGGCTCCGGGATGGGCGAGGAGACAGACCCAGGGGCTGTAGACACCTCAGTGCACTCCACCGGGTAGTGGGTTTTGGCTTCCAGAACTTTCGGGGTGTCAGGGAGGCCAGCAGGGCCTAGATCCGGGGCTGCCTCTGGAAGCTCCGGGGAGCCAGCAATCTCCCCTGACGGAGGCCAGCTCATCTCCTCAGGCTCCTGGCAGCCGCTGGGGACAGGCTCGGGCACCGGGCTGGCCCGGGGGCCATCACTGAGCTTGCTGGGCCCGCGGGGGCTGTGGCGCAGGCTGAGGAGGGGCACGGTGGGCGACTGGCTGATTTCCAAGTTGCTGGCCAGCGAGGCTGGGCTGGTGGATCTCAGCGAGCACCCTCGGCTCCAGCCCGACAGGTCGTCGATGGGGCGAGGAAGGCTGCGGGTCCCAGAGGGTGAAGTGGAGGACGCTGGAAGGCAGCCCAGGTCAGAGCGGAGGGTCTGGAAGCCCCTCAGGTCCCCGACAACGTCCCACCCACACCGGTCCTGGGCCTCCACTTGGAGCTCCCCCAGCCGGCAGTCATCCCTGGAGCTGAGGTCACGGAGGGCTGCCTGGTAGGCCATGTCCCGCAGCGAGGCTGGGCACAGCTTCTCCTCGGCCAGCAGATGGTACAGGCGGGCGACGGCCCAGGACACGTCAGGAGGGTCCTCGGGGGCCTTAGTGCCGTCCACGCTGTCGACGCCGGCCCACTGGCGGGACACCAGCCGGGCCACCACATCTGCCTTCAGCGCCTCCAGAGAGATCCTGGCCTCCGTGTCCTGGCCCAGGGTCAGGAGCACCATGGCGTGTAGGAGGCTGGCCCCCTGGCAGCCAGTGCGCAGGGTCTTTAGTTTGTGCTTCAGATGCAAGAGCTTGTCCTGGCCTGCTGTGCCTAGAACGTCGAACACGCCAGGGAGTGACGGGCCCGTGTGGGCCATGAGCACAGGTGAGCGTGGCCTCGGGCAGCAGCAGAAGATCGGGGTGGCGGAGGCATGTTCTACACTGCCTGCCTTCTGCACGCCCCGTGTCCCCTACCCATTCACTGTGCCAGGTTCTGTGGCGATTGCCGGGGCAGATCTGCAGGAAACAGGAGAGGGATGCATGGTTATCCTCAGGCTGGTCTCGAACTCCTGACCTCAAGTGATCCTCCTGCCTCAGCCTCCCAAAGTGCTGGGACTACAGGCGTGAGCCACTGTGCTCGGCCGGCTCTCTCTCTTTTTATCGCTCTGCCAGGGACAAGCTATGTTGTGAGCAGCTCTCCGAGAGGCCCATGTGGCAAGGAGCCGAGTCCTCCCGCCTGCAGCCATCCAAAGGAGTCACCAAGAAGCGGCTCCTCCAGCCCCAGTCAAACCTTCAGATGAGGCAGCCCTGGCCGAGCCCCTGACTGCAACCTCTCGGGAGACCTTGAGCCACAATGACCCAGCTACAAAGCACCTCCTAAATCCCCAGTCCACAGAAACTACGAGATAATAACTGTTTGTTGTTTCCAGCCACGAAGTCCTGGGGCAACTTGTCACGCAGCAATGGCTGACTGATACAGCTAATGTTATTACTACGATTAGCAAACCATGCCCAGGTGCCGGCTCTCCGCCCCACATGGCTGTCATGCCGTTTAGAAGCTATTTTCGGCCGGGCGCGGTGGCTCACACTTGTAATCCTAGCACTCTGGGAGGCCAAGGCGGGTGGATTGTTTGAAGTCAGGAGTTCAAGACCAGCCTGAGCAAGAGCGAGACCCTGTCTCTACTAAAAACAAATAGAAGGAAATTAGCTGGACCACTAAAAATATATAGAAAAATTAGCCAGGCATGGTGGTGCATGCCTGCAGTCCCAGCTACTCGGGAGGCTGAGGCAGGAGGATTGCTTAAGCCCAGGAGTTTGAGGTTGCTGTGAGCTAGGCTGACACCACAGCACTCTAGCCCAGGCAACAGAGTGAGACTCTGTCTCAAAAAAAAAAAAAAAGAGAGAAGCTATTTTTCTCTTGTCAGTGTGGCCTTCATCACACCGTTCAAGTCTCAGGCACAATGGCACCACCAGGGAGGACCTCTGCAACCACCCCGTTCCCAATCCCAGTCTGTTTCTTCGTGTCACCCTCTTCCCCCCACCAGAAGCTGTCACTAGAGGAGCTGTGCTGTGTGTTCAACCTTTTGCATTTATTATGCTATGAATACCTTCCTCCCCATCCGCCTGGGAGCCTCAGAGGGTGACAGCTGAGTATTGCTGGGCGGCTGAACCACAGAGCAGCTACCTAATGAGTGCTTATTGGAAGAATGAATGAATGAGGCTGGTACTCCATGTTGTGGATGAGAAAACTGAGGCCAAGAGAGAAGGGCTTTCCCAAGGGCACATGGGAAAGGCACTCGGGTATTCCAATTCCAGTCCTTTAAGTCACCAGGGCCCTGGGGCATGTCCCCATATTCAGATCTGGGGAAAAACACAGTCCATGCTATGGAGCCATGAACACCTTGTCTGCCCCTCAGCCTGGCTGCGCTGAGACCCACTGCCTGTCCCAGCCTATGCCCACGACCCAGTGGCCTAGATCAGCAGCTCTCAGCCGGGGACAAGTCCATGAGACATTAGCGATGTCCAGAGACATTTGTGGTTGTCACACTAGGTGGGTGCTCCTACCAATGAGTGAGCAGAGACCAGGGACACTACTCCACACCCTACAATGCGCAGAATGGCCCCCGCCCCAGGAAATGACCCGGCCCAAAATAACACTAGCGGGAAAGTTGAGAGAGCCTGGTCTAGACAAGAGTTGCTGACTCACAGATGAACCCCCTTTTCTGATAAGTCACAGACCTCATTGTATAAATGATTCAGGATTTTTTTTTTTGCAAAGGTCATTTTGAGCAGGTCCCCAGGGCAGCCCCGGGGCCAAAGTCCAGAAAGGTCAGAGCGCAGGCAGGGGTGGGAGGGAGTGGCCACCAGTGGCAAGGAGCACAGGCGGGAGTGGGACAGACAGACAGAGGGGGCGCTGGGTGGGGGCGGATGCCAGGGGCAGCAGCTATCTGGCTATTTCAAAATATGGAAGCGGCCTACGTGTTGAAATGCTGACGGGGCGAGAAAACCAGCAGAAACAGAAAAAAAAAAAATGGAGCTGACTTCCTAGTAGAGGGAAGACACAATCGATTAAATGACAGTAAAGTTCATAGTTTCTCAGCTGGTATCAACGTCACAGAGAGATGTAAAGCAGCCATGAGGCCAAGACTACTAAGTATAAGGGGCAGGTGTTTGCACAAGCCACCATGCCTGGCTAATTGTTAAATTTTCTTTTTTAGAGATGGGGTCTTGCTGTGTTGCCCAGGCTGGTCTCGAACTCCTGGCCTCAAGCGATCCTCCTGCCTCGGCCTCCAAAAGTGCTGGGATTACAGGTGTGAGCCACCAAGTCGGGCCAATTCAAATATGTTTAAGAGACCGTGTGAGCTTAAAGAGAAAAGTTTGTAAACCAAAGTGCAATCTGTGGCGTGAAAACTCTAAACATATTTGCTGTATAATAAATAAGTGAAGTGTGTAATAGAGAGGGTGTGATATGTACATAGCATTCATTCATTCATTTAGAATGTCATTTTCTGGGGTGGGCATGGTGGCTCACACCTGTAATCCTACCACTCTGGGAGGCTGAGGAGGGAAGATTGCTTGAGGCCAGGAGTTCAAGACCAGACAGAGCAAGAGCAAGACCCCGGTCTCTACTGAAAATAGAAAAATTAGCTGGGTGTGGTGGCTGCACCTGTAGTCCCAGCTACTTGGGAGGCTGAGGCAGGAGGATCACTTGAGCCCGGGAGTTCAAGGCTGCAGTGAGCTATGATGACACCACAGCACTCCAGCCTGGGTGACAGAGCAAGACCCTGTCTCAAAAAAAAAAAAAAGAAGAAGAAGAAGTAATTTTCTTAGCATCTGCCAGATACTAGGCACCATTGGATGTACCAGGACAGAGAGAAGAAAAAACAGGAAGAGACTTCCTTCTCGGAGCTGAGTCTATTGAGTATGTTTATTATATAAAATATGTAAGTGTCATATATATTATATATGACAATATAGTGAGTATATATATGTTTATAAACATACACACACACACCCTCTTACTTCAGGTCCTGCTATATCCCATATTGTCCTCCCCATTGCTCTTCAAACTCACCAGGCAGTCCTGCCCCAGGACCTTTGCACTGGCTGTTCGCTCTGCCTAGAACACAGTTACCCCCCTGGAGTCCCTATGGCTCACTCCCTACCCCCCTTCAGATTTTTGGTCAAGCCTGCCCAGATCCCACTGTACACAACTGCCTATGACAGAGGCCACAAAATCTGGCCCACTGTTTTTGTAAATAAAGTTTTATTGGAACACAGTCACACTTGCTCATTCCCACACTGTCTATGGCCTGCTCTCGCGCCACAGTGGCAAGGCTGAGTCGTTGCAACAGAGACCGTGTGGCCTACAAAGAGGAGAATGTTCAGTATCTGGCCCTTTTTAGGAACAGTTATGAAATGGCATGTGGTTTTTTTTTTTCCCATTCCACAGAGGGACGAACGTGACCAAGTTCACATAGCTAGTGATTGACAGATAGAGCAACAATTTGGTGCCAGTGTTTATAACCATAAGACCAAGTGCCTTATCATTGGTATGGGGACATCAGTGGCTGTTACGGGTTGAACTGTGTCCCTCCCCAAAATCATATCTTGAAATCCTAACTTCCAGGACCTCAGAATGTGACTTTATTTGGAGATAGGGTCTTTTTGTTTGTTTGGTTTTGGTTTTTTGTTTTTGCTGCCGAAAGTATCTAAATACACAATCTGCACAGTTCCTGTGCAGCACTGACATTTTATACATTCTCCTGGATAAATAAAGCTTTTAAAAACATTCCAGATTTTGAGAGTTTAATAATTATATTCACCCGTTAACACATACATGCCACCAAATGTTCAGAATGTTTTTAACCTAGGCATATATTTTCGATGACTCACTCTCGAGTTAACTAGATGCATTTCCCCTAAATATGTCTAATTTAAGTAACAATAAAACTGAAGTAGGGCCAGGCGGGCTGGCTCAGGCCTGTAATCCCAGCACTTTGGGAGGCTGAGGTGGGAGGATCACTGGAGCCCAGGAGTTCAAGACCAGCCTGGGTAACATAGCAAGACCTGATCTCTACTAAAAATAGAAACAATTAGCTGGGTGTGGTGCCTATAGTCCCACCTACTTGGGAGGCTGATGCAGGAGGATTGCTTGAGCCCAGGAATTTGAGGCTGCAGTGAGCTATTTTAATATGATGATGCCACTGCACTCCAGCCTGGGTGACAGAATGAAATCCTGTCTGCAAAACAAAAAACAAAAAACAAAAAACCACACAACTTTATTTCTTTAATAGAACCACATTTCGGCCGGGCGCGGTGGCTCACGCCTGTAATCCTAGCACTCTGGGAGGCCGAGGAGGATCGCTGAAGGTCAGGAGTTGGAGACCAGCCTGAGCAAGAGCGAGACCCCCCCATCTCTACTAAAATAGGAAGAAATTATCTGGCCAACTAAAATATATATAGAAAAAATTAGCCGGGCATGGTGGCGCATGCCTGTAGTCTCAGCTACTCGGGAGGCTGAGGCAGTAGGATCGCTTGAGCCCAGGAGTTTGAGGTTGCTGTGAGCTAGGCTGACGCCACGGCACTCACTCTAGCCTGGGCAACAAAGCAAGACTCTGTCTCAAAAAAAAAAAAAAAAAAAAATAGAACCACATTTCACTTTGTTGAAAATTTAACATACAAACTGACATCCAGTAAAATACATACCAGATTCCAAAGAATTAGTACCAAAAAAAGCTATGGAAGATGCCTCTTTCATCATGTTTTCTATTGACTACATGTTGCATATGTTGGGTTAAATAAAATGTATTATTAAAATTAATTTCACTCATTTCATTTTTCTTTTGTTAATGTGGCTACTGGAAAATGTTTAATTACATAGGTGCTTCATATATTTCCATTGGACGGTTGGTGCAGTTTTAGACATTTCCACAACATGCCAGTAATGTTGGGGCTGTCGCCATTTTTGACACAAGGAAACAGAGGCACAGAGAGGTTAAGTAAGTTGCCCAGGGTCACACAGCACACCAGCGGTACAGCTGGATTGGAACCCAGGCTGTCTGGCTGTAGAACCCACTGAGCCTATGGGCTCCCTTTCATATTTCAAGGTTTAACACAGACTCCAGCCTATGTGGACCTGGTTATGTGGCCTGAGAAACAGCCTTACCTGGTTTTAATTGAACTAACCCTCATGAAACAGGCATATGTCCCCAGTGTTCTCTTTAGAGAAGTAGAGGATGAAAGACATCTTTCATAATGTAGGCACACATGAGCAATAAGAAAAAGGCACAATTATTGGGCCGGGTGCGGTGGCTCACATCTGTAAACCTAGCACTCTGGGAGGCTGAGGCGGGAGGATCACTGGAGGTCAGGAGTTCCAGACCAGCCTGAGCAAGAGCAAGACCCCATCTCTACTAAAAATAGAAAAAATTAGCTGGGCATGGTGGTGAGCGCCTGTAGTCCCAGCTACTCAGGAGGCTGAGGCAGTAGGATCGCTTGAGCCCAGGAGTTTGAGGTTGCTGTGAGCTAGGCTGAAGCCACGGCACTCTAGTCTGGGCAACAGAATGAGACTCTGTCTCAAAAAAAAAAAAAAAAAATTAAAAGAAAAGAAAAGAAAAAGGCACAGTGCCTAGCTTCTATCTCTGAAGTGAGCTCAGCACATAGTGGGATAAAAACAAAAACGATCTTATATTCAGATGGGACCACAAGTCAGCCAAAACTTTTGGAAATGATCAAGACAACTACTTGAAATATGGTCCAATATCCTTCTCAACAGCAGTGATCCTTGAATCAACTGTTCCTCCCACCTCTAATGGCTCCTGGGAACAGCTGTGTATACAACTTACAAAGAAAAAACAAACACGTGTTGGCATGTGCCCTCTGATTTTTTTTTTTTTTTTTTTTTTTTTTTGCGACAGAGTCTAGCTCTGTTGCCCGGGCTAGAGTGCCATGGCGTCAGCCTCGCTCACAGCAACCTCACACTCCTGGGCTCAAGCAATCCTTCTGCCTCAGCCTCCCGAGTAGCTAGGACTGCAGGCATGCGCCACCACGGCCGGCTAATGTTTTCTATAAATATTTTTAGTTGTCCAGCTAATTTCTTTCTATTTTTAGTAGAGACGGGGTCTCGCTCTTGCTCAGGCTGGTCTCGAACTCCTGACCTCGAGCGATCCTCCCTCCTCGGCCTCCCAGAGTGCTAGGATTACAGGTGTGAGCCACCACGCCCGGCCTTGCCCTCCGATTTTTAACTGATCAAAGGGCAGAAGTGATAAAGTATGGAGAAGGGTAGTGCCTGGGACAGGGCACGAGCAAGATTGGGCATCATGCTGTGTTCACTCTGAAAACATTCCCCAAGTTCAACGCTTAAGTGTTCAGCCCTTTTCTGTAGAGAGAAATTTTGTTGACAGGTTCTCTGTCAATAAAAGGTTAAAAGGAAAAAAAGTTCAGAGACTCCTGGGCAACCGTGCTGGCAGCAATCTAAGAATCAAATTATTTTGAATTAGTTGCCAACAGTGAACAAGGGACATTTTGTGCAAAACTCTGGCATTCCAGATCCACCTGGAAAATCAACAATTGGGCTGAGCTGGGTCCACATTCCCAAGGCCTGGGAGAGAAGTGTGGCTGCCTCGCCTCAGAGCTACGGGCTCCCCTGTCCACCCACTGCCCACCTCGAATGAGTCATCTCCAGGAAGAGAGAGACAAATAGGTAGAAGCATGCCTTTGGGATTCAAATCTCAGCACTGCCACTTCCAGGCTGTGCACTTCAGGGCCTCAGTCTCCTCATCTGTAAAATGGGTATGGCAGGAAGTGGTACCAGCTAGGGCTATTGTGAGGTTGAATGAGTTCATCCATAGAGGAGTCTTAAAGCAGTGCCCAGGACACTGCTTTAGTGTCAGTGGGGCACCCACTGACATGCTTGTCTGCTGCCTGTTCCCTGCAGGGACCAGAGTTGGACATTACCCCACAGTAAGGACATAGGAGAGTTTTGTGCAAAAGGAGACAGAGCCAGCCGGACTCAGAATCAGCCAGACAGGACCACACCCACCTGCATTCCTGGCCAATATCTCAAGTCACACGATCTTTCTTCTCACTTTCTCCTCGCAACAGCCCGAACTCAATCCCAACCCAGTGATTGCCTGGCTCTGCCCGGGAACCACCCACCCCTCTGGAGCCCCGGCGTTCGCTCGGTTCCACGGCCACAGCCTCCAGGACAAAGTCCACACCCCGCCCTGAACAGTGAGTGGGTGGTGGAGCAAAAACACCCACAGTGGCCGGGCGTGGTGGCTCACGCCTGTAATCCCAGCACTTTAGGAGGCTGAGGCAAGAGGATCACTTGGAGGCCAGGAGTTCGAGACCAGCCCGAGCAAGAGTGAGACTCCCCCATCTCTACAAAAAATAGAAAAATTACCTGGGCACACTGGTAGCGTACACCTGTAGTTCCAGCTACTCGGGAGGCTGAGGCAGGAGGATCGCTTGAGCCCAGGAGTTTGAGGCTGCACTGAGCTATGATCGCACCATTGCACTCTAGCCTGGGCAACAGAGCGAGACCCTGTCTCTAAAAAAAAAATATGCACAGGGATGGGGGTCCCGGCTCTGCCACCTGCCAGCTCGTATGGTTTCTTTCCTAGCCTCAGTTTCCCTGTTTGTAACACCCACGAGCAAGGCACTTAGGACGGATGTGGGTCTGCCATGGAGAACAGCCCCCCGCAAGGCGCAGTTGTCCAATGTGACACATTGTCCAATGTGACAATACAATAACAGTGACATGATTAATATTGGCACAATGTATTTTCCTCTTTTTTAATTTTTTAACCACATCTGGAACATACCCTTTCTGTCCTCTCCTACTCTCCCCCTACACTCTTGAACAGTCTCTTCATGCATTGAACCTGCATTTATTGAGCACCTACTAGGTACAAGAACTGCTCTAGGTGCTACTGCAGACCAATCAAGACGGGCAAAGCTGCCCTACGGAGCTACCAGTCCAGCACGCGGAAACCAACAGTGAGGGAGGAAATAACCCAAGGTCAGGTCAGAAGAATGAGCAGTGCTGGGAAGGCCAGGCCCTTGGAGACAGTGACAGGGGGGATGACGGTGGTGAAGGGAGGCCAGGGGGCAGAAGGTGACACTGACCTGAGACCCGAAGGAGTGGAGGGAGCAAGTCAGGCGGAGATCTGGGGGCAGAGAACTTCAGGAAGCCAAAGCTACCTGTGCAAAGGCCCTGGGGCAGGACCATGCCTGGCTTGTTAGAGAAAGAGCCTGTGTGGCTGGAGCAGAGTGAGGAGGGGAGGGATCTGGGGTGTTGGGGAAAATCTGGGGAGCTGGGGAGAAATCTGGGGTGTCATGGAGGAATCTTGGGTGCTGGGGAAAAATGTGGGGTGCTGGGGAGGCACCTGGGGTGTTGAGGAGGGATTCAGGGTGTTGGGGAGAAATCTGGGGTGTCCGGAGGAAAACAGGGCGTCAGAGAGAAATCTGGGGTGCTGGGGAGGAATCCGGGGAGTGGGGGACTATATGGGCTACCAGGGAGGGGAGCTAGAGGTTGAGGGGCCCCCAACAACGCGGCGCCAGGACCCCAGGAGCCCCGGAAGCCAGGCCAGGTGGCCTGGAACCCTAGCTGCCCCGACACCCGGTCCCCTCCCGGCGCGCCCGCGCCCCTTCCCCACCTACCTGGAGCCGGGGAGCGCTCGGCCGGGGCTCCGGGGCTCGTGCGGGACGTCCTGGCGACCGCGCCAGCGGAGACCAGCGCGCGGAGGACGCCCGGCCGCTGCAGCCCCGCAGGCGGCACCGCCCCTTCCGTCCCGGGCCGGCACAAAGAGACGTGAGGTCACGGTTTCACAGCCCTGCCCAGCTCGGGCAGGGAAAGTCCCCGCGGCGCCCCGCACCCATCTGCCACCTCCAGCAAGTGCGCCCACCTGCCACGCGCACGGAGGGCCGCTGCGGGCGACAACAGGAGGCACAAACCTCTGCCCTCAGGGGGCCCACGGTCTCGCAGGCGCCCCCAGGAAAAACTAATCACAATTTTAAAATCAGAGCATCTCAGTGAGTGAGGCGTACGTGCTTTCCGGGATACACAGTAGCGTTTCCACCACCAGAAGGGGTCTCGCTGTGTTGCCCAGGCTGGTCTCAAACTCCGGGGCTCAAGCGATCCTCTCACCTCGCCCTCCCGAAGCGCTGGGATCACAGGCGTGAGCCACCAAACACGAGGTTTATAAATTCTCGGGGCTCCAAACCTTTTGGGGGTCTCGGACTCAGGGCAGACATCCACAGGGCACCGTTAGACAAGGTGCCAGGGATCCCCGATACTTTTTAGAGGCCCACAAAAATGTTTTCACTTCTTTGGAAATCAGGAGTAAAATAGAATGAATATAACCCAATTTGGATTATGTTTTTCTTTATACCAATGC
>CM052442.1:108097184-108126929 GCA_028533085.1 Varecia variegata | reverse complement strand
AAAAAAAAAAACACAATCCTGGCCAGGCGTGGCTCACGCCTGTAATCCTAGCACTCTGGGAGGCCAAGAAGGGAGGATTGCTCAAGGTCAGGAGTTAAAGACCAGCCTGAGCAAGAGTGAGACCCTGTCTCTACTAAAAATAGAAAGAAATTATCTGGCCAACTAAAAATATATATAGAAAAAATTAGCTGGGCATGGTGGCGCATGCCTGTAGTCTCAGCTACTCGGGAGGCTGAGGCAGTAGGATCGCTTGAGCCCAGGCGTTTGAGGTGGCTGTGAGCTAGGCTGACGCCACGGCACTCACTCTAGCCCGGACAACAGAGTGAGACTCTGTCTCAAAAAAAAAAAAAAAAAAAAAAAAACAATCCAGTATGATAGAGCTAAGTGAGCGGGGTAGAAAACAAGTATCAGGCCCAGCTGGGGACTACTGTAGAGGGTGATGCGTGCAGAGTTCCATTATACCCTTTATACTTGGCTGATGATTAAAATGATTACAAATTCCCATGATGGGAAAGTTTTTAAGTCACTGAACCTAGTAAAGTGAAATGTTCCTATTAAATGGTATCACCGCGGCCCTAACCCAAGTGCTATCATTGTGCCCAGTAGAAGGAGTGGTTTAACCTAAAAACCATCTAGCAGCCCCTGCCCTTGCTGGTAGGAAAAAATCATCAAAAATTAAAAGGTACCTACTCAACCTCTGACCCAACTGCACTCCAAGGAATGCAGCCTATCGCCGCACTCAATCATGCGCACAAAGACGTATGTAACCAGGGTGTTCACCGCAACCTTGAACTTACTGGGGGAGAAAAAAAAGCCAGGAACAACCAAAAGGCCCAGCAATATTAAATAAACCGGTAAATCAGGTGATGGAGGCTGCAGTGAGCTACAATGACACCAGCACTCCAGCCCGGACAACAGACCAAGACCCTGTCTCAAGAAAATAAGTCGGTAGGTAAATAAATTATGATGCATCCAAACAAGAGGTCTATTAAGCCACCACAAGAACAAAGCAGCTATGGCACTGACGTGGGACCATCACAGAGCTACTAAATGAAAAGTTCAGGGCAAAGAAAGGCACGAACACGGCATGTTCTTATCTGTAATAAAAACATAGGGAACGTGCACAAATACGTCCGAACACCTGTGGAAGGAGGCAGGTTACTGCTTCGGGGGCACTGAGTGCCAAGGCTGGGGGGACATTTGCTCCTTGCTTTTTGGACGTTTGGGATTCCGTACCACAGGCATTGTGTAAAAGCTAAATACATACGGACACAGTTGGACAATGAAGTATGTCACTTTGTTTTGAAACTTTAGGATAAAATCTCACCACACCCACTGTTTCTACCCACTTTCTACCTTCTTGAGCCATAGTTCAGGGGTTATTTTTCAGGGTGTCAAATGCCACCCAGAAGCATGACAGAGCAGGAACTAAATACCAACAAGCTTGGCAAGTGGCTCAGAGACAGAGATTTCAGGGACAGAAACCAGACCGCAGGGGCACAACAAGGACCGTGTAAGCCTCACACCAAGAGGGACCCCCCCCCCCAGCTGCAGGGGAGAACAGAGCATGTGCGGGGCCTGGCGGCCAGACCCGGGGGAGGGAAAGGAAGTGAGACGTCGCTCTGCCTTCCTGGGGAGGCAGCCGCGGCCCTCACCGTCCGGTCTCAGCCTGGCGGGGAAGAGCTCCCAGGCCTCTGCGGCAACCCCCGGTGCACGCAGGACGGACGGACAGAGACGGAAATATGAAGATTTACGAGGCAGGATCCCAGACACGGCAGAGGGGACACAAGGCACACACGGGGAGGCGGCGGCACAGCACCTTGAAGACAGGCACGACCTCTCTTGTCACGCCCCAGGACACCGTGGACAGAGGGGATGGATCACTAGTGACAAGTGAACTCTGCCCTCTGATCTGCCGGGGCCACGGCTGAGGATTCGCCGCAGAGCAGCACTTTGGAGGTCAGTGCGGCTGTCACAGTGATACCAAGGTGTCTGTCACTGCCCATTTTCACTCTCGTGGTCTCACAAGGGACAAGAATATTCGGAGGCTGCATGAGCAGGATGGCAGCACCATGCTGTCGCCTAAAGGAAGATGCACACGTGTGTTCTTGTGCTCTAAACATTTCTCAGCTTTCAATCTCCAACACACTAACATCTGACAGACGGAATCCACTTAGACAAAAGCTCTTCAGAATCCTCGATCACTTCAGAGGCCAGAGAGGGGTCCTGAGATGAAACAGTTTGAGAACACAACCCCTGATCTAGAAAAACTCTCCCGACACAGTGCACTGGGGGACCTGTTCCAACACATTCCACAGCAAGGCTGTTCCTAACAGTAAAACCTGAACACACCAATGGAAGCTGGATCTCAGCACAGGGTCTGGCTGACAAACTGCAGCCATGGTGCGACAATTCTGGCCTGCATTTGTTTTTATGAAATTTTATTGGGACACAACCACGCCCATCCACTTACAGATTGTCTATGGCTGCTTTGGGGCCACAACAGCGGAGTTGAGAAGCCCCCAACAGACTGGCCCACAAAGCCACAAAACTTACTACGGGACCCTCTACAGCAAGTCAGCTGATGCCAGGCTCAGAGGATGTGTCCTTCGGCTGGGAGTGCACCGGGGGAAGGCTGGCCAAGGTGAGTGGGGGTGCTGGTGGTGGGGACCCCACTTTTGTGCCACCTGAGGGACAAGCCTCTGGTCTCTGCAAGGGGGCTGTCCAGTGAGGACATCTGGTGCAGCACCGTGACAAGTGGCCCTTGCAAGGCCATTCCTGTACCACCATTTCAACTGATGTATCAGCCTGACTTTAACGCAGCCTCTGCAACAGGCCTGGCCAATGTAGCTATTTTCCTAATGATCTATTAAGTTAGTAGTTCTTAATGGCTGACTCTGCCCCCTAAGGACACTGGGACACTGGAGACAGTTGTCACAGCTTGAAGGAGTTCCTGGCATAGAGTAGGTGGAGGCAGGGACACTGCTCAGCACCTGCAGTGCCCAGGACAGCCCTGCTCCAGAGAACGATCCGGCCTCAAACATCCAGCCTCAAACATCCACAGAGCAGAAGGGGAGACCCCCTGAGCTAGTTTATTTGTTGCACTTTTACCGTGAGCCAGGGGTGGGCTCAGCCTTCTGAGTCCCCGGCCTCACTGAATTCCCACCACGGTGCAACGTGGCAGGGCCACAATTAGCCCCATTTGAAAAACAAGCACTGGAGAGCTAGTGTGTCGCCAGCCAGAGACGCGGAAAGGAAAGTGCAGAACATCTTGACCTGAGCGTGCTAAAGGTGCCTCAAAACACAGCTATTGTTATTTTTATGAACAGTCAGAAAAGAATAAAAGCTGCAGATGCTTTTCCCCTGCCCAGGCTGGGCCTGCCAAAGTCCCCGCCGCCACTGGGTTCCCCGCATTTCCGACAATCAAGTGACATAACCGCCACCTTATTCAGCCCAGATGCAATATCCCGAAGGCAGGCCTGACTTTGCTCTGCCTCGTGGTCTCAATCCACCTCGCTGCAGACCTTGGGCCATTTTCTTTCCCCTCTTTAAAGAAACAAGGATTGTGAACACTCTGGAACATTCTGTAAAGACAAAAGCCCACTTGCACCCCCTGGAAAATGGAGTTGCTTTCTATCGCGATCAGCCTGGTGAGCATGCAGACTTCACATGCTGTGAGGTGCCGCCCTGTGCCTGTCCCCATCCCCCACCCCCGTGTGTGGCCAGGCCACTTCCTAACCGTGCGACTGGGGAAATGGCGTCACCTCGCTAAGGCCCAGAAAACAGAAACAACTGCACGTTCCTTACGCAGCTGCCGCGTGGGGAATGGCCTCGGGGGGAGGACGGGGAACATAAGGGACAGTTATAAAGATCTTTTCATAACTACCAAAGCTGCACTGTGAGAAGAGCTCAGTCTCGGGAACCAAAATCCTGGGTTCAAATCCCAGCTCCCCTCCCAGTCGGGTGAGTGTCCCATTGCTGACCTCCTGTCAATCAAAAGCACGATGTGCCTGACATAAGCCTTCCTGTCATTACCACACTGTGAACTTACAGACAAGTACTTTTGTATGGATTAAATATTATGTTACAAGTGAAAGGACACAGGGGTTTGGGTTATATATGTAGACATTTGTCAAAATTCTCCAGATGGTCTGCTTAACAGCTATGTGTTTTACCATATACAAATTTTTAACTTAAAAAAAAAAAAACAGAACCACAAATACTGAACTCTAGTCAACAATGCACGTGCTGATGTAGTTATACATGACATGGATGGGCGTCCGTCTGCAACGAACTTTGCAATGCATCCCAAGAAACTGGGATTGGTGGATGAATGAAAGATAGATCCATGTGACAAACCTAATACCGCAAAATGTCAACGGTAAAGTCTAAATAGGCGGTGTGTTTAGGTGTTTCAAGGCTCTTTCAACTTCCCTGCATGTTTGAAATACAAAAATTAAAATGCTAACTCAAGTGCCTGGCATGCAGTGGGCACCCGATAATATTCCCTCCCGTGAACATGAGAGGGTGAGAGTCCAGCCCACCTGTGAGCTGTGCCATGAACTTAGCAGGTACATGCAGGTTTTCAGAAACTGTGTGAAAGGAAGGCTGAACAAAGAGTGGCAAAGTCAAGATCAGTCTGGAAGCCACCGTTGGAGAGAGAGGGAGAAAGACCCAGTGGAGGTCCGCTGAGATCGCAGCCCTGCCTCTGCTGCACACACCCACGGCGGCCCCGGCAAGTCCCCATGTCCTGCAGATCTGCTTCTCCCGGAACAGGGCGGGTTAACTCGGATTCTTAAGACTCAAGTCATCGGTCTTTTCCAGGAAGGAGACTAAGGAAGGTCTCCCAGGGCTCCAAGAGCCTGAGAAATTAATCATCAGGTCTCATCTCGAGTCAACAGGCGGGATCCTTCCTCCCAGCCCCCAAAAAACCTGGCCAAGCCCAGAGCATTTGTTTTTCAATCTAGACACCAGATGGCAGCAGTACCCAGTTCAAGATTCGACAACAACAAAGTCGGGCACACGCAGCCCAACTGCCGACTTTTAATCCAGTTCCAGGAGTCTCTGTGGCCCTGTCCCCACAGTCCAACCAACTCCAGCAGACGGGAGCCACACTTTTGATCTTAACCATCTTAGCCCGCTGGGAAATCCCACTCCCAGGACATCCCACTGTCCCCCAACGATGCCAACAACAGTAGAACCCCCCAGGTGCCAATGGAGAACACATCCCAAATGCGCACAGCTGCGAAAGCCCAGGTGGCCATTTTAAACGCTACGAGGGGCTGAGAAGGAGGCAAGCGAGCAGACCCTCTCCGAGACCACATTTCCTCCCCGCATCACGGGCAGCCACAGGAGAGCAGGCCCAGAGTGTCAGGAATTCCCAATTTGCAAACACCATCTCCAGACTGTATTCACAGCTAATCCAAATTTCTACAAAACAGACTCCGACGTTTAAGGAGCACAGGCTGTGGGCCATCAGTGTGCGTTTTAAAGAAAAACCGGCCCTCCCTGTCCTATCTGCGTGATGATCCAAACTAGGCCCTTCTGCGAAATTCCTCAGCCCTCTGTCCGCCACCTCCAACTTCTTTCTCTAGAAATTGGTTTTTTTTGGGGGGGCTTTAAAAAAAATAAAAAGTTTAAAAGCCCAGACGCTACAGATTTTCAAGTGCCAGCTGCCTGCCCCGGGGTGTCGATCTGCAGGTCCCGCCTTTGTTCCTTCCTCTCGCAGGCATCTGAGGTTTCTGTGGACTTCTCCTTCCGGGACACGTGAAGCCGGATGGACGAGGGGGGGGGAGGAGAATGTTTCTGCTGGTGGCTGCTGCCCAGGCGCAGTGCCTGGACCAGGCAAGAACAAAGGTTCGGGGCGGGCAGGCAGCCTGCAGGGCGGGTTTACCTGCTTGCCCCTGTAGAACAGCCTCTGCAGGCCCGGCTCCACGTGGAACAGCTCCTGGATCTTCCTGCGCAGTTCTTCCACCTTGGTCAGCCTGGACAGCCAGTTCACCGTGCGGGTCATTGTCCCGTCCATGGTCCGCACCTGGATCCACATGGTGCCGATGCTGTGGGAAGAGACAGCGGGAGCCCAAGTTCAGTTGTGCCTGGGCCGCCAGGCCATGCCACCCCACAGTGGGGTCTGGTTGCTTTTGTCCGGTCTGTGGACAGCAGGAAACTCCCAGAACACCCTTTCAGCCTCCTGGTCCCCCATATACTGCCAGGCCCTGCCCAGGGCCAGGCAGAGTCAATTAAAGACTTAATGCATTAATGACTAGCAAGTGTTGAGGACTGAAGGGGACAGGAACCGAGGGGGAGCAAAAGGGACTCAGACCACGCAGTGCAACCAACCCACCCCCCTTTCACAGAGGAAAACACCAGCGACCAGAGGAGGAAGGAGGCCTCGCCTGAGGTTGCACAGCCACCCTGGGAGTGGCCAAGTTGCTTCGTTCATTCATTCATTCATTCATTCCTCGGATTCATATTGACGGAAGACGGAATCCCAAAAGTCCGGCGCCTGCCGGAACTTAAGAAGTCCCAGGAGAACCCAACCAAGTGCGACTGAGTGGAAAGACGCCACCCGAGACCCGCGAGCCCCGGGACCCCTCGGTACCCACGGGGACCCCCCCCTCCCCACCGCCCCCCCGCGCGCGTGCGTGACTGGGCCCGCCCCGCGGTGGCCATGGCAACCGGCCGCCCCGTCCCGGCTACCCCCGCGCGGGCGCGCCGATCGACTCACCTCGGGCCCCCACCCTCGGGCGGCTAGCGATTCCCGGACCCCCGACCCCCGGCCCCGGGGTACCTCCCGCACTCGCACCAGCCCGCGCGGGTCGCGGCCAGCCAGCCCACGCCCACCCCCACCGCTGGGACCGGCCGAGGGGCCCCCCCCCCCGCTCGCCAAGTCCCGCCCCCTTCACTTAAGCCGTCTCTTATTGGCTCCGCCACGGCCTACCGCCCCGCCCCGCTCGCTCCCCATTGGCCAAGACGCGCCCGGGGAACTCAGGGCGCGCGAAATCGGGCTCGGGCGCGACAATTGAATCGCGGGGCGCCCCGCGCGCAGGCGCGGAGCCTGACATCCTCCCCCGCGGCTTGCCAGGCCCTCCCCCAACCAGCCCTCCCGACCCCCGTGGGGCTCCTGGGGACGTCGCGGTTGCCGCGGCTACAGCCGCGGTGCCCGGGCCGGGGGGCGACCCCCAAGGGCCGGCGGTGGGAGACGCCCCGGGTCCCGGGCGCGTGTGGGGGGCAGGCGTGCGCCGGTGCCCTGCAGCGCGTCCCGGGCCCGCTCGGGGAAGTTTGGCCGAGTCCCCGCACCCGAGGCACCCGGTCCCGGCTGGCAGCCGGCCCGGCCCGCCGCTCACCTCTCCGGCCGCCGCGATCCGCTCGCCTGCCTGCGCGCCTGGCCCGGCCGGGGGTGGCGTCAGAGCCGCGTTCGTGGCTCGGACCCCGCGCGGATGCGGTGGGAGCCGAGCGCCGGGTCGGCTGTGCTGCCCGCCGCGCTGCCAGCTGCTCTGATTTCTTTCCCGCGAAAACTCGGCATTTGGGAGTTGCGGGGCCGCGGGAGGCCGGCCCGGGGGCGGGCGTCTGACTCCTGATTGGCCCGCGCAGTGGCGGGAAGAGAGAAAGGGGGTGGGGGACGCCCCCGCCTCTGTCCACCCGTCCTCCGCCCCGCGGGCCGGGGCCCCGCCCAGCCCTGTGCGCTCTGCCGGGCGCGCCCAGCCTGCAGGGGGGCTGCGTGGCAGGACCTAGGTCCCCCAACGTGTGTGCCCCCTAGGCGCCCTGGGAACCTCCAGGCTAGGCTAGAGACCCCCTGAGCTCTTAAGTCTGCCCGCAGCCCCCCCTCTCCACGGGCACGCACTGACCACTTAGGCTAAGAAGGCCGGAATCAATGTCTCAATACTGCGAGAGAATGTGGGGGTGCCCCTACCAGACCACCTGCACCTCCATGGCTGGCCTGATTCCCCCAAGCCCCACTGCCTAGCTTCAGGGCCCGCCAGCGCTCCCCACCCTACCCACCCGCGGGGCTTGTTTGCTGGTTTTTCCCGCCTCGTTTTCCCGCCTTCTCCGAGCTGTCCAGAGCTGTCCAGGCGGGCAGGGCTGCCCTGCCCCCTCCACTCTGTCTGTTCCACTTTGGCCAGTCTTGGCGGGCACACAAGTGACCCGTGCTGAGCACCTACAAAGCAGCTGGACAGGGTGCTCAGAGCCGGGGGCGCCCAACAGAGAGCAAAGCAGACCCGGTTGGTGGTCTCCTGGAGGGTAAATGCTTATCTGGGGGATCCAGGCAAGAAATGAATAAATACGGCAAGTAATTTCAGATAATTCCTGGTAGGAGAGTCAATGAAGGCTGAACAGTGACCAGCGGCCACGTGGGGGGCGGGGAGAGAAGATATTCTGGTTAGGGTGAATGTAGTGGGCCTCTCAAAAAAGATGACATTTGAGCTGAGATGGGAGATGACACTGCAAGGACATTGGGGTCTAGGAGGGACGGGCAAGCTCAAAGGCCGGAAACAGCGTAGAGAGGTGTCCGGGGAGCCGGAAGGGGCTGGTACGGCCAGGGCAGACGGAGCAAGGGAGGGAGGAGGGGATGAGGTCAGAGGGGTGACATGTAATACCTTGAAGGCCACCAGGAGGACTTTGGCCTTTCTCTCCAGAGCTGTAAGCAGAAAAGCGTGGAGTTCCCAGTAGATTTTTACAAGGCTTCTGTAGCACTCTGCTCTATGTGGTCACTGCTGCTTCTGCTATTTCCTGATGGGGTAGACAGAATCGTGAAACACCCACCCCCAAAGATGTCCTTGCCCTAATCCCCGGAATCTATGATTATAGTACCTTACACAGCTAAAGGAAATGAGGAAATTATCCCGGGTGGCCCAGGTGGGCCCAATGTTACAAGAGTCCTAATAAGTGGAAGAGGGAGACAGGAAGGTGTGACAACAGCTGCAGGGGTTAGAATGAGCAGGTCAAGAAGGCAGGAATGAGGGCAGCCTCTAGAGGTTACAAAAGGCCAGGAACGGATTCTCTCCTAGAACGACATCCTGATTTTTTTTTAGCTCCTAAGACTCATTTGAGACTTCTGACCTCCAGAACTGTAAGATAAAAAAATGAGTTTTATTTCAAGCCACTGAGTTTGTGGTCTTTTGTTACAGCAGCCACAGATAACTGACACATTCTGTTCCATGAAGTTCAGGTGTTGCTGTTAACTGTTTGCAACTTCAGGCCCTAGTCAAGGGTACTGAACACAGTTCTGGACTTTCAGCCGTCAGCCATGGAGCAATAATGCCACAGGTGTAGGCAGGAATGAGGCAAGCCCACCTGAGTCTGTGAAGTGGCTGGGTTCTTCCAAAGTTAAGAGCACCTGCCACAGGGACTTGACCTATTTCTATAAGTGCACATTGTCCGTTTGTGCCTGCTGTTGCAAAGGTCAGCGTGGCCGAAAGAGGGAATGCATTCTTCGTGTACACTTGGTTCGGGCCACTGCCCAGGCACCTTGGACAGTTAAGTAACACAGTTAAGTAACAGAGAAAGAAATGTCTAGCTTTCCCTGCAGAAAAGACCTTGAGAAGCTATTGATTCAGGCCTCGGATTCCCTAAGCCATCTTGAGAAAGTCAAAAATGTTTCAAATTTGCTCAGGTTAATAATTTCAAAACATGAATAAGAAACTACTCCAGGCATGTCAGTAAAAAGCTCACAAATCAGTTAGGAAGACAAGATGTTTGATGCCCACAAAAGCTATCACATAAAATAAAGTAAGACACAGCAAGGTCAATGAATGAGGCCTGTCAATCTGGAGAATGGGTACTTTCTTGAACCTTCAATAGCCCTTCCTCTTAGGCACCAGCTCATGTGCAAATCAGGCACCCAGAATAACAGCTAGGGTGCAAAGGGCCTGGGTTTTCCTTTTGCAAAATGGTATACTCTTGTACTCTTAGAAGTCATTAAGTCATTGAACAAACTTTTATTGTCTGAGCCAGACATTGTGGTCAATTGTTATAGTAGCCATAGGAAACCGGGTCAGGCAGACATTGGTGGGCAAAAAACTCACTGAGACAAAGTCTTACTGTGGAGGGACTTCCAATGGGGGAGACACAGGCTTATATAAAGAGAAATGTCAATCACACAGGGAGATGGTGCTTTCTGACAGTGTCACTGTTCAGATTGAGCACACAATGCTCTGAGCATCTTCAATATACATCAGATTTCGTGTCTTTTCCACATCTATTGTGTATTTTTTCTAATACACACTGATAGAAATGTAGAACCATTAAAATGAAAATGATTGTGTAGAACCCCAAACCAATGTGCAAACCTGAGAGGTGCATGTACCAGTTTGGGGAACCATCTGATAGGACAGAAAATACTCTGGTCTCATTCTCTGGATCTCTTATTCAACATCTGTTAATGGAGCAGATAATACCCGGTTTCCTATGGCTACTACAATTGACCACAATGTCTGGCTCAGACAATAAAAGTTAGTTGAATGACTTAATGGCTTCTGAGAGTGTATCATTTTGCAAAGGGGAAAAGGTGTAAACCCCTGGAATGATAACAGGCATTCCCTATGTGTCAGGAATATTGGAGTCTTGTTGTTTGTTTGTTGTGTTTTGTCATTTCCTATAAAAAAAAGTGGTGGCTGGGCATGATGGCTCACACCTGTAATCCCAGCACTTTGGGAGCTGAGATGGGAGGATCACCTGAGCCCAGGAGTTTGAGACCAGCCTGGGCAACGTAGCAAGACTCCATCTCTACAAAAAATAGGAAAATTACCCGTGCATGACGGCACACACCTGTAATCCCAGCTACTCGAGAGGCTGAGGCAGGAGGATCCCTTGAGCCCAGGAGTTCGAGGCTGCAGTGAGCTGTGATGGTGCCACTGCACTCCAGCCTGGGTGACAGAACGACCCTGTAGATAAAACAAGAAAGAAAAAATAAAAATAAGATTAACCAAAAATTAAAATGGCCAGGCTACCATTTCAAAAACCAGTGAGAACTATGAGATTCCCAAACTACTACCTGCCCCACAACTACCCCAAACAACAGTCTTGTCTCCCCTCCTAGCCACGGGGTCCCCCTTCCCGGAACTCTGGGTAGAGTGATGTCATAGATATGATTACATCACTACAGCCAAGGAACTGGGAATCTCAGGGCATGGAGGAGGGGGAAGGATGTTTCTCTACCTCCCCAACCCCCCATGTCTGTGGTGAAGTCAATTGAAATAGTGCTGCCCAAGGATATGGTGTACCTGGCTGGCTCCAGCATAAAAGGGCAGGTGATTCTAACCCTGAACAGCACCCTGGTGGACCCCATAGTGAAAGTGGAGCTCGTGGGAAGGGGTTACGTCGAGTGGAACGAAGAGACCGGGGCATCCCGTGATTATAGCAGAGACGTGATTTGCAACAACAAGGCAGACTACGTGCATAAGACAAAGACATTCCCAGTGCAGGGTAAGGACCAGGTCGGCAGACAGTCCTAGACATAACAGGGGCCAGAAAGTAAACACATCTGATAGTCAATCAACAAACCTCCAAGGATATCAGAAATAGCAGCCCAGTTCCTTCCTAGGAGGGAAACCATAGAGAATGATGACCATCAGATGCATATAACACGAAAATAACAAGACACAAGGAGTTGACCAGACCCCAGACATTCAAAATGAAGGTTCAAAGTGCTCTCCTTGGAAAATGCTATACTTAATCCAACAAATGCCTTTGGGGGGCCCATAAGAAACCTTTCTTGTTATTTTACAGTTATTGATAAATCTCCCTTTGGCTGCGAAACCCAAGGACACAAAATCAGGAGTCCTGGGGTCACAGGGAAAGACAGTGGGGGCAGAAGCGTGAGAGAGACCTTCTGAGGAAGGCTAACTAGTCGCCAGGCCCCACCCGTTGAGATCTGAAGTCTGAGCAAACAGGGAGTCCAAGCTGCCAGGGAACGAGATGTCCTTTCCAAAATGTGTTTGTGGGGATGTTTCCGGGTGTCCTGCAGTCAAGCAGAACACGTGACCAGCACTTGGCTAAACAACATTTAATTTTAGATGGTTAAAATTTTAGATAGGGTAGTCAGGGAAGGTCTCTCCAAATAGGTGACAACTGAGCACCTATTTGATCTGAGGGATAGCCTGGACTCCGGCCATGCAGATATCCTGGGACAAAGGGCAATGTGTCAGATGTCAATACTTGGCTTTGATGTCACCTCTCTATGTCTCCCTTAACCCATCTATAAAATGGGTATAGGAAGAGGGCCTACCTCATACAATTGTTGTAAGGACTTAATGATTTAACGGCATGTAGAGGGCTTAGAATAGTGCCAGACATACAGTAGGAGCTTGAAAATTGTCAGTTCTTCCAATTACTTCCAAAACACTCCCCTCTGGGGACAAGCCCCAGCATTAGATATCCACCTTTTCACTTTCCAAGTGATTGAACTTCCCCTCTTTTTAAAAAGCATCAGAGTGGCAGGGTGTGGTGGCACACGCCTATAATCTCGGTACTTTGGGAGGCCGAAGTGGGAGGATCGCTTGCGGCCAGGAGTTCCAGGCTGCAGTGACCTATGATGACACCACTGCACCACTGCACTCCAGCCTGGGGCAACAGAGGGACACCCTGTCTCAAAAAAAAAAAAAAATAGCATTTGCTTGAAGCCTACAATGAGTCCATTCATTTATTTAACCAACACTTATTGAGCACCTACTGTATGCAAACACTAGTGCTGGGTGCTGGAGATGCAGCACAGACAGGGTCCCCGCTGTCCTTGGGGTTTTCATCTGCTGGGGAAGAGGATTTTGGAGAAATATAAGAAGGAACATAAAATGGGAAGATCATAGAGATGAGGGTGGTGTGAGAATGTACTCCCTGGACCTCCGCCGTCACGCAATCAACAAATATTAAGCACCTACTGTATGCCACTCACTGAAGACCAAGCTCCACGAGGGTGGGGAGTTTTGTCTGCCTTTTTCGGTCCTATAAACACTACCTAAAACCATCTCTGGCACACGGTAGATGTTCAAGGTGTGTTTGTTCAATCCTGAGGGCTCTAGCCATGTCACCCACTCCGAGGTGTCCCTCTCCAGCCTACCTGGGGCCTTAGCAGCTCCGAAAGGACAGACAAGCCCAGCCCAGAACCCACCTCCCCACCAAAGCAATAAATAAAGGGAGAAAAAAAAATGAAGGAAAAAAAGAAAGATTCTAGAACCTTCTGATGGCATTGGTGTGTTTTGCTTTCAGATAATTGGTTAAGTGCAGGCAGCCACACCTTTGACTTCCATTTCAACTTACCTCCCAAGCTTCCTTCAACGTTCATAAGCAAAATTGGCCACGTCTTCTACTTCGTGCAAGCTTCCTGCATGGGCCGGGAACACATTTTGGCCAAGAAGAGGGTATACTTACTGGTTCAAGGAATTTCGAACCTTCGCGGAGAAACCCCATTCCAGGTACCCATCGGTGGATGGGGGAATGGCAGGGGTGGGGAGTGCGGGTCATTTGCCAAGCTCCAAGGAGGAAGAGGGAAGGTAGGCGGGCAGGGGACAGGGAAGGCCCCAACAGGGAAGAGAGGCTGTTGGTGACTCTGCAGGCCAAGTGATTTCACAAAAGATCGGCCTGAAACCAGGGCAGGAACTAAGTCGGTGGCTCTCAACTGGGGCTGTTTTATCGTCATAAGACAGTTGGGGATGTCTGGAGACATATTTAGTCATCACTACTGGTGAGGGGAGCTCCTGGCATGGGTGGAGGTCAGGGACGCTGCTCAGCACCCCGCAATGCCCAGGACGCCCCAGCCCAGAGAACAGTCCAGCCCCAAATGTTTCAGCGGTGCCAAGGGGGAGACCTTGCGCTAGGGCGAGGCCAGGTAGGAGAGAGGCCTGGACACTTGGTGGCTCTCTAGGGCCTTTGAGCCTGCAGGTGATGGAGATGGTGGCCCCTGAGACGGGAGGAGGGGAGGGGTGTGGTCTCAGTCCCAGGAAGGGCCGTGCAGCGTCCGCTTGGCTGAGCGCCAGGTGCAGAGGTGGAAGTCAGGGTGGGTGGGGCGATGTTGGCCGCAGTCACTTCACCTCCCCGGGGAGTCATTTGGCATCAAGCATTGGGTTATAATGACAAAGGCCACAGGGCTGGCGTTTCTCAGGTTAACATCCCAGCACACCCACCGACCTGCTGTTGCAACCTTCTCCAAGGTATGCCTCTCCCTGCCCCCACGTCCTCATCTGTAAAATGGGCGTAGAAGTGGCGCGGCCTCCTAGGTGATTCATGGAGCAGTGACCCGGCCTACGGCAAGTCCAGGGCTTCGAGCAGAGCCCGGCGTGGGCACACGCCCCGTAAACGTTGCTACAGCTGCTGCCAGAATTATTACCTATGTGACAAAGATCATCTCTAGTACCGCCAACCTCAGGGGATAGTCCCAGGAGGACACAGCTGGCGGAGGGACCAGCCCTGAGATGGGCAGCCCTGAGTTCAGGGCCACGTCCCCTCTCTGGGACAGGACAGAAGGACAGACAGGTAGGGTTCAAGACTCTGCCTCTACACAGTCGAAACCCATCTCACCTGGACCAGAGCAGTAGCCTGGTCCCCCCAACTCCCACCCTTGCCCCCCAAGGCCTGTCCTCCCCACAGCAGTTGGAGGGCACCTGTGGGCACCTGCGTCAGGGCAAGTCCCTCCTCTGCCCACAGCCCTCCGAGGCTCCCACCTCCCTCAGGGTCAAAGCCCATGTCCTCCCTGCAACCCACCAGGCCCTGCCCGGTCCCCTCCCTGCCCTCCCCTCCTCCCTCTCTCCCCCTCCTCACTCTGCTCCAGCCACACGGGCCTCCTCACTGTGCCTCCAACATTCCAGGCACAGTCCTGCCCCAGGGCCTTTGCACGGGCTGTGCCCTCTGCCTGGAACACTACAGCCTTCCTATTCTTCCTTCTCACCCTTCTGATCTTTGCTCAGAAGCCATATCTTCATCCATCTTCGTTACTGAATAAACTTTACCCTCGGCCAAATAAGCTGCCATGACCCCCATGGAAAGCAATTTAACCACATCTATCAAAATTAAAATGAACCTGCATTTGCCCCAGCCATTTTCCTTCTAGAAATTCTCCCTACAGATCATCTTTCGTAGATGTGACATGACCTCACGCAGCATCGTTTGTTGTGGCAAAAAATTAGCAACAGCCTAAATTTTTGTTGCTAAGGGAATTGTTTGATTAAGTACAAGTACCCAGTCAAAGGAATATTCTACAGCTACATGAAAGAGACAGAGACAGAGAGACAGAGCGAGACAGAATAATGAGGAGTGTTGAGTGAATACAGCAAAGCTAAGCATCACGTGTAGCTTGGCATTGTTGGCAGTAAAAGCAAGAACCGAGAACCGTACTTCCTTGCAGATAGAACCTCTCTGGAAGAAAGCAACAGAGGCTTCCCAGGAACAGAGGGGTGACGGGGACCAGGAGTAGCAAAACTTGTCCCCTGCCACCTTTACTTTTTAACAGCTTTATTGAGCTATAATTCATATATGTTATACCTCAGCTATTTAAAGTATACAATTCAATGGCTTTCAGTATATTCACAGAGTTGTGCAACCATCACCACTAATTCTAGGACATTTCCATCACCCCAAAAACAAATCTTCTATCCTTTAGCCATTATCACTAAAACCCCCAGATCCCCAGCCCCTGGCACCCACGAATCCATGTCCCGTCTCTGTGGATCTGCCTGTTCTGGACGTTTCATATAAATGGAGTCTCACACTGTGTGTCCTTCTGTGTCTGGCGTCTCTCACTGAGCACGACGTCCTCAAGGTCCGTCCACACTGTAGCCTGTGTCAGAGCCTCGTCCCTTTTCATGGCCGAGTGATGTTCCACATATGGACCACGTTGTGTTTATCTACTCCCCAGCTGATTTGCACGTTGGGGCCATTGTGAGTGTTGCTGCTATGACGTTCATGTGCAAGTCTTGAAAGATGTCACCAATTGCCTCTTCTAACAATAAGTGCCGTTTGAGAGAGGAGCTTGCCCCAGAGGCCTTTCTAAGCATCCCCTGTCAGGGAGGCCCCTGTTTTGTGTTCCTCAAGGCCTCCTTGCTGTCTCCATCAGAAATGACCCGGGTCATTTTCGGAAGTAGCAGTTTTGCTGTCCGTCTTCCCCACCAGGGTAGAAACTGGCTGCTCTTCAATGCTGTAGATTTGCCTTGAACTTGGCATCAGGCAGGTGCAAATAGATACTGGTTCAGTGAATGAGTCCCCCCAACCCCCGCCAAAATTTCCGACAGGCCAAAAGAATATGGGATTCCAAAAACCCCAAATTCAAGAAATCCAATCTTGAGTCTGCACCCCAATGTTCTTGGGAATCAGGGCACTTCGGCCACCCCACTTGGCCTGATGTGGGGCGTCTCTGCTGCACCCCTGTTAGCGCCTCCTGATATCTCCTCCAGGACCAGGACAGAACTGCTGGCTTTGTCTTCTGAGTTAGGGCAGCAGGTTCCTTCACACCTGCAGGGTCCTGAGGCATGCCGCAACTTTTCGAATAAGACTAGACAGAAACTACCTGCAATTAGCCTTCTGGAAAAGAAGGGGGGCGCTGAAGGGAGGCAGGAGCCAGAGGCAGAGGGGTGGGAGGTGAGGTCAGAAGGGGTCAGGGGTTGGCCTGAGGTCTCCAGGAGGAAAGACCCCCCCCCCACCTGCCTGGAGCAGTGTTTTCCAAACTACAGGTCATAACCCGTTAGTCGGTTGCAAAACTCAATGTAGCTGAACACAAGACTATTTTTATAAAATGAAAGACCAAGCAAGAATAGAAATAGGGAATTTCAGAAAAAAAAAAAATCAATGTGGTGGGTTGCAACCATTTTTTCAATAAATAAAAGAACAGAACAGATAATAAAATAAGTAGAATAAAAATATTAGAAAACATTAATCTGGTGTGTTGCAAGCAACTGTTTAAAAATGAAAGCGTAGACTAGAATATGTCAGAAAAATATAAATTTTGTGGGTTCCACCAAACTTTATGTTTATAAACATCAATGAGTAAGACAGAGTAGAATAGTATTGAATAAATAGGGTGCAACAGAAATTATCAGAAAAAGTTAATGTGGCGGGCTGCAACCATTTAAAAACAAAATAATAGACTAGAATCGAAAATGACAGAAAAATAAATTCAGAGAGTTGCAACCCACATTTTGTAAATAAATGGAATAAATAGAATAAAAATACAATAGGAAATGTCAGCAGGCATGTAAGTAAGGGTATTATTTCAGGAAACATTTATTTTTCATAGATCCAGATATAGATGGACATAGAGATTTGTGTTCTATGCCACAATATTAAAATTTAAGTTTTAACCGTGAATCATTGCTTAAAAGAAATAAGAAGAATACATGAAAAAAATACTCTATGTGACCTGCAAAGCCTAAATTATTTTCTAATAGGCACTTTTCAGAAAAAGCCCACCAGCCCCTGCCCTAGAGCAACTCTTGTGTGCAAGGATGAGAAACGTGTCTTCACGAGGCTCCTTTTAGCACTTTTATGATATCAGACACATGGACACAATATAAGTATCCATTCTGAGGGGAGGGCATGGAGCAATTATGTTGCAACGCACTTAATTGCCATTGTGCAAATGAACCAAATTGACAGGCACCAGCATGAACGCATTTCGAACACAGAACGTTGAACAAGAACATATGCAGTCCGATACCATTTATTTATTTAAAGTGTTCAAATATGCAAAATGATACTATATGCTTCTACCACAAATAGATGTATTCCTAAATAATATAAACATTCTCAGGGGTATGACAAAGGCCAAATTCATATGATGGCTGTCTGTGCAGGGCAGGAACGGGTAACAAGTCCGGGCACACAGAATGCACGAGATGTCTGGTTGGTAGATAAAGCTAGCCTTGGTATTTTATTCATTATACACTTTTCTTCTTCTGAAACAATATGTCTTGATTAGGCACCTACATATATGTAATAGAATAAATACATATAGGTGCAAGGAAGTCATGAGTACAAAATTCAGGACGCTTGCACTTTGGGCACATGCTAAGGGGCTTTCGGGGAAACCAGCAAATTTCTTCTGAGATTACAAAAGAGTAGGATTTATAATAATTCACTATGTCATACATTTGCTTTGTGGGGCTTTCGGGTTCTGCACTGTATTTCATAATACTGTTGAAGAGTTTTAACACCTACAGATATGATAAACACGAAATTCAGGGTTACGGTTGTCTCCGGAGAGGGAAGGTGGGGAATGGGATTGGGGAAGGATCCACAGGGACTTCAGTGATGTCCCTGATGATTTCTTTTTATTCTTGTTTCATTTTGAATTGGGACAAACTATTCACAATATGATATTTACCATAGTAACCCTTTTCAATGGACAATTGAGCAGCACGAAGTACGTTCACATGGCTTTATTTCTTAACCATAAATTTCTTCCCTGATGCTTTCTTTTTTAAATGAACTGAGATCTGAAGCAAACAGAGAGAAATCCTAAACACTGACACTAGGTACTAGGAACATACGTAGCTGTGGTTTGCCAGTAAATAATTAGCACCCAGCTCTGGTGCAAGGCAGCCCTGATTCATATTGTCTGCCAGTTACCGTGGTGTAAATACTCCCCACATAGCCAAGTTCAAGCTAACAACTTGATGTAATTGATGCGAGGGGGATTGGGACCAAGTTGGGAAGTATTTGATACACTAGTCTCTCTATTTATTTATGTATTTTGTACGCTTCAAGGGAACACACAGACACACGTTAAAGTATCAAATTCCTCTGGAAGGAGACACAGCAAGGTAGCAGAAGTCAAGAGCCAGGCATTTGAAGCCCAACCCATATCATGTCAAATCTTTCAAAATGTCATCCACAAATAAGAAAATAAAATAAAATGTTACGCAAGCTACACATCAAATATATCCGATATGTGACTTTATTTGTACTGCAGCAGCTGAGTAGCTTATAATAATGCCTCAATATTGTCTCTTTAAGTCTGAAATATTTGGATAAGCCGTGGGTCTTGGGCTTAGACTGGAAGTCCCTGTGTAGGAGGAAAACAAGGCTCAGAGACATCAAGCTCCTTGCCCAAGGTCACACAGCACGTGAATAATGAAACTGAGAATTAAGTCGCTCGGGTCTTGTGAATTTCTTAAGCCTATTTTACAGATAAGGAAATTGATTTTCAGAATGATAAATAACGTTGATTAAAGGAAGCCAGGGGATGACGCCAGGCTTTGGCTGCAAAATCCCCAAGACTCCAGATTCCATTCAAGTGTTTCTTTGTAGGAACGTCCCAAAGTCCCAGACACTCTAAGGAGCTCCAAGGGTGGAATGTCAGGCAGGGAAGTAGGTCTTGCGGCCACAGTCCCTCACGACTGACCGTTCTGCCCTCTCCTTCTAGAACCCTTTCCGAGTGGATGCCGAGAAGAAAGTCTCCTACAATTGCTGCAGCACAGGCACCATCCACTTGCAAATCCAGATGGAGAAGAACATCTTCACGCCAGGAGAGAGAGTCGTGTTTACAACAGAGATCACCAACCGGACCAGCAAGTGCATCAAGACGGTCATCTTCGCCCTGTACGCCCGCGTGCAGTACGAGGGCTTCACGCCCAGCGCGGAGCGGCGCTTGCGGATGGACAGCAGCGAACTGCTCAGGCAGGAGGCCAACACTCAGATCACCCCCTTCGACACCACCAAGATCGTCAGCACCTTCAACCTGCCACTGGTGCTGTCCGTGAACGACAGCATGCAGGACGGCGAGATCATGCACACGCGCTACGAGCTGGTCATCACCATGCACCTGCCCTGGTCCCTCAGCAGCATCAAGGCTAATGTCCCCATCATCATCACCAGCACCTCGGTGGGGTCAGCTCAGTCGCCAGGCACTAGGGGTGAGAGTGAGCCCGGGAACCAAGATCTCCAAAATTAAATGTCCAAACTTCTAAATATTAAAAGCTTTATCACACTCTACAAGAAGCCCTTTGTGTTGCGCAGGTGATGATCCGATGAGTCTCGGCATGGCAGGCAGCACATTGCCTGCCATGTCCCTAAGCCCTGCAGCTTAGGCAGTCAGGTCTCCTGTCCCAAGAAAGACCATCAAAGCCTTCTCAGGATCCAACCCTGGTGAGCACAGAGGCAAGGCGGAGAGCCCCTGCATTCATTTTTTTTTTTTTTTAGTTCTTTTTTATTTTTTTTGCCCGAGCTAGAGTGTCGTGGTGTCATCATAGCTCACAGCAACCTCAAACTCCTGGGCTCAAGCGATCCTCCTGCCTCAGCCTCCCGAGTAGCTGGGACTACAGGCATGCGCCACCATGCCTGCCTAATTTTTTCTATATATATTTTTAGTTGGCCAGATAATTTCTTTCTATTTTTAGTAGAGACGGGGGTCTTGCTCTTGCTCAGGCTGGTCTCGGACTCCTGAGCTCAAACGATCTGCCCACCTCGGCCTCCCAGAGTGCTAGGATTACAGGCGTGAGCTACCGCGCCCGGCCTCCCTGCATTCATTATTTGCAAAAAATAAAATAAAATAAAATTGAGTCAGACCCCTAGCTCACAATGGGCAACAAAATAAACTCCTAGTGGGGCAGATGATATAGACCAGGGTGACCCCAGTTCCCGGGACTCCCCTCTTCTCTCCCTCCCCACTCAGGGTGTGGATTTAAATGAGTGTAGCCTCCTAGGACCTCAGCAGGGCAGGGGATCGTGGGACACAGAGTCTCTTTGGTGTCAGTGGAATCCCCTAACTCAGTGATTCTCAACCAGGGACAATGCTGCCCTCCAGGGGACACTTGGCAATGTCTGAGGACATCTGTGATTAATACAACTCAGGGAGGTGCAGTGGGTGGAGGCCAGGGGTGCTGGGGCAGTTCATGGGGACAGGTTGTTGTTGTTGAACCCCAGGGCTGCTCTGCGGGTCTCTTACCCAATCAGATCCTGCATCTCCTCCTGGGGCTCCTCCACTGCGCTCAGGGTAAGTGTCCCAATTCTCCCAGTGAGGGGCTGTGCCATCTGCCTATGTCCAACTGATCAGCCAGCCACAGGGGCTCTTCCTACAGAATCTCCCCCTTTTCCTCCTTCTTTGCCTCTGCTCTGGTCCTATCCACCTTTGTCACTGGGCTGGACCTGTGTGCTGTCACCTCCACTCTGATCTCCTGGCTCTTGCTTTTGTTCCCCACGTTCTGTCCCCTGTAGATATGATTTCCAGATTCAGCAAATAAAAATCCAGGATGCCGGTTAAATTTGAATTTCAGAGGAACACTAACATTTTTTAGAAGAATATCCCATGCCATATTTGGGATATATTGTGCTTAAAAAATTTTTGTTGGCTGGGCAAAGTGGCTCAAGCGTGTGGCACAGCACTCTGGGAGGCTGAGGTGGGAGGATCGTTTGAGCTGGGGAGTTCAAGACCAGCCTGAGCAAGAGCAAGACCCCCATCGCTATAAAAAATACAAAAATTACCCAGGTATGGGGGTGGCACTGAGGCAGGAGGATCGCTGGAGCCCAGGAGTTGGAGGCTGGAGTGAGCTGTGATCACACCACTGCGCTCCAGCCTGGCGATGGAGCAAGACCCTGTCTTTATTAAAAAACAAAAAAGAATTAAAATAAAAAATAAAACAAAATAAATGTTCAAAAAACGTGTTGTTTATCTAAAATTCAAATTTAACTAGGCATTCTGATTTTATCTGGCAGCAGTATTCCCGGAGCAACGGGAAGACTCTCGCTGCAAACCAGGCTACCTCACTCCGTCACTTAAAGTCTCCATTGCGTCCATATGGCCTTTGGTTTTGTTTGGTTTTGTTTTTGTTTTTGTTTTTGTGATAAAAACAATCCTGCAGCATTTATTGGCATTTTGAAATAACATAAGGGTAATCAAAACAATATGAACAAATGTTTTATAACTAGATACCCAACAAATTACACCTAAAATAACTGTATTGCCATCTCAACAATTTCTCACTTCATAGTCAAAGTTCATGTAGGGTGAATAAAAACAACAACAACAAAAATTTCTCACTTCATCGATCATTTCTAGTTGGAGACACTTTGCAGCAGAGTAATATTACTCCTTTTAGCATGATCCGACCCAGTTGTTTTCTTTTTTTTTTTTTTTTTGAGACAGAGTCTCGCTTTGTTGCCCAGGCTAGAGTGAGTGCGGTGGCGTCAGCCTCACTCACAGCAACCTCAAACTCCTGGGCTTAAGCGATCCTACTGCCTCAGCCTCCCGAGTAGCTGGGACTACAGGCGCCATCACGCCTGGCGGCTAATTTTTTGTGTTTTAGTAGAAATGGGGTCTTGCTCTTGCTCAGGCTGGTCTTGAACTCCTGACCTCAAGTGATCCTCCGGCCCCGGCCTCTCAGAGTGCTGGGATTACAGGCATGAGTTACCTCGCCCAGGCTCCATAGGGTCTTTGAATTAAAATCTAAAAGGCTCACCTGGGCCTTCAAGGCCCTGCATGACCGACCGGAATGAAAGAATGGGCCCAGAGCTTGTCTTCCTGGAAGAAGAATGACTCAGAAATATTTCTGCAGCCACCCATGGGCTGCAAAGAACCCGCAACCTGCCTCACCCCTGCCGCAGGGTTCTGGGTCAGCCCTACCAGCAGGAGGTATATGCACTCAAATGGCACCAGTCCCTGCGGCATCTGGGACGATTCCTGAAGACACAGGATCTCCACCCAGTAGTACTAAGACCCTTGTTTATCTTTGTTTATTTTCAGATGTTTTTAGGGGCAGTGGCTCACTCTGTCCCTCAGGCTAGAGTGCAATGGCACCACCATAGCTCACTATAACCTTGACGTGCCAGAGGTGAATCTTCTACCTCGATTCACCAATTATGGACATTTTCCATGTTTGTTCTTTTCTTGTTTCTTTCAGACTATTTCAAGTACGTTGTAGTACCATATGACATCATCCTGGCGCTTTGCTCTTCGAACAGTATGCCAGGAAGTAGTTTACCTGACACAACCACAGTACCAACAATAGTCACAAGGATTTTACACAATATTGTCATCTCATATATATACTCCACAGACACGAGGGAGATCTGGCTGCGATATCTGTAACCCCACTGATGGCCAGGGTTGATTCGGCTGATGTGGCCTGTCCCCTTCCTCCCTCACCGCCTCATGTGTGTCCCTCTCGAAGCACAGGATGACTATCCGGATACAGGAAGACCGTCCTTCGGTCAAGGGTATATGAGTACCTATGTTCCGCTGCTAGAACCTCCAAACAAGCTATCATATATATACTCCATATTCAAATTTTCCCAATGTCTCCATATATTTTTTTTCTTTGTCAAGTTTTTTTTTTTTTTGAGACAGAGTCTCATTTTGTTGCCTGGGTGAGTACCCTGGTGTCAATCTAGCTCATAGCAACCTCAAACTCCTGGGCTCAAGCAATCCTCCTGCCTCAGCCTCCCGAGTAGCTGGGACTACAGGCATCGCCACCATGCCCGGCTAATTTTTCTCTATATATTTTTAGCTGTCCATATAATTTCTTTCTGTTTTTAGTAGAGACGGGGGTCTCGCTCTTGCTCAGGCTGGTCTCGAACTCCTGAGCTCAAACGATCCGCCAGTCTCGGTCTCCCAGAGTGCTAGGATTACAGGCGTGAGCCACCTGTGCAGCCACCACCACCCTCCATCTCCAGAACCTTCTCATCTCCCCAAACTGAAGCTCTGTCCCGATGAAACACTCCCCACCCGCCCCGCAGCCCCTGGCACCCACCATCCTACTTCCCGTCTCTGTGGATCTGCCTGTTCTGGACATTTCATATAAATGGAGTCACACACTGTGTGACACATGCTGACAGCACCACTGCCCACGACTGTCCATTCTCTACGCAGCAGCCAGAGAGAGCTTGGCAAAATGCAGTTGCCGTCACAGCGCCCTCTTGTTTTAAAAGCCCGTCAGTGTCTCCCTGCGGGTGTCGGCTTGCCGCAGGGTTGCTGTAGCCACACTGGCCTCCTCTCAATTCCACGTTCTTGTCATGCTCCTTCCACTGCCAGATGTGGGTGGTCTTTGGGCAAGAGCACACGAGGCAGAAGTTACAGCACGTGCAGAGTTTTAAAGGTGAGAAAGTACATGTGTGTTTGGGACACATTGGAAGCACTCGTTCTGGAGCAGGGTAACACACTTATCCTGCACCTACTGTATGCCAGGCATTTTACTCCATTAACTCATTGAATACGTGCACAAAGCTATGCAGTAGGGTTATTACGGTTATTAGGGTTATTTCAGAGGAAAGGCAAGAAAACTGGGATTTAGAGGGATGAAGTCGCCAGGCCTGTAAGTAAATGGTAGAGCAGATTTGATCCCAAGTGGGTCGCACAGGCTGTTCCCTCTGCCTGGCATACCCTTCCCTCCCTCCCGCCTGGTCAACTCCCTGAATCCACAAATTTGAAATCTTCTAGTAGCCATGTTAAAAACAGCAAAAATGGAACAGGCAAAATCAATTTTGATATCTTAAGTATTTAATATTAACATCTAAACATGTTAACATTTCAACCACACCATTTATTTAATTCAATATTGGCTATTTAATATAGTATTCAAAATGATACCATTTCAACATGTACGTAACATTTAAAAATCATTAATGAAATTCTTGCATTCTTTTTTTAATTAGGTCTTCGAAATCAGGTATGCATTTTTTGCTTATGACATATCTCAATTGAGACTGGTCACGTTTCAAGTGTTTAACAGCCACCTGTGATCAGCGGCCACTGTATTGGATAGTGCAATTCTAGACTGTGAGCTCCTCAGGGCCGGGTCCTCATTGCATTTTTTGCCTAGGCACAGGAGGCACATAAGAAATGTTTGTTGATTGAATAGCAAAAATAGTGATCACAATCACATTTCTTGGGCACTTGTTCTGAGCCTGACACTGCCTTAAACCCATCACCAGCATCATCTTATATAGTCCAGCCTCAGCAGCCTCTGACGAAGGTCCCACTACCGATGTCCAGGGACTGATTAGAGACATTAGTTGACTTCCCTAAGGTTACACAGCAAACACATTTCAGAGCCAGGACTCTAAACCTGTTCTGCCTAACCTGTGACTTGAACCACTGCGGATGCTCTCTGCCGCCTGAACAGTGACAGGGAGGCTGATAGGAAGGACCCCAGGATGCGACATTGAATTGGTAGTTTAGGAGATGGGAGGAAAAGAGAGGAGGCACAGGGTAGAGGGCCATGGTGAGGAACAGAGGTGCTCACAGGGCATATTGAGGTGTTTCCTTCCTTCTAGGGAAGGCTGGGTCAGGACACAGGAGGTTGGCTGGCAAGGGATGTAATAGTAACCAATTTGGGATATGGAGTCCCTATTGTATACTAGACACTGTCCCAAGAACCTTACACGATCATTTTTTTAATTAGAGATGGGGTCTCACTATATTGTCCAGGCTGGTCTTGAACTCCTGCGCTCAAGCGATCCTCCTACCTCGGCCTCCAGAGTAGCTGAGACCATAGACACATGACACTGTGCCTGGTGTGCAGCACCATCTTTCAACTCATCCTTGGAGGCATCCTTGACATTTCTCATTCTCTTACCCTGTCTATATCAGTTAGCTATTGCTGTGTGACAAAATGACCCTGAGAACTTAGTGGCTATAAACAAGAAACATTTATTGTTTCACAGTTTCTGGGGAGCAGGAATTTGAGCATGTGGCTGGAGCAGAGTGAGCATGGGTTCACAGGGTCTTTCAAGAGTTGCAGTCGAGCTGTCAGCTGGGGCTGCATCATCTGAAGGCCCGACCAGGGTGGATGGAGCTGCTCCAAGATGCTTCCCTCATGTGGCTGTGGGTGGGAAGCCTCAGTTCCTCGCCACCTGGGCCTCTCCCTGGTGCTGCTTGAGCTTCCTCACAAATGGCCACTGGCTTCCCCTACAGCAAGTGGCCCAAAGGGGAAGGCAAGGAAAAAGTAACAACCCCTTTTATCACCTAGTCTTAGAAGCCACGTACAGTCACTTCTGCCATATTCTGTGAGAAACAAATCACCAAGTCCAGCCCACACTGATAGGGAGGTGAATTATGCTCCACCTTTTTAAAGGAGTGTCAAAGAATTTGTGGACATATTTTCAGACAAGATGGGGCACATTCAGGGTGGTATGGCCGTAGACTGTGGACATATTTTCAACCACCCCATTCTGCAACCAGTTCCTTGGCAAATCCTGTATGATTTGCCTTCAAAATCCATCTAGATTCTTATCCCTTTCTTTGGCACTACCCTGCATTCAGTTTTATCATCTCACCTGGACGTGTACACTCCCTGCCATGTCCCACAAACAGCCCTCCCTGAGGGCACCTGTGAGCACCTGAGTCAGGGCCCATCCTTCCTCTGCCCACAGCCCTCCATCGCTCCTACCACCCTTGAGGTCTAAGCCCAAGTCCTCCCCACAGCCCACCAGGTCCTGCACGACCTGCCCCATCCCTCCTCCCTCTTCTCCTCTCCTCTCTCTCTCCCCATCCTCACTCTGCTCCAGCCACATGGGCCTCCTCGCTGTGCCTCCCACACGCCAGGCACGGTCCTGCCCCAGGGCCTTTGCACGGGCTGTGCCTTCTGCACATCTCCTTGAACAGCACCCAGAAGGTGGAATGTCCCCAGAAAATGTTCATCCACCTTTCCATACCCCGTTTCACTCCCAGACTTTTCAGAGCAGGCTGCACCTCTGAGCTGTGTGGTTCTGAGCAGGTGACAACCTCCCTGAATGTAAGGAGGGACATAGTCAAGAAGATTATATTCTTCACTTGCAAAATGGGTGTGCAAGAGACACTGACTCTCAAGTTGAGCGTGAAAGTTCGACACGTTTGGGCGGGCAGAACATAGTATGTGGCAAGTGTGCAATGATAATAAGAATCATGGTAGCCAACCCTTCAGCGTGGAGTTTACTGGGTCCCAGACACCATGTTGAGTGTTCTTGCTGTGTATTACTTCATTTAATCTTCTCCAGCACCTGCCTCATTTTATTTTATTTATTTATATTTATTTATTTATTTTTTTGAGACAGAGTCTTGCTCTGTTGCCCGGGCTAGAGTGCCGTGACGTCAGCCTAGCTCACAGCAACCTCAAACTCCTGGGCTCAAGCAATCCTCCTGCCTCAGCCTCCCGAGTAGCTGGGACTACAGGCATGCGCCACCATGCCCGGCTAATTTTTCTGTATGTATTTTTAGCTGTCCAGATAATTTCTTTCTCTTTTTAGTAGAGACGGGGTCTCATTCTTGCTCAGGCTGGTCTGGAACTCCTGACCTCGAGCAATCCTCCTGCCTCGGCCTCCCAGAGTGCTAGGATTATAGGCGTGCGCCACCGCGCCCGGCCTGCCTCATTTTATAGATGAGGCAACTGTGGCTCAGAGATGTGCAGTGGTTTTCCCAAGTTCTCACGCCGGGATGAGGTCTTCTAGCCATTGCATGATCCTGTCTCTGTCTCTCTGCAAGCCACAGTGGTTAGTTCCACCGTGGCTGATAAGGACGGGACCCATCCCCGAGATGCAGAGCTGAGGTGGTGACATTGGCGGCCAGTGAGTGGCTGAGCTGGGATGGGGACCTAGGATGGACTGAGAACAGAATGGAGACCCTGCCCCGACACCTTGGCGCGACTCTACCTTTGGGGCAAGATCATTCTCGAGGATGGGGGAGTACCTCGTCCTATGCATTGTAGGATGTCGAACAGCAATCCTGGACTCTACCCACTCCATGCTAAGAGCACCCCTTTGTTGTGACAAACAGAAATATCCCCAGACATGGCCAAGTGTCACCTGCAGGGCAGAATCCCCTGTGGTTGAGAGCCACTGTTCCATTACAAGGCTGAAGGCCTATTTGAGTTAAGTATCTGATAGCAAATGCTGTATATGAGAATCCCACCTCTGCTGTTTATTTATGACTTTGGGCCAGTCCCTTCTGCTTTTGTGCCTCAGTTTCCCTCATGTGTAAAGGAGAGATTTGTTAATAGCGCCCCCTCCCGGAGATGCTGGGTTACAGGAGTGGAGGTGTATACATGGCGTGAGCCGAGGTAACTGCTCACTCCACAAATGCTGTTGTTACCCCAGTGGGAGCCTTCTGGAAGGTTCTGACCCGCTCTGCAGAGCCCCCACAGCAGGCCCCTGCCCCCTCCCTACTGGCTGCCTCCCCTCTGGGGCGCTAGACTCAGTGGACCACACAGGCGGGCGTTGGGGACACTTCCTGTGCGGTGGCCTCCTGTACCCGCCACGCCAGGTGGGCCAACGGGAGAAGGCAGCTGGGACGGCCCCACTTCCTGCCCCTGGCGGAGGGGGCCTCTCATGTCCCCTTGCCCTGGATCCCAAAATAACCCTCCCCTGCTCTGGGAACCAAAGCCACCCACGCCAGCTGCAGCCTCCAATGTGGGGGACGCAGGACAGGCGGGGTGCCAGCAGCTGCCACCACCACGGTGCCTGCCCCGCTGGGAATGTCCACCCCCCGCTGCTGCAGCCACCTCCGGCATTCCAGTCCCAAGCGGGGTGGCCCGGCCTCCTGCCATGGTCCAGGAAACATGAACTCTGCGGCCACAGCGGGGTCAGCTGGGAGGAGGGGGCTCTTTGGCCACCTTGGGTGACCGGGGCCCCTCTCTGGCCAGAACCCCCAGGCCTGAGGTCCCCCCAATTTTCACCTTCTGTTACTGTTTTGGGGGAAAGGGGCTGGTTGCCAGGACAACAGCCCCCTACCTCTGCCGGGGAACAAAGAGGCAGCCAGAAGCGCCAAGGACGGGCTGTTCTCTCGCCGCCAACGTGACTGGCACATCCTGGCAGCTGGCGCTGGGACGGCTGTGCCCTGAGCCGCAGGGCCTGGCCACCCTGGACAAGGCTCCCCAGTGTGGGGGCGGCTGGGGGTGGCTGTGGCCCTGAGGGATGGGGTGGCAGAGCCCAGTGGACAGCTGGCACCACGAGGGCTGGAGAGTGGGGAGACAAAGGCCGGGTGGAGACCCAGCTTGGGATCACCTGGGGCGTCCCAGGGATGGGGGTGCGAACCTTCTGGACACTCCTGGCCTGAGAGAGGCCAGCAGAGGAGACCACGGGTCTCAGAGACGCTCCCCTCCCCCAAGCCCGCCACCGCCTCGCAGGGGGCAGGGGGCAGCGGGCAGCTGGCGCCAGGAGGGCCGGGGGTGGGGACAGGCCAGGGCCTGCATGTTAAAAGACCCCCTGGCTTCCTGCAGCGAGCCCAAACCAGGAGGGACCAAATCCTCCCCCTCGGGCCTTCAGGACATAGCCCATCAGGCGTCCACCCCCTGGAGCTGTGACGTGGGGGCAGACACGGACAGGGCCTGGCCGGGTTGCCAGGTTTAATACAGGACACGCAGTTCAGTGAATCATTTTTTAGTGTAAGTATGTCCCTTGCAATATTTGCGAGATACTTATGCTAAAAATGATTCACTGCGTGTCTGAGATTTCAACCTAAGCGGGTGTCCTGTAGTTTGATTTGCTCGCTCTGTAGCCCTGGGCCAGGGGTTCCAGAAGAGGCAAAACTGAGCTCACAAATGTCCCCCAAGACTTGCCCCTTTGCTGGGTCCCTGCCTTGGGGTTGGCCTTGCTGTTCTCCCCAGCCCCCAAGCACAGGCTGTGTCAGCCTCCCCTGTCCACCCGTCCTGTGACGTCTCTCCCACCTGCTCCTATGTCCCTGCCAGTCTCGGCGTCTCATGGGAACCCTCCCCAGAGAGCTGACCGGGTTGGGGGCCTCCCCTGCTCTGAACCTGACAGTTGCTGCCCCTTCCCCCCCCCACTGCTCCCAAGATAAAGGCCAGGCCCCTTCCCCAGTGCGGCTCCAGAGAACCCCACTCCCCTCTGCTCTGGCCTCTG
>CM052442.1:108086949-108097084 GCA_028533085.1 Varecia variegata | reverse complement strand
TCTTCTCCCTGGCCTCTCCTCTCGGCCCACCACCACATTCTACCCTCTAGCCTCATTCTTTTTCGCACTCTCTGTTCCTTTTGCCTGGAAGAGTTCTTCCATACCTTTACCTACCTGAACACTATTCATTTCTCAGGCATCGGCTTAGACATCACCGCCTCCTAGAAGGCTTCCAGGACTACTCCCACCCCCCTGGGTTGGGCACCTCCTGGGGGCCCCACCATGCCTCTGCGCCCCTTGCACCTAGAGCCCTGATAACCCTCTCTTTTATCCACCTGACTGCCATAACCTACTCATCCCTCAGACACAGGAGGCCCAGGGCCCACAACACTTTTAGGGACAAACAAAAATGTTTTCATTTTAATTTCTCTTAAAAGCAGAAGAAAAAAATAACTCTAATAACAATGGCTATAGCATAACAAACCCAGCTGAGATCATATAGATGCTCCTCAACTTACGATGGGGCTACATCCAGATAAACTCATCATAAGTTGAAAATGTTGTTAAGTCGGCCAGGCGCGGTGGCTCATGTCTGTAATCGTAGCACTCTGGGAGGCCGAGGCAGGAGGTTGGCTTGATGTCAGGAGTTCGAGACCAGCCTGAGCAAGAGCGAGACCTCATCTTTACCAAAAATAGAAAAAAATCACCTGGGCTTAGTGGCATGGGCCTGTATTCCCAGCTACTCGGGAGGCTGAGGCAGGAGGACTGTTTGAGCCCAGGAGGTGGAGGTTGCTGTGAGCTATGATGATGCCACTGCACTCCAACCTGGGTAACAGAGTGAGAGACTCTGTCTCAAAAAAAAAAAAGAAAAAAGAAAACAAAATCGTAAGTCAAAAATGCATTTCAGACCCTGATAAACCCATCAGAAAGTCAAAAAATTGCTAAGTTGGACCATCGTAAGTTGGGCATGTCTGTATTTGTCTTTGTACCAAAGCAATTGTGAAAGATCGTTTTCAATATTTGCCCCTGTGGGAGTGGCCCACAGGGGCAAAAGTGCCTTGGACCCTCAGAAGTCTTCATGCAACTCTGCCGTCCTGTGTCTGTCTCTCCAAGGGTCTATGAGTTCTGGGAAGGCAGAGGTTGAGACGGGGTCCCCAGGGCTGCCTTGCACAGGCCTGGCACACAGCAGGTGCTTAATGGTTGCTTGTTGAATGAATATCCAATGAATCAATGGCCTGGCTCACACATGATAGGACACGCAGGATGGATAGATGGATGGACCGAGGAAAAGGTCAGAAGGCAGAGGAAGGGACACCTGTACCCGGGAGGGATCGATCTGGGGCCAGTAGTGCCACCTTGTGGCCCAGATCTCCCTTGCCACCCTCCTACTCTCAGTGGAAAAGAACAGGGGAGTTTTCAGGGCCCTTGAATTGGGAGGAGGTGGAGGAAAGAAGAGGAGAAGGAGGAGGCAATCTCAAAAACAAAGACCTTGAAGACAGACGACTCAGGGTTCAAACCCCATGGCCGGCAATTTCCAGCTGTGTGACCCGGGGCAAGTTACTCTGCCTCTCTGATCTTTAGTTACCTCATCCAGAAAATGGGAGAGAATCAGGCTGCTGAATAATGACATAGCTCAGAAAACAGAAGCTATTTCTTACCTTCCATGCTGGGGCTTCAGGAGGCAAGGGTGTGCGGGGGGCGGGGTGTTGCCTCCACAGAACCCCCCACTCCCTGGGCTGAGAGAAGACAGCGCCTCCATGAGGACTAAGCAGGGGCAGAGAAAGAGACATGGGCATGGGGTAGGATTGTCTGATTCTGCACAAACAAAAACAAAACAAAATAAAAAGAATGTCCCAGCAAAACCTGGATTTCAGATCGACAACAAATCACTTTTGAATATAAGTATATCCCAAATATGACATGGGATATACTCATACCAAAGTCTAATGGGCTCCTTTTTGACTTTAAAGTCAAGTTTAACTGAGCATCCTGTATTTTAATCCACCAATCCTAGTCTGGCGGACACTGGGTTGGGTAGGCAGGTAAAGTTTCCGGAAGGAGGGGGCAGTGGAGGGATCCCGGGCAGAGCTCAGGACTCTTCCTTCCCCTCCCCCGCCCACACTGGCACATGCGCAGTACCAAATGCTCTTGTAGGTCACCAGAGCAGAAGGTGAGCATACCTGAGTGCTATGCTAGGTCCAAGTGACGCTTGCCCCTGCCTTGGGTCACCTACCCAACCCCCCCGCTCAGGCTGCTGCTCTCTCTCTACCTCTTCCCACCTTCCCAGAGCCCCCAGCTGCTTCCCCGGCCCTTTTGCTCCCAAGACGTGGGGCAAAAGCACCAGCACTTTCTTTTCCAAATCATTATCAGGTTACATCCCCTAGACTAGAGACATTTAGGCACTGAAGGCCACTTGGAAGTTGAAGGTCACCAGGCATATCTCCCACCGAACTCAGAGCCGTGTGGCCTTGGATGAGTCATGTCATCTCTGTGAGCCACCCCTGCCCTCCCGTCCTGCCTCTCTCCCCATCCTCACTCTGCTCCTGCCACATGGGCCTCCTCGCTGTGCCTCCCACACGCCAGGCACGGTTCTGCCCCAGGGCCTTTGCACGGGCAGTGCCATCTCTCAGGAACATTCTTCCCATGTCTACATGGCTCCCTACTTACCTCCTTCACTTCTGTGCTCAAATGTCGCTTAGAAAGGCCTCCCCTGACCACCCTATTAGAAACTGCAGCCCCCACATTTTGTAATGCAATATCTTTCTTTGCTTTTCCGCTACTTGACCAATGGGTAGAAAGTTCGATCACTTATCTTGCATATTATTAATATTATCTCTCCCGCTGGGCGGTGAGTATCAAGGGCACTCTATTTTGCTCACTGCAATGTCCCTGCACCCAGAGCAGGGGCTCAATAAACATGCTTGAATGAACGAATGAGCAGGGAAAAGGCATGGGTCGCAAATGTCGTGACATTTTTACCTGTTACAGTTTATGGCTTTAGCCATTTTGGGGTCCCAGACTCCCTAGGGCATCTGACTAGCTGCACGTGATCCCTTACATTTAAACATTCAGCATCTCAGTATGCAAAGCCAGCTGGTGCTAGGGGATGGCACAGAATTCTAGAACATTCCCAACATAAAAAGTTCTATTGTAGAGTGCCAGTGCAGACCCTGTCAAAAAAAAAAAAAAAAAAAGCACTTAGCTACAGACACCCAATTTTTTCCATGTTCTCTCTAGAGGTTCCAGAAGCCTCATCCCCAATTCAGATAATTTAGCAGAGGTTGCAAACTGGTGGCCCTGGAGCCGGACACAGCCCTGATTGGGTTTTATTTGGTCCAATAGTTTCCTGAGAGGCAGGACACTTCTAAGGGCTGAAATTCCAGTGCATCTTCGAATCCCCAGGTGGGTCTCCCACAGGGCACTGCTCTGCCCCCCTCTCTGGGCAGGACAGGTGCCACCCCTCAGCAGAGACCTCCTGCCTGGCTCCTGGCACCATCTGAGATTGAGATCTTGGGTTTACAGACCAAAGGGATAAAGAATATTATTTGGGGAGGGGGGAATCCAAGTGGAGGCCGGGTGCAGTGGTGGCTCACACCTATAATCCCAGCACTTTGGGAGGCCAAGGTGGGAGGATTGCTTGAGGCCAGGAGTTTGAGACCAGCCTGGGCAACTTAGCAAGACCGCGTCTCTACAAAAAATAAGAAAAATTAGCCTAGCATGGTAGCGAACACCTGTCGTCCCAGCTACTCACGATAGCCTGAGCCCAGAAGTTAGAGGTTGCAGTGAACTATGGTGATGCCACTGCACTCTAGCCTGGGTGACAGAGCGAGACCCTGTCTCCAAACAAAAAAGAAAAAAACCAAGTGGGAGCAGCGTCAGGAAGAGGTTGATCCAGGAGGAGCCAGAGAGTCTGGGGGATTGGCTCTTGTCTGGCCCTGGGTGACCCTCTCTGGACCCCAGATTCCTTATCTGTAAAATGGGCATGACAAAGGGACAACCTAGTGTTGGGAGGATTGAGTGTTGCGATGCTGAGCAGGGCAGGCACGAAGTCTGAATATGTGGTTCAAGTCGCTCGTATTGCTGGTGGGCTGGGCAACCATCACTGGGGTCTTCCAGCCTCAGTTTGGCCGCCGGAGAAATGGAGGGCCTGGAGAGCCCCGATCGCAGTCACGTCCCAGGGCTGAGTTTATAGAGTCCCCAGCTGGGGAGGGGGCGTTCCATGGCTGGCACAGGCTTGGGCCGTGCGTTGCCTCTCCCCTCCAGGGGCAGGGAACAGGGTGTTTCCCGGACTTAGCCAAGTGGCGTAGGGACCGGCGAGGGGCGGGGGCCGGCTGGGGGACGCCACCCGATCCGATTGGTCCTCTGGCCCGTCACTCCCCGATGCCCGCCCCCTCTCACGGGGTAAAAGCCCGCCCCACCCCGGCCCGGACGGCTTCGGAGCTGGTCTGGAAGTCGTGGTCGCCGCGCCCCGGACGTCCTGCTGGCCGCGGTGAGAGGCGGGGGCGCCCCGACTGAGCTGGGGGGCGGGGTCCCCGAAGTCCTGGGGAGCCCCAAGGTTGGAGGGAGCGGGGAGGGCCTTTCTCAGGGGAGGAGGGTGCTTTGCTGGGCTCTGCGGCCTGGGGAGGGGTCTCCAGCCCGGGCAGAGCACCCCTTTTCCCCCACAAAAAAATCCAGCTTCTGCAACGGGCTCAGACTTTCAAACTCTCCTCCCACTTCCTGGGACTTTGGCAAAACCCTCTGCGGGAGGGCAGGCTCAGTCCCCTCCCACCCCCAGATACTCGCTGCATTTTGAGAAGTGTGTTTGCTTTTGCAAACGTAGTTTGCACGCGAACTTCCTTGGCGCTCAGTCCCTCCCGGGGACTTCGGAGACACCGCCCTATGGTTTTACCACCTGGGGGCTTATCCTGGCTCCTGGCCCCGCAGCTCATATTGAGGAGGTCGTGGTCAAATCCCGCCCCCTTCCCTTGGGTGGGTGTGGCCGCGGGGCTTGCACATATAGGAAGGCCTGGGACCTCAGCCTCTTGGAATTTTGGAAGTCGCGTCTCAGCGTGCCCAGGCAGCTGCTGGGTGGCCGAGTGTCCCTGGCCTGGAGCGCCCCCCACCTTCGGGCTTTGCTCAATTTCTGAGTTTAGGAAGTGCAGGGGGAGGGTCGCTCCAGCTCCAGCTAGCTCTTGCTCTAGCCTCTGGGGCCAGCTGCAGAGGGGTCGCTGACCCCAAGGACTTTAATAGGGTGCTGACATCTGCAGAGGCCACCTTGGTCGAGCCCACTCCAGGGGGGATTGGTGGCCAGAGGGGATTGGACCTAAGAGGGGTTTGAGAGAATCGGTTGAGACCGGGACTGGGGTGCCTGCCTACCTTGCCCCTGCCCAGGTGAGGGGAATAACGGGGTTTTGGCAGTGATCACCGGGAGTAGTGTGTCTCCTCGCCTGACCTCCCAGTTGGGGGACCTTTGTAACAAGCAGGAAGCTCATTCCTGGCTGGCTTCACCCCTTCATACGGAGAAGCCCCAGTAGGGTGAGATGGTTCTGTTCATTGAGCACCTACTATGTTCCATGCCCTGCTGAGCTCCCCCAGTACAGCATGTCCTCCAGTCCTCAGGTTCTCTGAGCTAATATGAAAACGTTATACCCATTTCACAGATGTGGTAAGTGAGGCTCCCAGGGGCTACTTCCTTCCCATGTTCCCACTGCTGGGAATTTGCAAAGCTAGGGGTTAAAACCAGGCCTAGACTCCTGATCCAGTGCTCCCCAAACACCTTTTGGCTGGCTTCTGCTTAGGCAATACCTTTAGTCCCATTGTACAGGTGGGATGACGGAGGCTGGCGGAGAGGGAGCACCTTGCTCAACATTGCATAGCAGGGGCAGAGCTGGGACTCCTGGCTTCTCTCCGAGAATCTGGTCTGATGATGCCGTGCCTGCCTCATCTCACCTGGCCAGGAAATGGAGCACACACCTGTGGGGGCAGGCATGTTCTCCCCACCTTGTTTCAAAGCCTAACTTTTATTTATTTATTTATTTTTTTGGAGACAGAGTCTCACTTTGTTGCCCAGGCTAGAGTGCTGTGGCATCATCGTAGCTCACTGTACTCTCCAACTCCTGGGCTCACGCGATCCTCCTGCCTCAGCCTCCCGAGTAGCTGGGACCACAGGTGCAGCCACCACACCTGGCTAATTTTTCTATTTTTAGTAGAGGTCTCGCTCTTGCCCAGGCTGGTCTCCACTCCTGACCTCAAGCGATCCTCCCGCCTCGGCCTCCCAGAGTGCTGGGATTACAGGTGGCAGTGCAGGTGTGACATCTTCCCCAAAGTGAGGTTTCTGGGGCAAAGGGAAGATAGGTTTTAAAACCCGGCAGCTATTGGCAGATTGCCCTGTATAGAGGTTTTGGATTCGACCTGTTTTCCTGGAGGACAAGCGATACCAGTGAGCCCTTGAGGGGCTGCTTCCAAACCTTGCTCCTCAAGGGGTGGCCCGGGGACAAGCTGTGTCACCACCACTGCCTGGGGGCCTGTCAGAAATGCAGAGACAGGTCGGGCCCACCCCAGACCTGCTGACTCGGCACCTGCTGTTGGACCAGGTCCACAGGTGACTCCCCCAGCTCCAACGTGGCCTGGCCCCTCCCTCCAGGGAAAAGTCCGGGCAGGTTGTACCTTGTCTGTTCCCTCTGTTCACAGAGCCTGCTCCTGAGACCCTGTCTGCCAACGGCACAGAGGCCAATGCTGGCACCCAGGTGACAGCGGAAGAACCGGTACAGCAGGTGAGGAAGGGCTGGGGCCAGGGCCCAGGATGGCCCCCTGCCCTGTGACTTTGGCTCGATGAGACTCTGCACGCTGGGAAACTGGAGGGGTGTGTTACAGAGTGGAGTATGGATCACTCACAGGTGCCCCGGGTGGGGTGGGAGAAATGGGAATCTCGAAAGCTCTTGGAGGAGGCCGGGGTGGGAGGATCACTTGAGCTCAGGAGTTCGAGACCAGCCTGAGCAAGAGTGAGACCCCCGTCTCTACTAAAAATAGAAAAATTAGCCAGGTGTGGTGACTGCACCTGTAGTCCCAGCTACTCGGGAGGCTGAGAGAGGAGAACTGCAGGGCACCCCAGGTGTCCAGCCTGGTCCCCACCCTCCCTGGCCCGTCTGAGCTGCCTCTTCCCCGCTGCAGCCGAGCGTGGTGGACCGCGTGGCCAGCATGCCCCTCATCAGCTCCACCTGCGACATGGTGTCGGCCGCCTACACCTCCACCAAGGAGAGCCACCCGCACGTCAAGACCATCTGCGACGCGGCAGAGAAAGGCGTGAAGACTCTGACGGCCGCCGCCGTCAGCGGGGCCCAGCCCATCCTCTCCAAGCTCGAGCCCCAGAGTGAGTGAAGCCCCGAGAGCATCAAGCCACCCCTCCTGGCTGTTTGCGGGATGGGTCCTGCTGCACCCCTGGCCCCGTCCCCTGCAAACCAGCGCCGGGTGGCCTTCCTCAGCCTCCCGAGGGGCAGTAGGAGTCAGGTGTCTGGCTGTTCTGTCTCCCGCAGTCGCGTCAGCCAGTGAATACGCCCACCGGGGCCTGGACAAGCTGGAGGAGAACCTGCCCATCCTGCAGCAGCCCTCGGAGAAGGTGAGGGGTGTCCTCCGGCCCGCTGTCAACTGTAGAACACTTTCGTCAGCCCAGAAGAAACCCTGTCCCCATTAGCAGTCACTCCTGTCCCCTCCCCCTCCCATGACAACCACTAATTCACTTCTGTCTCTGTGGATTTGCCTGTTGTGGGCATTTTGCATAAATGGAATGGTGTGTCAGAGCCTCATTCCTTTTTAAGGCTAAAGAATACTCCACTGTGTGGTGGACCACGTGGTGTGTGCCCATTCATCCCTCGGTGAACGCTGAGGTTGTGCCTTCTTCTGGGCAGTTGTGACTTGTGTTGCTATAAACGTTTGAGTTCAATGGTGGTGAAATACACAACATAGAATTCACCATCTTAAACCTTTTTTAAGTGCACAGCTCAGTGGCATTAAGCACATGCACGTGGTTGTGTGACCATCTCCAGAAACACTCCCAAAGGAACAGAGGCACAGAGAGGTAGAGTGACTTGCCTGAGGCCACACAGCTAGGAAGTAGCAAGCCAGGAATCCAACCCAAGCATTCTGGCTGCAGCGATCAAGGTTGTGACCGCAGCTCCAGACTCAGTCATCCGGGAGTCCCCCCTTCAGCTTCCTTGGAAGTTGGGGTGCAGGGGACGGGGTGCCGAGGGACAGAGGGAGGATGGTGGTTCTGACGCTGTCCTCTCTCGTAGGTCCTAGCGGACGCCAAGGAACTCGTGTCGTCCAAGGTGTCTGGGGCCCGAGAGATGGTGTCCAGTGCCAAGGACACGGTGGCCACCCGGATGACAGAGGCGGTGGACATGACCCGTGGCGCCGTGCAGAGCAGCGTGGACAAGACCAAGTCTGTGGTGACCAGCGGTGTCCACTCCGTGGTGGGCTCCAGCGTGGGCCAGATGGTGCTGAGCGGGGTGGACACGGTGCTGGGCAGGTCGGAGCAGTGGGTGGACAACCACCTGCCCATGACGGACGCCGAGCTGGGTGAGTGCAGTCTGCGGGCTTCAGACCCCTCCCTGGGCCTCCCGATTTGGGGTCTCTCTCAGATTCCTGGGTCTGTCACTCTGTTCCTGCCACCTCCCCTCCAGTCCCCTGTAAGCTCAGGCTCCTGCCTTGGCTCCCCACAGGCTGTCCTCCCTGCAGCAGCCACCAGAGGGCGCCTATGAGCACCTCAGTCAGATGCCTTCCCTCTGCCCACAGCCCTCCATGGCTCCCACCTCCCTCTGGGCCAAAGCCCAAGTCCTCCTTGCAGCCCACCAGGCCCTGCACGACCTGCCCCATCCCCTCCCCACCCTCCCTTCCTCCTTCTCTCCCTCTCCTCACTCTGCTGCAGCCACACAGGCCTCCTCTCTGTGCCTCTAACATGCCGGGCACACTCCTGCCCCAGGGCCTTTACACGAGCTGTTTCTTCTACAAGCCTTGTCTGGCCAGCTCAAATGCCGCCTCCCCAGCGAGGCCTCTGGTCTCTGCAGTTGCCACCTCCCTCGTCCTTATCGTGTTCTGATACCCCCCACCCTACCCTGCTCTGTTTCTTCTCACCATCAGTTCCCCAAAGCAGAAGTTTCTGTCTTGGTCACTGCTGTGTCCCTGTGGCTAGCATGGGGCCTGGCACTGAGCAGGTGCTCAAATCCTTGAATAAAATCACTCAGAAAGAGCCCCTTCTCTGGTGTCTGCCCCTTCCTGACCCCTGGGCATCTCTTCGTTCATACGAATGTTCATGGGGCGCATGCTGTGTGCCGGGCTGTCTTCCAGGTTGTAGGGACACATCGTGAACTCTATTCTGCCCTCACAGAACTCCCTGAGTTCAGTGTGCAAAAATCAAGTTAAAGGAAAGAATTTGGGGGGGGGGAGGCAGCTATATTTCTTTTTTTTTAAAAAAAACCTCTGGAATTATTAGTTTATTAGTATCATCCAGAACTCAGATGTTCAGTATTCCTCCTGAAATTACATAAACAAATGCAAATGGAAAGAATCCAAGTCAAAATTATATAATGAAACAGCACTCCATCACAAAAGTGTGTAAAATTACACAACGCTGTTTTAAAATACTGGCACTTTTAAGAGGATAATCTCAAAAAAACCACAAAATTGCCAAATTGTTCCCTAACTGCTAAGCAGATAAACATAACTTTAATGAATCCGTTTGGGTTTTGTAAAGAAAAATTAAATTCAAATAAATTGAATAATTTGTATTGAGATGCAAAGTTTATGTTTCACCTTTCCTCATCAATTTGCTTCATAAAGGGACAAACCACAATACAGGAAAATATAACCTATTTTAAAAATGTGGTATCATTTTAAAGGCTGGCCCAATTAATTGAAGGTACTCTTAATGGAGAACCTCAAGTTTCCTGAGCAGTCCATATTTAGATAAATAGGAAAAGACATTTATGGCCAGCACTTACCTAGTCTTTGCTGGGACTAACATCAACAAAAAATGTAATATGACAGTCTTGTATTTTAAGCTCACAACGCTTTTGGGGATACATTCTCAGGTCTTCTTTAATGTGGGAACTGCAAAATATAACTGCCATCACATGGTAATGGGAGTTAAAGAATAGAGTCCTGGCCGGGTGCGGTGGCTCACGCCTGTAATCCTAGCACTCTGGGAGGCCGAGGCCGGTGG